>JAYESA010000015.1:50327620-50705120 GCA_036927795.1 Iris macrosiphon
ATGTATCTATAAATATATCTTATATATACATTATTTTTATATTTAAGTTTTTTTATATAGATATTTGTCACATCTATAACCAGAAATAGCATAAATTGACCTAGAAATCTAGTGGGTTAAATCTACTTAATTATATTTTACCAATTAATGTGAATTATTCATGATATAGGTTATCTGGACCCCGTCACACACTCTGACTTGTTTTACCCGCTTTGGACCTCAGGCGAGTACAGTCTCTGATGGTTTTCTTACTAATAGTTTCTATAACACATGTAGTATTGTTGTACTTGATTCCTGACACGAAGAAACACGGACTAGCATATCTTGTGTTTTTAGACTTGATCTTGAGTAATACTTGATATTCGTATGATTCATGTATGTTAGTCGGGGCAGAAAAATGCTAGTTTATATGTGATCATACCCTTAAATCCTGTGCAAATATAATTCATGTGCAAAGGCTAACCATACACTTCATGTATGATTAGCCGGCTCCCATTGTGCAATCCTAAGCCGATCACATAATCAAACTAGTATTTCAAAACACTTAGTGACTTAAGATTTTCTTGTTGATACACGACATATTTTTCTATTTATTCATTTTTCTGTTCATTTCTTACCATGTCTTGATGTCAGTTTATTTATCCATTATATACTCTTTTTCTATCACTGTTTTATAGTCTTTATCATGTATTGAAACTGCTATTAGAATTGTACTCGTTCAATCTTGACGAGATAATATTTCAGGTAGTACTTAGAAGGACATGTGCCCCATCTATTATGGATTTTTGGAAAAATAGCTTCGAGCCTGATTTTACCTCCTGGTGGATCGAGAAAGACCGCAAGCAGGAAACATAGTTATGACAATAGTTATAGTTTGCAGACTTACTATAGTTGTATGAGTTATGAATATAAGATTTTGTACTGTAACCTTTATATATATATAAATATATACTACGTCATGTTTCCACCTACCTTAGTTTTGTGATTGACTATAATATTTGTTTCCTTTATATTATGAGGCGTTGGTTATACAGTACTAGTTCCAGACATCGTTTTACCGCCGACACTGCGGCGTAGGCTGGGCGTGTCCACGCACTCGTATCCGAACACCCCGGGTGCGGGTCGTGACACCTACACCCCCCCCCCCCCCCCCTTCCTACACGGCTACACATCCATCCCCCCCTCCTTCTACCCGACTACACGACAGTGCATTCTACATGAAGACAGTGCACTCACTGGTTTTTCCGCTTGCGCGAGCTTCTGCAAGCAAATTCTTCCAATTCCAAATCCTTCTTAGTAAGTGCTCGAGCCTCTTAGAAAGTTTATAACATCTCTCATGTATATAAGTGAAGTTCATTGGAAATAATTTGATTTTAGCCTTGGTATATGCATGGCCAACGTGAGCTTAGTTTGCATACTTAAGTTGGAGAAGACACTTTCTAAAAAAATCTGCACGTCTTCCTCTTCATCTCTATAGTTTTTGTTTGAGAATAATGTAGCACCTTATGCTAATAAGTGGTAGCTTTCTCCCTGGGTTATATACGAGCATGACTTAGAGTTTCACTGCTAGAAGAAGAACATTGTTAAAATTTTCCAGTGAGCAGCATCACATGCTTGCTGCAAGTGTAGTGGTTGCAACATATGATTTTTTTTAGCTCACATATTGTACCTACTGTCAACCAAGTTTAACATAAAACTGTATTTAGAAATGCCAAACTAGAATGCATAGTTTTATACCACAAGTAATGCATAGCTTTATGCCATAAGTAGTTTAAGTTGGCATGCATGTAACTGTTACAATTATATATATACATGTTGGTTTTTAATATGTAATTTTATTTTTGGGCTTTCTTTGACCCCTTCCACCCCTCCCCCCCCCCCCCCCCCCCACCCACCCACACCCCCCCCCCTCCCATTTTAAATTCTTGCGTCCGTCCCTGATTAGTGTAATACACATGAAACATAGAGATAGTTAATGTAAAATGCCCATGTTAATAGCCATGTCTTTTGTAACACTAATAAAAAACATATCTTTTTTAAAAACCTACATCTGGTCACAACGGCGCCTTTAACCACTATTTTATCACTTTTTACTGGAGCATCTATTGGTCTATGTTGCACATGTCCAAACCACCTAAGACGATTTTATCTTATTTTGACCTCAATTGACGTACATTTGGGTCAGGTTGCACCACATGTATTATTCCGTGTCAAAGAAAAAGTCAAAAACTCTTTGGCATCTCCGGTGTTGTTGTAGTCCTAGGCTTGGTATTGTTACCTGACACACAATTATTGTGCTTCTCTGAAGCCAAGAACCATGACATTCTTGTGTTGATCACTCACATGAGGACTGGGAGTATGGACACAAATAACCTTACGACGACGAGAATAATGAGGCACAATAATCCAAACAATAACAACAAGAACAAGCATACAAACACAATACTTAACGTGGTTTGGTCAAGCTCGACCTACTCCACCGGGTAATGGGAGAATATCAAATATCTTTATTGAATCAACAAGAGAGAAAGCATTGCAAGGATCACACACACAAATCGTAATACGAAATCCTCTCCTTACGATATCTTTTTTTAAAGACTTTCCTTACGAGATCTCCTTCAAACTCTCTCTCTCTCTCTCTCTAGATTTCCTTAATGGTCTTCTTAGCAAACCCTAAGAAAACTAGTCTTTAGCTCAAGAACTGTCAAGCACGCCTTTGTCTTCAAGCCAACAAAAAGTAGGGCATGAAAGAGCACTTAAATTGGATCTCTAATCCATCCCAAGTTAGGAGTAACCTGGACCGTCGAAGAAGCTTTTTTAGATCTGAACTGCTCTCATTTTCAGTCTGAACACGAACCAACTGCGGTATACTGCCAGTATACATTTGATATGCTTAATGAGCACAAAATAGTGCCCAAAACTAGCTCTAATGAAAAAAACACACTTTTCCTGTTATGATATGACTTGAATCCTAACCCACTTGTACGTCCCTAGTCATTGATTCAGCTAGCCAACAACTTGCGAATGTTGGCACCATCGACTCCCCATGATATTCCCGGGTCTGTTAACGGGTTTCAGGGGACAACGCCCCCTTGCGAGGTCCCACTGGCCTAATCAGTTTTTCGGTCGGGTGTAACTGGATTTTATGTGCCCGTATCTTGTAGGGTATTTTAGGGATTTCGACCCCCACGATATCCCCGGGTCTGTTAACGGGGGTCAAGGGGACAACGCCCCCTTGCCAGGTCCCACTGGCCTAATTAGTTTTTCGGGTCGGGTGTAACTGGATTTTATGTGTCCGTATCTTGTAGGGTATTTTAGGGATTTCGTCTGGAAAAGAGTATGTATATATACTTCGTTTGTTCTAGGGTTAGGCTGAGAGAAATATAGACATCCTCCTGCTGTTGTAGAACTTTGTTTTTCATCTATTGAAGATCGATCTGCCGTTACCCGTGACGTAGCCCAATTCAGGGTGAACCACGTAAATTTTGTGTGTTTGCGATTGTTGTGTTCATCTCTATTCTCTGTTTTCCCTAACAGACATAGTAGTTCATAAGGGAATTTTAGGTATTCGTAGGACAAGGGCTTCAAGAGACAAGTTGTTAAAGATCTAAATCTGGAGACCACAAAATCTTATAATTCGACTATGACAATACATTCTTTTAAAATCCAATAGCAGAAAGCGGGGTCTATACTTAGTGTATAAGTTTTCTAAAATGTAGCTTGTCCTTAAAAGGAAATTATCAGGAAAGACTTTAAAACTACTTTAAGGTATTAATGGGACGTCATAATATGGGATGATGGTTATATATAAGTGCCTCAGGTTCAATAGGACCAGGGTCATAAATATTAGTAGTTAATAGGGAATAGAGTAGATAGTTTAACTGTAACACAAGAAGTGAGCTATCAATCTGACAAATCTGGCACAAGGGCAAAACAACAATGTTGGCTTTGTCACATATATTTTTGTCTTTTCGTGAATTATATGGAGGTAGGAAATTATATTAATATTTTTCAGCATGGCGTTTGTTTGTTAACCTCGAAATGCTCTTATTTATCCTCATGGACTGTCATCTCCTCCATACCTTTCTTTTGCTTGCCCCAGGGCTCAAGATGCTTGCATTGATGACTTCTCTTGGCCATTATTTGGTTCCACACCAGATATGGGATGAGAATTTCATTGGTTTATATTTGAGTGCTTGGGTCTCACATGTACATCCGAGTCAACCATTTTGACAAGTAGACTGGGTGGTGATAATACACGCGATGACCATGCACATGCCATGTCCTGGTGGGCCCATGGTGCGCGGGGTGTGACACTCACCAACCTTAGTACGAGTGCAATAAGATAGACTTTGTGTCTAGTTTTCGATCATCTTATTTCGTTCTTGAATAATTGTTTTTACTCGCAAACATCTACTATATAAAGTGAATCCTTGTGTAAAAGGAAGTCTTTATATATGTACATAGAAAATAATTATATAAGTTAATTTGTATTGGTAGACCACAATGTAAAGGGAAGCTGTGGGCACTGTTTTTGGAAGAAAAGATTCAAATTATAGCCATTAGGACTGTAATATTCTTGAATGACTTCTCGCTCCAACACCATTGCCCCCCCTCAAAGATAGAAAAGTAGGCAAACTAAAAGAGGGAGCCGCTAGACCTGACACTTGCCGGGTTTGTGACAGCACTCTATTTGATTTCTGGTGCTTATGTCTATTTTAAATTGAATGCACTTTCTATATATGTAAGTTCTTGGAAATTAGGATTAGCTTACTGATCACTGAGTTATTATGACCCCTCCACGTTACCCGACTTTGCACTGTTTAATCTAGTAATATACATCATGGTATCTGATTCTATTGTTTGCTTCTTTTGATCAGGGAACATGCTTACCCAAGGCCAATAGCTATGGCAGTGGCTCAGGTTCTAATGGCAGTCGGACCCTGCTTCTTTGCTATGGCTTGGCCTTGAACAATGTACATCGTGACATTGCTGATCGGGCTTGGATATGAAGCTCACTGGGCCACTGTCCCTTCTGCGGTCTCCAAGGTCTTTGGCCTGAAAAATTTCGGAGCCCTCTACAATTTTCTCAGTGTGGCAAACCCAGCAGGCTCATTGATATTCTCAGGTGTCATCACTAGTAGTATATACGACTACGAAGCAGAGAAACAATATCACTAGCATCGTAGTCCATCAACTTTCCTAGGAAGATTTGGTTATGGTGCAAGACCTCACATTGGATAAGCCACTGAAGTGCGAGGGTGCCATCTGCTTCTTCTTTTCCTCCTTACCAATGTCGGGATTGTGCATCGTTGCAGTTGTATTGAGCTTGATTCTTGTTCATAGAACGAAGATTGTGTATGCTAACCTTTATGGTAAATCTCACAGATGAGTTGTCATTCTCAGCTAAGATGGTAATATATGTATCATTAGAATCTGTCTAACGCAGGGATAGTCAGATACTTGCGAATGTTTTCTCTCTTTACTATATATTCAGTATTCGTCCACAAAGTCATTAGTCGTTACGTCATTGTACTCCTTTTACTTCCTCAAATCCGATATGTACTCTTTTTTGTAGTATTTCTTTTTCTTGGTGTTTAAGCTTATTCTTCTGTGTAAACTTTTTGAGTTTCCTTTTAGTGTATCATGGAGCATTGTAAAACATTCATTCATATAATGGAAGATTTTTTATATTTCATCACATTGTTAAGTTATTGGAGAGAGAGAGGTCATATTCTATACATATTTCCTTGTGCTTGTGCTCCATATCATAAGATTGTTGCTGAAAATGTACAAGAGAGTTTGTTTCCCAACCCTCAGATAGATAAGGCTGTTGTTTCCGAGGCATGTACTAGTTGCTTTTGTGGGAATAAAGGTTGTGTCAATATGAGCAACACAATATTTTGTGGAGCTAATCTAAAGAATTTCATGGCTCCAAGTTCCCAAGTGCAATGCTGATCCTATAAGAACATAATATGAATATTGGCCTGTGCTATCATATAAGAAATGCTGGTTCTCTATTAAGTACTCAACAAGTGGAGGTATCACGTTTCCAGTGAAAGAAAATCAAGGTATTTGAGTTGTGAATTTTCTTTTATCAAGATAGGTATTTCTCTAAGGATTGAGCTTTGTTGTTGTTGTTGTTGTTGTTGTTTGTCAAAAATAGGTACAAATGCTTATTTGTTTTTGTTGAAGATATGTACAACAAACTTGTATAAATGCTCTGAAAAAATAGTGGTATCCTTTTATAGAGAAATTAATAGTAGTAATATCGACAATCACAATGCTCGGTCAATACTTATCAAGAATCATAAGGCTATGGGATGACCCTGCCTTTGCATGGGTCTCGGTGGAGCATTGTACTCATCCTCGAGATGCACTCGGTGGATGAATTTAAGGAGTAGTGGGTTAAGCAAGAGGCTAATGTTTACTAGAATATAACTAAAACACCCTCTCTTTTTTAATAAATTAAGCTCGTGGATTTTATACAAATGTAATATTCCAACGAATATACACAAAGTTAAAAGTTATCTTTAATATTCTCCAATAGTGTTTTTTTGAACCAATACAATGTATCAAGAAAATTTTGAGTTAGGTACATTGAACAATGCAAATAAGATGTATAAGATTGGATTTAAAGGAAACAAACTCAAGGGGAGGAAATTATTTCTTTAATTGCTAGTTCATTTTTCAATGACACGTGAAGTGCACGAAGGTTAGCGGTGACGAAATAGAATTCTACTATAATTTCAAAACCAAGGTAGTGTGGACCCGCTGTGTGGGACCCTTCTCAATTTGGTACCATCCTTTGGTTGTCCACGTATTTCTTAGTTTTTTCCGCTCTTTGTAACGATTCTTCAATCCATATCCAAAATAACCTAACCACAAGGTTAAGTCATAACTCAACACTATGGTTAGTTAACCAACTAAAGTAACCCATTTCTCTTACAATAGATCAAATGTCATAATTACCCTTCATTGTACTATTACCCTCCGTAGTTTACAACCTACCCATGTGGAGGTCCAACTACAACATTATGTTGTTAAAAATTCATAAAACTAGTTATAATAAAAAAATTATATAATACATTTCATTCATTTCATTCATTTTCATTTCATTTCGTATAGATTTCATAAAATTTTACGTATTCTAACTACATACTTTACATAATTATTCTCCTTAAGATTGAATTATTTCATACTTGGAGTTCAAAAATTGAACCAATGGTTAAAAAAATTGCTGTCGTGTCGACTATTTGGTACAATGTACACGAAATTGATTAGTTTGTGGTACAAATGATAGTCCATTTGTAACAATTGGTTAATAAAATATTAATTCTACACTGATAAAGGTACCTAAACTTAATAAATATAGTTATTGCGAAATGTTTACTCGAGTTTTAGGACACCAAAAGTAACCTAACCCTAGGGTTAAAAACTAACCCTAGTCAAGAACCCATGCTTTAAAAGGTTATGGTTGACACCCCCACCATGGCCCTTGCCATTCCTTCCTTGATCTCTTACACAGGTATATGTCCATTTGGGAAAAAACAATACTTTTGTTGAAACCTAAGGGGCTTTTTGAAAATGTTCCCTTTTTTTATATTTCTTTCAGAATCGAGGGGAAATTTGAGAGGTCTTCTAATGGCGGATTCCCGACGGAAATTCTTCTGACTCGCGATGTTTCTTCCTGAGGGTAATCTCTCGTTCGTCTCAGTGTCGTCTCCTCTTTCTAATGAACGTAGTTTTGTAGCCAGGCGTGGACTGTGGAGAGAGGATTGAGAATATAGGGTTTTTACCAGCTGGGCATTGGTCAGAACCCTAATTTTGTCGGTTCGATCCTCCTGCATATGTTGTTTGTGATCTGTATTGGTTAATGAGCGGTGGGTTTGCTTCCTTTGTTGCATGCATTGCGTTGTCACAGAGAAATGCTTGGATAGCTTAATACTTGCCTAATGTTAGTGATATTGTGTTAACGAATCATATTTTGTTACTTACTGCTGGTAAAGTTATGTTCTTGAATTATGGTTCAATAGTTGTGACTAGTGTCGTTGAATCGACAAAAATATAGTGTTTACTTGGCTTGAATCTTGATATTCTAAAGCACTAAATTGTCCGAGAAAGGACCGACTTTGATAATATCAATGTATCAGATTCCGCATTGACAAAATACTAGAAATTACTGAAAAGTAGCTCATAATTCTTAATCTTTTTGAGCAAATAGTTTTTCTTAATCTAGGATTCGTGGGTATTATCAGTTGGGTATTGGTAAAAAAAAAACCCTAATTTATATTGATTTTGATCCTCCTGCATGTGTTATTTGTGGTTTGTATTGGTTTCTTAGGTGGAGGGCCTGCTTCCTTTCTTCGCACAGATCGTGTGATCATAGAGAAATGGCTTGGATATCATAATATTTCAGTAATTTTGTAAAATTAGTGATATTGTGTTAGTGGTACATATTTGGTTACTAAGGTAAAGTTTTGTTCTCATGGTTTTATTGAAAAGAGAACGGTTGAGTTTTAACTGTAGTGACGTTGAATCGATAGAAGGTGTTCTTTTGCCTGGATTTTGATATCTGAAAACATTAAACTGTCCAAAAAGGAACGCGTGTAGATAGTATCGGTATTCTTCATTGATATCAGGCTATCTGGATTTTCCCAATACTACGAAGTTACTGAAATTGGCATGTAATTCTTAAGTCTTTCAGTATTTAGGATTTCTGAGTAAAATAGGTTTTTAAAGTATCCTTTGGAAATTATAGCTTTGAATGTTTTTGCCAAAGTAGGGCAGTTTCAAAAGTCACATTTTTTGGGAGAGTGATTTACTGAAGGAGTGTTTTCCTGCTGCAATTTCATTAGATAAGTCGTGTTTGTTTTTAAAATGTGACTTAACTTTCTTTTGACATGAAGCCACATTTCTTAAAACACAATTTCTCAAGTTAAAATCACATTTTCCAAACACGATTATGGAAACTACCATATTTAGCTATTTTGTTTTTCCAAAATGACATTTTTATAGAATAATTTTCTAAAGAACCATATCTTAATAAGAATTCATTACTACTTACCTTTTATACTGTCAGAAATTAGAAATGTAGCCTGATGATTGAAAACCTAGGATTTCTTGTGTTTTCACGGTTTTATCACTTGGGCATTGGTCAAAACCCTTTTTTTTTGTCTATTTGATCCTCCTGCACGATGTTATATTCTGATTTCTATTGGTTCTTTAGAGGTGGGTCTCCTTCCTTTCTTTGCATGCATTATTTATCATAGAGGAATGCTTGGATTTCATAATATTGCACTAATTTGTCTAACAGAAGTGATATTGTTTTATCAATTATATTTGGTTATTTACTGCTGGTAAAGTTCTGTTCCTTGGGTATAGTATTATTCGAAAGAGAAGGGTTAAGTTGTGACTCTAGCGGTGTTTAATCGATAAAAAAAAAATCCAGTTTTTTTGACTGGATTTTGATGTCCTAGCATTAAAATGTCCTAAAAGGAACTTAGATAAAATCAATACATGCAATTCTGGACTTTATCGGGCTATCTACATATTCCAAATGCTTAAAATGACTGAATTAGCAAATATTGGTCTTTCTATAGCTAGGACTTTTGAGTAATTTTTTAATCTTAAAATTACACTTCTAAAAATATTATAAAAATAGACTAGTTTCCAATGCGCGTTTCGGAACTCTAGGGATTCTGCGGTTTTATCAGTTGGGCATTGGTCAAAACCCTAATTTTCTCTTGGTTTGATCCTCCTGCATGTGTTTATTTGTGGTTTGCATTGGTCCTTGAGTGGTGTGGCTGTTTCCTTTCTTTGCACGCATTGAGTTATTATAGAGAAATATCTTGGACATTATAATGTTACAGTATGTCAATAACTCAGTTTTATAGTCTTCGAAAAAGTTTTTGTGTGTTTGAAACGTCTTGAGTGCTCGTAATTTTTGTAATATTAGTCATATTGTTTTGACGAATCATATATGATTAATAATTGCTGGTAAAGTTCTGTCCTTGAATTATGGTGTAACTGAAAAGACAACTTAGTAATTGGCATGAATACAGCACGAGACAATATACACACGAAAATAATATGGATACAATAGAATATTGGTATGTTGAGTGTTTTTGTCGTGTCCAAGATGTGTCTGATACGAAACAGCACGAACACAAAACCCATTTTGGGAGTGTCTGTGCTTCTTGGTTGTGACTGTAGTGGCGTTGAATTGATACAGTTTGTGATTTTGGCATGCATTTTGATATCCTATAACATTAAACTGTCAAAAGGTAGTTTCATATTAAATTATCAATGCATGCTATTTTGCGTTGCTACCACCGAATATTCCAAATATTATAAATGGCTGAAATTAGCTCAAACTCTTAATCTTTCAGTGACTAGGATTTTTGAGTAAAATTAAAAAAAAATTCCTTAAATATTCTTTATAGACAGTTTTGAAAACTATTACCAAATAAGGGTAGTTTCTACAGTCCCGTTTTGAAAATTTATGGTATTCAGGGTTTCATTTGCTGGGCATTGGCCAAAACCCTAATTTATGTTTATTCGATCCTCCTGCACATGTTATTTGTGGTTTGTCTTGGTTCTTGACTGTTGGGTCTTCTTCCTTTATTTTGCACTCATTGTGCGAGAACTTATCATAGAGAAATGCCTAGGATATCATAAAATTTTAATAACTAAGATTTAGTCCTAGAAAAAGCTTTTCGTTGTGTTGGAAATGTCCAGTTACAGAGTGATATTGTGTTAACGAAACATATTTTGTTATTAACTGCTGCTAGTGTTCTGTTCTTGAATTATGGTTTATGTTGTATGGACATAATACAGACACAACGATGCTGACATGGCACATATTTTGTCCGGTCGAAGTAATATTTTGGACTTCTGTATCGTGCCCATACATGTCCAACACGATGCCACACTGATTTTGGAGTGTCCGTGGCACCGTGCGTATGATATTATGGTTTAATTGAAAAAAGGAAGGAATATGTAGTGACTTTTATGGTGTTGAATGGTCGAATCAATACAATTTTTTGATGAATTTAGATATCCGAGAGCATTGAACTTTTGAAAAGGAATTTGATAATATCAATGCATGCATGCAATTCTGCACCGCTATCGGGCTACCTAGATATTGCTACTACTAAAAATTACTGAAATTAGCATGGAAGTCTTAAAACTTTCAGTGACTAGGAATTTTGACTAGAATAGGTTTATTTAAATATTGTTTTAAAGAGGAAGTTTTGGAAATGTTCTTTTTTTCGAAACTAGCATTTTCTTGATAACTCGATTTACTAAAAGAATAGCGTTTTCAAAATGCGAAGTCATCAGACAAGTCTTATTTTCATCTGAGACTTCACTTTCTTTGACATGAAGCGTTTTCGAAACACGATTTTGGAAACAGCCGCAGTTTAGTAATATATTTCAAGAATAATGGCTTGCATGACGGTAAGGTTCCTGGAAGATGCAGGTTCGGGTCACAGAAACAGCCTCTCCGTGCGCGCGCGCTCGTGTGTATATATATATATATATATATATATATATATATATATATGTGTGTGCCAAAATCGTAGCCAAAAAATAAGTGCAACACTTGGACTTCCAAGGAGATCACTCATCCGAGTACTACTCTCTTGTTCTTCTCCTCTTCTGTTTTATCCCGTATGGTGGCATCTTTATACCACCGACGAAAAAAGCATGAAGAAAAAGAAGAAGAAATGTGGGAAAAGAATGTGTACACATCATTACTGCTTCGATCCAAAATCATAGCAAAAAAAGGGGTACAACACGAGGACGTTACCCATCCTAGTTCTTCCGTTCCGTCCTGTACGGTGCTATCTTCATACCACCTACGAAAAAAGCATGAAGAAGAAGAATAATAAGGGGATGAATAAATACACATCATTACTGTTTCGATCCAAAATTGGAACAAAAAAAGGGGTGCAACACGAGCACTTCTCCTCCCCTGATATGGCAGGCATCCGCCCCATCTACTAGGGATCAAACCGGGGTGGGAGCGTATTATTCCCTCCATTCAATAAATAAATGGTGGGAGTGGGGATGGCGGGCCCCATAGGAGATTGTGGTGCAGGGGCTACAGGCCGAGTTGAGAGCCATTGGGGCTGCAATGTCTGTGTAAGGGCCCTTCGGAGCCGCATTTGAGTTAGTTGTACAAGTCCAGACCATATACGTTGGGCAAAAACATCTTGGTCCTTCCCCAGATGTTGCATAAGCGGGAGCCTCATGATACTGTGATGCCCTTTTATTTCGGAATTACCGTCTTACAGAATATTCTTCTAAAGAAACCTTATGTCTAAAAATAAAAGATCCTTACTGCCTTTTATACTTCTAGAAAAATCAGGTTTGCAGCCCAATGGTTGAAAATCTATGGTTTGTATAGTGTTCTGTTTGTTGCACATTGGCCAAAACCTAGTGTTTGTTGGTTTGATTCTTCTGCATGCATTATTTGTGGTTTCTATTGGTTGCTTCCTTTCTTTGCATCTGTTGTGTTATCATAGAGAAATGACTTGGATATCCTAGTATTTCAGTAACATTTGTAGCATTAGTGATATTATGTTAATGAATCATATTTGTTTACTAACTGCTGGTAAAGTTCTCTTCTTGAATTGTGGTTTAATTGAAAAGAGAAGGGTTGAGTTGAGACTGCAAGCGATGAATCAATACAAATGGTGTTTTCTGCCCTGGGTTTTGATATTCTAAAGAATTGAACTGTCTGAGAAAGATCTTATGTGGCAATATCAATGCATGCAATTCTGCATAATATTTCAGTAATATTTGTAACATTAGTGATATTTTGTTAAATCACATTTGACTACTTACTGTTGGTAAAGTTCTGTTCTTGAATTATGGTTGAATTGAAATGGGAAGGGTTGAGTTGTGACTAGTGGTGCTGAATCAATATAAATGGTGTTATCTGCCCTGGATTTTCATATTCTAAAGAATAAAACTGCCCGGAAAGGAACTTACCTAGATAATATCAATGCATACAATTCTTCATTTCTATCAGACCATCTAGATATTGCAAATACTAAAAAAACTAAAATTAGCACGGATCTTTCAGTGACTAGGTTTGAATAATATAGGCTTTTTAAGTGTTATTTATAAATTGAAGTTTTGAGAAATATTACAAAAATATAACAAAAGCCCCGTTTGTAAATGCGGTCTCATTAGCCAATTCATGTTCTTTTAAGATGATGTCACGTTTTCAGGATGTGATTTCTCCTCCTCTGTTATCCGGACTCTCTACTTTAAGGATATCACGTTTTCAGGATGTGATTTCTCCTCCTCTGTTATCCGGACTCTTTACTTTAAGGATATCTGTGCCGACCCGATAGGACATGGATTGGGTATGAGATTCATATCTGATCCTCCATGGTGACAATTGGATCCTTTATGGTGACAATCGGAAGACTAGTAATGAAGTAGATAGTTTATTTTAATATGGTAGAGAGTAGTAAAGTAGCAGGGGAGCTAAAGGGACGGTCTCTTACAACTAGTGCAGTAAAGTTTACTAGTAGTTTATAATTACATGTCTTTTTATAAAACTCTACAAATTTAATTACATGATGTCTTTTTATGAAACCATGAAAACTTAATTACAACTGTGTCATTTTATGAAACCGTACAAATTTAATTACATGTCTTTTATGAAGTAATGCAAATTTAATTACATTATGTCTTTTTATGAAACCATGCAAATTTAATTACATGTCGTCTTTTTATGAAACAATGTTCAAAACTTCAAATATATTTATTTTAATAGTTATATCCCCGTACACGTACCCAAAATTTGGATCATTTTTAGCTGAATCCGTGTGTCCTTCAATTATGAGTTTGAAGGACCCGGCTCTTGGATATGTACCTGTACCCGACATATGTACCCGAGTCCAGGTAACATAGGATTTCTCTAGTTAAAATGGTAACTTTAAGGATTTTACCGGTTAGGCTTTGGTGAAAACCTTAGTATCTGCTGATTTAGTCCTCCTGCATGTGTTATTTGTGGTTTGTACATGGTATCAGAGCTACAAGACCAAAATATTCTGGATTCAAATCCCCCCATCCACCAATTAAATTGGTTTGTATTACCAAATTTTTCATGCGTGATCTGCATTCCACATGACTTTAGCCCAAGTGTACGGTTTATGCTCATTCACATGCACTACCAATCTGCATGTGATAGGGGTGTTGAACTATATATATATGTAATGTTGGATCGTTCCTATCAACTCGAGCTTTTGGAAACACCGGCCAACTAACACCTTTAAAACAACAATTTTGAAAAAATTACTAAAATAAGGTAGTTTCCAAAGTTGCATTTCGAAAATGCAATTTTGCTAAAGAAATCATGTTTTGAAAATGTTAGTTCATTAAATAAGTTGCGTCTATAAAACATGATTTATCTAGTTAAAATCACATCTTGAAACCCCAATTTTAAAACTACCATATTTTGGTAATATTATTCAAAATTAGCATTTAAAGCATATTATTTTTCTAAAAAGTAGTATTACGAAAAAAGTCTCAGTAACCAACTTTGACATTGTTGTGAACTTTTTGTTTGTGTTGGGAATGTCTAGGGTTATCATAAAATCTTTTAACATCAGTGATATTGTGTTAGTACAATTTTCAGTAGTTGAGCACTACTGATAAGACTAGGATTATGTTCTTAATTATGGTTTAATTAATAAGAAAGGGTTTAGTTGTTGATTGTAGTGACATAGGATTGATAAAAGTTTATGCTTTTATATCTGTTTTTTTTCCCTTGGTTCCAATAGCCTAGAGCATTGAAGTGCCCCGAAATTATCTAGAATTATGATGTTCAAATATTAATAGTTACTAAAAATAGCCCATCATTTTGGAAGCGCTATTGATCTCAGGGAAAGAAATTGTAAAGATTTTTGGTACTCTCTTTCGTTGTATGTATTATGCTATCGAGGATCCTTGACTATCAATCGTTTAGTAAGTACCTTCCATGCTCTTAGAATTTCTTTTTTTGGAAATGGAATTGTCTTGAGTGGTCATAATCTATGTAACGTCACTGATGTCGTGTTTCTGCATTTTATACTTGTGGTATATTTCTGTTCTTTAATTATGGTTAATCAAGTAGAGAAGGGTCAATTTGTTTATTCGTGGTGTTGGATTGATAAAAGTTTATATTTGGTTTTCTGGCCTAGGATCTGCCTATCAATGCACAACCTTTTTGTATTGTGATCAGGCCATTAAGATATTCCAATAACTGAAAGTACTAAATTATAATAAAAGTATTTATCTTTCAGTAACTACATTTTTGTACGGTTAGCAAAACTTTTTCTTTCTATTGGAAATGTCTTGAGTGGTCATAAAATATATGTAACATTATGGTATTTTGTCAATGTATATCATTAGTTAATTACTATCAGTACAATTCTGTTCTTACATTACGGTTAGGTCAAGAAAAGAAGGATTGCCAAAAGATTGTGATATTTTGTTTATATCTGGTTTGATCAAATTTTGATATCCTAAAGCATTAAACTGCCAATAATTATATGCAGCGGTTCTGCATTCTAATTGGGTTATCAATATTTTTCCAAACACTAAAATTTACGCAAAATAGCACATAATTCTAGAAGACTGGCTAATTTGAGTTCAACAAATATTTTCCTGTTATTTTGGATCTTTTCCTGATATCGTTTTGAAGGTCCTAAAACCTTCTTTTCTGTAATAGCATCAATCGGTTTTATTTTATAGTAGACTATTATAGTTAGATCATGTATTGATTTAGTCATAGAAGGGCTGGAAAACATTGTTCTTCTTTTTGGCATATTTTGTATTTTACTTTTATGGGAATGCTTTTCCTTTTCACCCGCCTTCTTAATGTCATAGAGATGAATGCAATTCCTTAAGTTGTATTGTTTTACATTAATGTTTGTACTTTTTTTAGTCTAGAGGAACTTGGAGAGTTCTCCGTGGCTGCATGAGCTTAAATTGCATGGCCAGTACTCGTCAACTTCCCATCCAGGTTTGATGGCATGGCTCTCTCATGCTCATAGCTTCCTTCCTAGAAATTTGACACAAACATAGAGGATTGACGTTGGGTAGACAACTGGTCATAAATATGTCAATCCTTTTGTGGAGATTAGCTGTCTGCTCTCCGGTTGGGCAGTAAGGGTCGGAGAAGGGAATAATCATTCATTCATAAACCAGTATTCTTTGGAGAGCACAGTATGATTGGAAGTTTTAAGCTGTGAAGCCCGCCCCATTCTGATGGGAAAAGGCTTGGATGATGATTGCTTTTATATGCAGTTTATAATATTGGTAGCGTCATTATTAATCTTTTTATTTCTCTTTAATAAATTTTGATCTTTAAAAAATGATGCTTAAGATTTTAGTTCTTTGTTGTGGTCAAAAGTGTAGACTAAGAACATTGAATTGTAATATACATTTGTTTTGGTAAGTGTAGGCTAAGAACATTGAATTTTAATGTACTTCTATTTTGGCCTTAGACCTTTGATGTTAGTGTTCTTCAGTTTCTTTTTATGCCGGAGCAAGAATCATTGCTCTTCTTCTTTTATGTGTATTAAATTTTCTATAATACTTTCTAATTATCGCAGCTTACTGTTATTGATTCCATGCAAGAAGTGCAAATTTTCTGTGTCATTTTTTACTTTTAGAATCAGGCATCTTTAGAGTATGGTGCCTGAAAAAAGGTTCTTTCTACTTCTGTTTTTGTCGTTTGTAGGGTTTTGAAGTTCTGACCTCACTTCTTGATTATGACTTGATCAATTAGAGACGGCATAACCTTGTTTCATCTCAGTACAACTATGCAGTTTTGGGTTGTTTTGCAGTATTTCTTTGGGTTCATGCATACATTTTTTTATAGATCAGGAATCATGGTGTTTTTTTCTAGAATTTTGATCTTGAAGGCCTCTATAAGTTATTAGTGTTGTTGAATTCATGATTAGTTTTGTCTGTTACTGTTACAGTGGGTAGAAACTGCAAATTCTATTTATTCTGTATCTACTGCTCTCAGTTTTAGGGTTCTGGTCCCCTTCCTACGGAGCGTTGTTTGGTAAATGAGATAAGTCTTAGATCAATTTGGTCCTTAGGGCACAGTACCCTCTTCTTCCATTAGGTCATCAAGTGAATTTCGCTGTTGCGATATTTAGGGCCGGTTTCCTATTCAACATCAGGGGTTCTACAATTCCATATTCATCTATTAGAATTATAGATTTGCTAATGATAAAATATCCAGATTGATGATTCTTTGTAAAAATGTCTGTTTACTAGACATGACAACTGCATGATGATGTGAATTTTCTCACTTGAAATGTAGGATTGGGCAGAATCCAGTAGGGTGAATCGGCTCACAGCTGGAGGAATACTTCTTTGGTTGAGTTTGGAAAGGAATCAAGTAGTGACTAATTGAAAAAGTGAGGCCATTCCTGAAAACAGGCCAAGTTTGGACAATGGAATGCAACAGAGATGAGGCCCTCCGGGCAAAAGAAATTGCTGAGAAAAAGTTCATGGCAAAAGACATAGAGGGTGCCAAAAAGTTTGCACTGAAGGCCCACAACCTCTTTCCATCACTTGAGGGAATTAACCAAATGATAGCAACTCTAGATATATATCTCTCATCCAATGCAAGACCTGATGGGGAGAAAGATTGGTATGCGGTTCTCTCTGTCAATCCTTCTGCAGATGATGAGACACTGAAGAAACAGTACAGAAAATTAGCCCTTCAGCTCCATCCAGACAAGAACAAGTCCATAGGCGCTGAAGGTGCTTTCCAACTCCTCTCCGAGGCATGGAGCGTGTTATCTGATAAGAGTAGGAGGATGTTATATGATCATAGGAGAAAATTGCTTCAGCCAATGACGACTCCATCAAAGAAAGACCATTCTGCTCCTAATACTTCTAATGGCTTCTACAACTTTGGCGGCAATGCTACGTCAAGGGTTAGAGCTCAGAAGAAAAACAGTGGCATGCCACCACCATCTTCTAGTTCAATCAACAGTCGCAAGCCACCATCATCTTCTAGTTCAACCAGCAGTTGCATGCCACCGCCATCTACTACTGCCACCAACAGTTGCGTGCCACCGCCACCCTCTAGCTCAATCAACAGTGGCTTGGTGCCGCCATCTTCTAGTTCATTTTCACCTTCATCTCAGAGATCAGATTCCAAGACATTCTGGACTTTATGTAAACGCTGCAAGATGCAATATGAGTACCTTAGAGTGTACATGGGTCGGAATCTTCTCTGTCCCAATTGCAATAAGCCATTTGTAGCTGACGAAACTGGGGTTTCAAACCCCACTTATCAGTCTTCTCCACAGCAACTTCAGAACGATAACTCTGCCGCTAAGAATGTTAATAGTGCCTCTATGGGATCCTCAGGATTGCAGCATGGAGGGAACCCAGATTTATATAATAGTTCGAGCTTCCAGTGGGGCCCATTCTCAAGAACAGCTGGCTTAGCGAGTGCAAATGCTTCATCAACTGCTGCTGCTCAGGCTGCTAATGTCGTCCATCAGACTTACGAGAAGGTGAGAAGAGAGCGAGAGGAGGCTCAGGCAGCGGCTAGGAGGGAAGAAGCTCTTCGGAAGAGGAATCAGGGGTTAAAGAGGAATTCTGGTGGCCCTGGGAATCTTAGTGTAGGATTGGACGAGAATGAGCATACTATTCCGAAGGTATCTCATCCAAAGAGGAAAAGAGGCACCAGCGAAGATTGTTGGGCCAATTTTGGGGGACGGAAGGTAGAAAAAGGTTCTGGTTCTGGTAATTTTTTCAAGTCTCAAATAAATTCCAGACAGTTTAACATAAAAAGGGGCTTTTCCCATGTTCACGTTCGTAATGTGTTAATGGGTAAGTCAAAGAACGAAATCCTTAAGACTATGGAAAAATGGAATTCAGCTCCTGTAGCAAAATCTGCAGAAAAACAAAATTCGAAAAAGAAACAGAAGCGGACAGAAAGTGCTACAGAAAAGGTAAAGGAACAAGTGCGCGTGACTGATACCATTCAAGCTAATAAGAAGAATGACTTAAAGGGTAATGTTACGCGAGCTTCTGCTAAGAAGGATTTGTCCATCGACCAGGCTGCTGATTTTGACAAGGAAATGATTGAAGCTGTAAAATTTGATGTTCCTGATCCGGATTTCCATGATTTTGACAAAGATCGCACAGAAAGATCTTTTAATGCAGATGAAATATGGGCTACTTATGATGATGAGGATGGTATGCCTCGCTATTATGCTTTAATTCAGAAAGTTCTCTCTTTTGAGCCCTTTAAGGTTCGCATGAGCTTTCTTAATTCAAAATCAAACAGTGAGTTTGGTCCGTTCAATTGGGTTGCCTCTGGTTTTGCCAAGACATCTGGAGAATTCAGGGTCGGAAAATATGAAGTAAAAGATGCGCTTAATGTCTTCTCTCACAAGGTTAAGTGGGAGAAGGGTCCCCGTGGCATCATCAAGGTTGTACCCAAGAAAGGTGATATTTGGGCTATATACAGAAACTGGTCTCCTGATTGGAATGCGCTTACACCGGATGAGGTAATTTATAAGTATGACATGGTGGAAGTTCTTGAAGATTATAATGAGGAGCAAGGAGTGTCTATTGCTCCCTTAGTGAAGGTTGCTGGATTTAGAACAGTTTTTCGTAGGCACATGGACCCAGAAGAAGTAAAGAGGATTGAAAGGGAAGAGATGTTTCGCTTCTCGCATCAGGTTCCCTTTTATGTGCTCACTGGTGAAGAAGGCTGTAAGGCTCCAAAGGGTTTCTATGAGCTAGACCCTGCTTCAACTCCTTTGGAGCTTCTTCAGATAGTCCCAGAAACAAAGGATGAGGAGGAGATGCAGGCTTCCGAACACCTACAAGAACAAGCAGTTGCTTGACAGGGGATTCTAACTGCATTTAGTCACTTTGGGTTTTGGAACCAGTTCGTGGAAATGGAGCCATCAATCTAAGTTGTTTACAATCTAAAATTTATCTAGAATACAAAGAAAGATAGGAGTAGGTCAGAGTTGGATACTGAATTTCAAATTATCAATGATGGAGTTCTGTATGATCTTCAAAGGTGAGTGTTACTTTTCCTTATTCTTGCAGATTTGATTAACCAACACTGAACCTCATAGTTCCACTTGGAAATGTTGCTTACTTCCACATGTATACACAATTTTAGGCCATGTATTCTTATCTGTTTGTTCTTCTGTAGAAATCCATTTATATGTTGGTAGATGTTTGCACCATGCCTTATGGAGCAGACGTTAATCGTTTACTTTTGGTATTATTAATGCCATTGACTTGCAACCTTTGCTTCTATAAGTGGGATAGGATCTAGAATAATAGCAATACTGAATTACATAGCCTTGAGTAATATAACATGGGTTCTATGGCATCATCTTGCTTGTTGAAGTCTCGTAACATTAAGTATATATTCCTCATATTAATTGATTTGAGTACCTTTTAGTTCTTCTGCAATACTTAGAAGTTTCTGGTTGTTTTTGTCATAATGAGGTTGCCATGAATGTGTAAGATTAATTGAGCTTTAAAAATATTGCAGAACTATAGTAAGTAGCAATTATTTGATACATTTAGGGAGAAAGAAGGGTGTCTTGAGGCTATTTTGGAATGATCCAACTAACCTTCTAGAATAAAGTATAGAACACGTGATGGGAAGTGGTAAGCACCATGATTCCTGATTGTGATTTCAATAAATGTGTGTTTTCTGCGGGAGCAAAGGAACATGACAATGTGTAGCATGTTGGATGGAAGGTGGAAAGAGAATGTAGAAAATCCAATTTATAATACTAACACTTGTATTGAAGCAAGTTAGATTGCTATTCCATAATCCTTAGTCAAAAAGTGACTATATTTTTCTGCTATTAGGTTCCATTATGTGTGATTTGGTCTGATTCAAGTTAATAATGAAGAAATGATAAGTGTGCAAAATTTAGAAGTAATTGGGCAAAGTCGAAATCTAGCTAATTGGTATTGGAAGTGTAAGGACATGTCAATTTTATCTGCTATTAGTCCTGCTAGAGTTTGTATTCTGAAGAAAGCTGAGAGACCATCTCGACCATTTTCGGACTTGGTAGTGAAATTTTATGGATGGAGTATATTTTCATTTGTAATTGAGAAAGAAATCTCTCTCTCTCTCTCTCTCTCTCTCTCTCTCTCTCTCTCTTATTTATTATCTACTTTAGCCATATGTTCTGTACCCTGATTGAGCATGACTTAAGATCTCAACTTGTATCTCTTCTTGTGCTTCAGAAACTTTAGATCAGGCAGCTGGTAGGGTTGTAGGCCTTGCATTCGATCTGGAAATTATTGCACTTTCAAACTTTTGAGCTTTTCAAAGTTCATTAGACTTTTCCAATTCCATTTTGTGAGCATCCATTCACATAAAGCTAGCTCCTTGGTTTTCTATCTTCTTGGATAAATTTAAAATCTCTACTATTAAAAAGTAGGAGTGTATGCTAATGGTGCCATGACTCTTCTTTCCAGAAATGCCCTTCGACATGCTCCCTAAGTTGTGCTTCCAACAGGTTTAGTGATGTTGATTACCAGAGTTTCAGTGTTGAGCCTGGATATAGCTTTTATTCTTTTTTTTCCCTCAGATTCTTGTATTCGAAATGCGAGTTGCGAGTCATGACCTTACTGGTCTAAATGAGTATAAATTCATGCCAAATGAGACAGCGAGGTTTCATAAGTTAACTTGCCTCAGAAAAATTAACCATAACGTAGGTTCTCCTATTAGGGTTAATATAAATACCTGTACAATTGTCAAAATTTTCTAAAATTCTGGGTTAAAACATGAAATCTTACTGAAAAAAATACTTACTAGTCCTGAAGAAGGAAACGTGAAAGTTTGATGCCTTCTTCAATTGTCTTTCTACTTGTAGCTAGTAATGAACATTCAATCAAGACAAACCGCATACTTGAAAGAACATACAGCATGCACTCTGATGCATGGAGGCGAGTTCAGTTGTCGAAAGATTTAATTTCCAGTTTCCTATTTTTCTGAACAGGTAACCTGGTTCGCAACCGGGGGAATCAGTTTTATGAGTTTACTCTCTCTCTCTCTCTCTCTCTCTCTCTCTCTCTCTCTCTCTCTCTCTCTCTATATATATATATATATATATATATATATATATATATATATATATAGGACACACAGGCCCTTGGTAATTAATATCTCCCACTCTCCCACTGGGACTCGAACACCCGACCACCCGGGTCGCATGCCTTTCCACTAACCACTAGGCTAGAGGGTCATTGGCTATATATATATATATATATATATATATAGCCAATGACCCTCTAGCCTAGTGGTTAGTGGAGAGGCATGCGATCCGGGTGGTCGGATATTGAAATGGTAAGTCTACGTCCATCTCCCCGGACACACTGGTCCTCTACACGCCATTCCTCGATTCTTGGGTGTCGTTTCTCAATTTCTCGGACCAATTGTCATTGCATGCTCCGCTTGAGCTGACCATCGGACGCTACTTGAATATCTCCATTTGTCCCCCTTCCCCTTTATTATTTAACAGCATAACATGTATGGGGAATTCAAACCCCCACCAGGTTTTCCTTCATGTCGTCAAGATTTGACCACTTGGATAAGTGCTTATATATATATATATATATATATATATATATATATATATATGGGAGGGGATCGGGAGCCCCGTTTCCGGAGCCCTGCCGAAGCCCCGCTCTCCCCAACCGTTGGATCGAGCGGGGCCCCATGCGGGCCCCCCGATCCGACGCCCGAGGGGGGGGGGGCTTTGGCGGGGCTCCCGCGGCGGGGATTTTGATCCATCTCCTATATATATATATATATATATATATATATATATATATATATATATATATATATATAAGGATGATATGTGATATGTTGGTGGTTCAATATATTGTAGGTGTTCAACATGCCCTAAAAGTGTTCATTTAATATCATAAAAGCAAGCATAGGATAAATGTTTCTCAAAACATAGTTGTTCATACGATTATCATATATACCATACCATATCATGTATACCATATTGGCAACTATAGCTTTAGCTTTCTCAAAACGTAGTTCTAATTTAGTAAGGTAAAATTACTGTTCATCACACAGATTATATTAGTCATAAGGTTTTTTGCATACAAGTCCCTTAAATGTATTGTATTTTTAAATAAGTCCCTTGAATCTTAATATTTGCTTAGAAGTCTCCCTCTGTGTCTATCGGTTAAAATTCAACCCAACTTCAGAGTTAATAGACCCAAAAAAAAAAAATTCTATTTTGCCCTCCCCATCTTCTTTCTCCACTTTGGAACTTATTCCTCCAATTTTCTTCTCCTTCCACTCTTTTGCTCTATACCCGTTACCTCCACCATCTTATTCACCTTCGACACTATATCATTTCTCTTCCTCTTCCTCACTCCACTTTCCTCCAAGAAACTCATCCACTTACCAAAAAAAAAAATTCCATCAAATAACCCACTTCACAAGATCGAATTTGGGAGAGAAAGGATCATCTAAGACATTGTATCCCAATCATACATTTATCCCAATCAATCTTGGTATGTTGTTTAAGTTAATAGAATATTACCTTCCCATCAGTTAACTTAATTTAGGGCTCATAACTCAATTATTAATCATAAAATAAGATGTATTTAAGGGAGTTAGAAGCGCTCTTAGTTATAAATATAAATCTCTCTTAGTGAGCGAACCTGGTCCTATCCTTCAAACAGTGTATGACAGAAGTAGCAGATATTTGAAGGAAAATTGTTAATTTTGAATTTCCTGAAAAAAAAATAGGAAACTTGTTCTCTTGTAATAAGACACTATGTTTACTTTCTATAACTAAATGGTTATGCAAAATTTAAATGTAGTAATTGGATCATATGGTTTTAATAGCAATCAAGTTACTCAAGTATAATCAATGAATCTATCATTCCCATAGACTCATAGTATGATATATGTCGAACAATATCATCACATGCCAGGGAAATGCACCCCCCCCCATTGATATACAGAGTTGATTATTTAGAATCTCTTTTGGTATCTTTGAGAAAGTATGTGTCAGTAGATAAAACAGCTCAGATTCGATATCAACCTATAAATGGTTAAGTACAATATAATATAGTAACAAGATACATGGTTTTAAACTAATAGTACAAGAAACCTGATTGTTTCTCGAAGCCTTGGGCATGTCAAAGAATATTGTCACATGTTAGGAGAAATGGACAGTGAGACATCAAAAATTCTAAAATTGGGTTTTTGTACAACATGCACACCACTTGGACATCTCCGTGGGTTGCAGTCAAAGCGTATACAGTTTAGATTTGGGTATTATCATATTCATTTTCACACAACCGATACAAAACAGTATACATATATTGTTCGGGTAGGAAAATAGACTTCCATATCCATCAAAATCATAAAAGGAAATGGATGCTGATAGATTAGACAGGATACGAATTGGATATAAAAAGAATTCTACAAAATGCATCATCTCTTTTAATAATGGGATTGTCATTCTTTATCACTCTTTATCACACTAACAAAAACCAGTTTTCTTTACAGCTTGAATCTTTTTCAATTCACGATCGTTTAGGCCTACCTCTTGTCCTAACAACTTCTTTAACTACTAACTTATCGCTCCTTATGTTGATCTTTGTTGCACATGTCCAAACTATCTAATACAGTGAATGCAACTCCATGGAGAAAATTGTATCATCTTACCTCTTCGTCTAGACTTTTTATAGTCTTCCGAAATTTGGAGGGTGTGTTGGTTGCATGAGCTTAATCTGCATATCCAAAGGGTAGATTTATCTACCTGCCAATTGGTCGCCTAGGTTTTATGGCATGGCTCTCCCATACTCATATTTACCATTGGCTAGGAATTTGTAACCAACATAGGGTTGATATGAGGTTGGTAGTCAGTCACAAAAACTGTCAAATATTTTGTAGAGCTTTTTTATGCTCTAGCTGATTCCATTCTGATGGAACATGGAAGAAGGCTTAGATGGTGAGTTAGCCTTTTAATAATTTATTTGGGATAGAGAACACAAGAGACTTGATTTTGTAGTTAGTTAGATCACTTCATTGCTAGCCAGGACGTCCAATTTTCAACTTGGGTTCATTTTCTTTTTGATAAAAAGAAGAAAGGCTCCTAACGGCGCCACCCATGTTCATGGGAGCATTACATATGATTCAATATGTCCGGATGTACCAATCCCAGATCCGAGTAATAGTATATAAGATTCGGATTTGGATCCAAATCCAGGTGAAGATATAGAATTATATCCAGATAAGGAATCATATACTATTTGACTGAATTGGAGTTATCATATCCGAATCCAGGTTCAATTGGATCTAGTTCAGGTCAGATTATCGATCCTGTTGCACCTTTACGCCTCCGAGTTATCTCCAACATATCCATGTCCATCTCTTTGATGGAAAAGATTCGTATTTCACACTCATTGATGGCATGTCCGTCACTTGTCGTGTGCGTGTACGACACCGATTAAGATGTGCCTAAATTGGACCTTTTTTGTTTTGGGCTCTCAAATGGGGCCATGTTGCAATAGTTGATGGTTCGGTTTGGGTATTAAATTTAAGCCAAAGGACCAGTTTAGAGAGAAATACAAATCGAAAGCATATTGTCGGTGCAATAGATTAATAAGGACATGACAAAAAACTGAATAAGAGGGTAAAGGGTTTGGACTGTTGGACAGTACTGATCAATCCATCAAAGATCATCATCATTCGTGAACCAAACGAATAAAAATATTATTCACAACTTTATCTACCAAGTGATTTATGATTTTGCAGTTCTAAATATTTTGTTTATTAGGTTGTTAGGATGATTGATTTTAGATTAGTGCATGACCTATTATGGTGATTTGATTTATTCTATTCATAATATGTGCGTCTTTGTAGTTTGTACAAATTTGGCATGTGTGTGCAACCTGTCTTCAGTTCACATCCATGTTTCTTAAATTGGCACCCATTTTTGTGAGGGCATTTTATTATGTAGAATTTATGTTTTGATATATGTTATACAGTATATATTACTTTAGAAATTAAGTGGCCTGACTCCATAACTGCTTGTGGTGAGAGAACCTATGATTCATAAGAAATAATGAGGTAGTTTGGTTTCATATTACTGTACTTTTTTAATATTATTGTATTACTCATGATATTTAACCTTGAATGGTTCATATATTTTTGGCAGTTTCTGGTTTTTCTGTCCTATATTGTGTGTAAATGAATGCATTACCTCGTCCAGTAGATTGCCATTTCTTCTTTTCATCAGGACTCATAGTCCAAGAGACAGACTGAAGGATTGCTCCTCCTCATGAGCTTAAACTGCATGATAAGGGAAGTGGGTTCTCCACTAATTAGCCTTTTAGGTTTTATGGCAACTAGGTCCTCTTTGAGGCATTGGGATCAGCCTTCTAGTTTTATGGTCTACCTTTTCATGATCAGAGTTTCCAGGCCAGAAATCTGACATCAACTTGATGGGTTGAAGTTGATACAGTTGACAAAATCTCAGTAGAGTTCTGATCTGTAGCTTATGCTGCTTAATACTGTGGTAGTGAGGGTATGATGGTGAGGGAGAGTAGCTTATATATTTTAATAAAGCGTAAGATATTCATATATTATTGGAGGATGAAGTTTTTCTTCAGCAGAATATTCTTTAACATCTTTTGGCATGCCAGCTTTCTTGTGAATCCCTCATCACATTCAACAGTTCCACATTGGTAAAATACTTCCAAACATGTGTAATGTTTCTTTAGTTGTCCGTGAATTGTTTTTGAGTAATTTCTCTACATTATACTTACAAAATAGATGAGGTTCTTCTTGTCCCGGAGTTATTCTAGTTGCCAGAGCTATTCTACTTATTTACAAAATGTTCTTTCAAAAAATGGAGGCAAAAGATATAAACTATGCATCAAATTAAGGCCTTCATTTTCCGAGGGATGACTTCAGGTATCTTATATTGCATCATAGCTATTGTGAGAACGTAATTGTTTCCTCGCAGCCAATCTGGGTTCTTGGGAAAATGTTAGTAGGTATCACAAATTTGTTGTCTTATGTAACTGTTAATTAATAGTGGGCCACTTGTACAGTTTCCTAAAATAGGTAGTTTCAGTGTTAAATATTTCAGCTTACAAGCCAATATTATAACTTCTGGTTTGTGATCTCATCAAATGACATTTTTTTCATTGTTTGTCTACTCTTAACAGGTGAAACTTTTTGATCGTGGGGTGGACCGACAAGGAGCTTTGCAACTGGAGGTGTTTCGGTACTGGTTGTAGCTTTTCCTGGTTTAGTATAAAATGTTCATAAGTTATGTTGTAGTTAGTCCTTAAGAAACTGGCTGAGGAACTTGTGGCTGTTTTGAGGACGTATCAAGTGTCCCATAACTTAGAAAACTATACAACTTTCTCCCTTTGAACATAGACTTTCAAAGTTTTGATAGAATTTAGCTGTGAGTGTACATTCTAATGATATGGGGATAGTGTTTGTGTAAGATGATACTGGATATGACTCTGTGATGTATGGAGTCCTGGAGAGAAACAAGGGAGATACATAAGGGCCTATGCCTTGTGTGTATATGCGACACCGTGATGGTTGCCATAGGGGAATGGATCTGTGATATTATGATATGGCCATCATCTTGCGCATTTAGTGTGATTTGCTCGACACTTTTTGGATTGTCTTTAGATCACTGCATCAAGTATATTGGTTTGATCAGGAAGGTCAAGATAGATGCCCGCAATGGTGTTAATGGCTCTGGAGGAAGAGTGAGGTCTAGATTGTTCTGAAGAAAAGTCGAGCGGTTTATGTTTGTTGATGGCTGTATCGTAGTGTAGCCAAAGCTAATTGTAACTATTGAAGAGTTGCTCTTCGGTTTTTTTTGTTTTGTTTTTTGTTTCCACCTCTTTATGATCTAGATGAGTGCATGCAGTGGCAGCCTGGACAGTGCTCCTCATTTCCGGGCCATGAAAGAGAATCAAGGTGCATGGTGAGCCCGGCTCACTGAATAATTTCTCCTATGGTTGGTGGAGTGGTGCTCTGATGCTTTAAATGATTGTTTGGTTTTCAGGAGCTTCTGATGAGTTAATGTCATTTTATGGTTGGTGGCTGCTGTAGGGTAAATTATAAGGGCACTGCACATTTTACTCGGGGCTAGCCCATTGAAAATTTAGAAAAAACTACAAGTTTGCCATCATGAAAGTTACTCGGGGCTAGCCCACTGTTATAATCAGGACTGTCAAAATTTTGACAGTCCTACCACTTGGAAGGAGTGTCAAAATTTTGACAGTCCCATTTCCTAAAATTACAAGTTTTCCAAAGTTACTTGGGGCTAGCCCAAATTGTTATAATCAGGAATGTCAAAATTTTGACAGTCCTAGCACTTGGAAGGACTGTCAAAATTTTGACAGTCCTAAAAATTGTTAGGACTGTCATAATTTTGACAGTCCCACAAGTTATGTAGACTGTCAAAATTTTGACAGTCCTAATTTTAACCCACTGAAAATTTTATATAAAACTAGGACTGTCAGGATTTTGACAGTCCCATAAGAAACTAGGACTGTCAGGATTTTGACAGTCCCATAAGAAATGAGGACTGTCAAAATTTTGACAGTCCTCATTTGGGGCTAGCCCAAATTGTTATAATCAGGACTGTCAAAATTTTGACAGTCCACATAGCTTGTGGGACTGTCAAAATTTTGACAGTCCTACAAATTGTTAGGACTGTCATAATTTTGACAGTCCTAATTTTAACCCACTGAAAATTTTATATAAAACTAGGACTGTCAGGATTTTGACAGTCCCACAAACAATGAGGAATGTCAAAATTTTGACAGTCCTCATTTTAATTGTCAGGATTTTTTTTTTTTAGTTTATTTCTATTTAGTTAGTTTTGGATTTTGATTTTTTTTATTTAGTTTAATATCCAAAATAAAATATGTTATCATTGAACCCAAAAAAAAAAATCTACCGTACGAATATTACGTCTGCCGTCGACCAGACTTCAAACGGCCATAACTATTTGTTTTCAAATCGTTTTTCGTCACACAATAGGTCTATTTGTATGTTTTCGACGAGAGTAACACAATTCGTGTAGAGAGAATTTTCATCCGAAGTAAGACGTACATATTACAGGCAAAAATATAAAATATAAAACTTTAAAGTATCATAACTTTTGACTGGGAGATCGAAACAAGCTCCAGTTTGAGCCAAAATGACCGTATGGAAAAGTACTTCGGGATAAAAAGTTTCACCGTTTGACGGACTTCCCAAATTTTTAGAATCGCAAAAAAACGATGTTTCGACCTCCAAATTTTACTTTTGGTAAATTTTTTTTTTTTTTTTACAAAATATTTAATGTACCAATAATAAATTTACTATTTTAAATAACATAATACTTTAACAAATTTTAAGGATAGAAATTTTAAGGATATTTTGAAATTGGCCCCCCCAACAATTAACAAAAATAAATTAACAGAAAAAAAAATTTAGGACTGTCAAAATTTTGACAGTCCTACCAATTTGTAGGACTGTCAAAATTTTGACAGTCCTAAAAATTCAACATACATTTTTAGGACTGTCAAAATTTTGACAATCTTTCCAATTGGTAGGACTGTTAAAATTTTGACAGTCCTAAAAATCAACATTTTGAAAGTTCTTCTATTTTTTCATTTTCTTTTTTGGTTTTGACGGCGACGACGACGGGAGGCGCGGCGACGGGAGTTTGCGGTGGAGGACGGGGGAGGAGGCGGAGGAGGACGGCGGGAGAGGGGAGGGCTCCGGTCGGATAGGGAGGGTTTGGAAGTAGTGGGCTAGTATGAGTAAAATGTTGGATTAGTATAAGTAAAAGTTCCTCTTTAGTGGGCTAGCCCCAATCCTGGACTAGCCCCGAGTAAAATATGCAGTGCCCTTATCAAAAGCCCTGCTGTAGCTGCTATTCTGATGCTCTGGTTGCTTTGTATTGTTTCTGAAGAAGCTATCTTGATGAATTGGGTTGCTTCTGAATTGGGCTTTGCTATGCCTACAACCCCCTTACAACTAAGGGGGGTTACAACCGCCACATGGCCGACTTCCATTGGGGGAGAGGGAAGAGGGGGGGGATCCGATGGGACCCATGTAGCAAGGGAAGTCTTGGTTGCAAGTGGGTTGTAGGGAGTTGGTTGTAAACTTAGCATTTTCCTTCTGAATTATGTTCCAATGCATTAGACAACCTGACATTATGCATGTTCAGTCGATCTGTATGTTTGCAGTGCAACCCCTCTATGCATGCAGCATGACAAAAATCTGGCTAGGATTATGCATGTTCTGAATTAAGACCCTCTGCAATAGACAAACACAACATTATGCATGTTCAATCAAACTGTATGTTTGCAGTACAACCCCCCTGTGCATGACAAAAATATTATTGGCTAAATTTCAACTAACATTATGCATGTTCAATCAAGCTTTGCGTTTCCAGTACAACCCCTATGTGCATGACAAAAATATTAGACTAAATTTCAACTTAACTATTCCAGTTTTCCAACTTAATACTCCATACCTTAAAACTAGACAATTTAATACCATCGACTATTAAAAAATTTCAAATTGCTACCCTCTGTTAGTCATTGTTAATTTTTCCATTAAAAAATAAAAACTCTAAATTACCTCTCCTCTCCCACCCCAACCCTTCAGCTAAAAGGCCGTCCTACCCCCCTCCCGTCCCGTCCTGTCCTCCGATGTCGCCCCTGATCCCCGCCGTCATCTCCGAGGAGAGAGGTGAGGGGGAGAGAATGAGGGTAGGGATATTTTTGTTATTATGTTAACACTGTTAGGATATTAAGTTGTACAATTGTAGTTAAGGTGTCAAGTTATCTATTTTTAAAGTATAGGGTATCAAGTTAAAACACTATAATATTTTAACACGACCTGTGTGATTCAACAAGAAAATCCTGGACTGATACTTCACAGTATCAAGTGGCTTCAATACGTAGGACCAGTAAAACAATTTGATGAGGGTCCTCATGGCCCTAATAGATGCTGAACAAGTAGAGAATTCCCAGGCTTTCAGGCATCACAAAATTGTTCCATGAATATAATGTCTACAATCACTTGCTGAAAATCTTTGGCTAAACATGATAAGGATACACTCTAAATGCTACATCAGTCTCTCTCTATGCAACCTAGATGCAGAATCAAGTTTGTACTTCCAATGCTGCATCACTTTCACACTGGCAGAACTAGCTTGGGGCTGAGGAAGACTCCAGCCCACCCACTCTATTTTTTTTTTCTTTTCATGAGTCGACCTCCACCCCAGCCCAATCATGGAACCTTGCAGAATGATTATAACTAAAATTTATATTGTGCACCGAATTCGAGTGTCATTGTGGTCACTGGGAAGAGATATAAGATCATGGTTGAGTGGCGGAAGATCGATGGATTGAGCCGCGGGAGCGTATTATTCTTTCCATTTATTTGGTGGAAGTTGGAAACTGTGGGTCCAAAAGACATGCAACGCAGCGTGCACAATGTTCCGAACGTGACGCTGAAAATCTCAAAAAAAAATAATAATAATAAAAATCAAAATCATATTCTGCAAGTGTCCGCTTTGAAGGTACTGATGTAGTGGACTGCATCAAAAAAGAGAGATTAGTGAAAAAGAAGAATGACGCAATGAAAATGAATGAACAACATTACCATTATTTTCCTCTGATGAATGCATCACCATACTTGCTCTTTAGCTGACCATTGGCATACTCTTCAGTTTGCTACATTGCGATGTTCATACTACACATCAAGACAAGCTAGAATATATATCCGTGTTGAGTTACAAAAATGACTTTGGAACTATATGCAATTAGAGGTTATTTTATTCACGGATTTGGAGTACAGAAGTCGCCAAAATTCGACTTTTAGAACATTTTACATGTTTTGTTGGAGGATTTACAAATAAAATCTATTGTGAATTGACATAAACAGAAAATCTTTTTTGTCACAAAATCGGAGTTTTGACTGAGGAATTTTTTTTTTAAATGAAATGTGAAAAAATTTCATTCCCACTTCGCATGTTTAGTTGGATGACCACTTCCTCTCTACTTTAATAAAAAAATTACTATTTATATCACTTTAACAAAAAATCACACTTTTTCACTTACTTCATCAACCAATCAAACACCAAACTTTAGAATTTTTTATTTATAATCTTCACCTTTTCAAAGTACCAAAATGAAGATTTTTTTTAACTCACTCTATTTCATTTTATTTCACAGCAATGCGTATATAAAATATCAATTTTTAAATTTTCTACTTCGTCGTACTTCGCCAAACCAAACAGAGCTCAAGTGAAATGGTGATGCAGTGATCCAATATATATTTTGACCAAAACTGTCCCATAATCCATTCTCTAAATCCAGTATTTACTGATGCGATCTAAGATGTTCACAACTTCATCGACGTGAATAGAAAATGGTTCCAAACTGAGCAGTTATCAGTTCATAAGGAACAAAGCTTGTCTAAAAGAATTATGGAGTAGTACATACAAATATGATTTCTGAACATGAGAGAGAGAGGGGAGGTGGAATATAACGGTTTTAAATGTGACACTCATGGTATTTGGATTTTTTTTTTAATGGTATTTGGATTATATATTAGCATAGATAGACTTAAAATAGAACAATGCTACTTCAATCAATTCAAGTGCAATATCATTAAGCCCCAGGGATGGAGGTACCTCTCAGCATGGATGGATTGTAGTCCGTCCCAATTTTTTAAATTTTTTTATAGTTTTTTAAAGTGTTTTCTTAGTCGTGTTTTGTTTTTTCGTTTGAATTTGAAATATGCAACAATTAAATGGTAAATAAGTTCTCAAAAAATTGATATTTTAGACGGTACGATACTAGTGCGTGTCGTTCAAGCTATATCTAAAGTTCAATCCTCCCTAATTTTAGAGACTATGTCTGATTAAGCCCATGGTTGATTTCCGTGAAACTTGTAAGTTCAGTGTGAATGTTTGGACTTCATGAACTCCATTTTTAACTTCGTAGAATAAAACTGAACGGAACACTGTTACTTGTTGATATAAAAATATATTGAAAGAATAGGACCTTTTTTTTTGGCCATATAATTTTGAAATCAGCCCCAAGGTCAACAGATTTTATACTTAATTATTATCGGTTATAAGCATATGAGAAACCAGGTGACTTACAGCCAAATAATTTATACTATTATAAGAAAAGTTAGACTTTACCATAATTTTTTTTTTCTTCCAAATATGTCTTCATCTAATTTTACTAATTAAATTTTTTTATTAAATTTAATTAGAACATCTAAGGTAATTACGTATAAAAATATATCAATTTTGCTCTTCGGTACTTTTTGCTCTTTCCAATAACAGAAAAAAATATTTTAAATACGTACAATGTACGTACATATATACTTGTATATGTCTTAAGAGCTTTCCCTCTAAAAAGAAAATATATGTCTAGAGTTCACTATTGATTGAAACAGCAATTTGCAAAGATTTGGGCCTCGTTTCGTTTGGTTTGATTCGGTTCGTATAAGGTTCGTATAAAGGAAAGGAAATCAATTCCTTGTTATTTTCCTTCCTTTGGAAAATTATAATTCCTATTCATTTTCATTTCCAGGAGAGGCCAAGCAAATTTAAAGGAAAAATAAATTCTCTATGGTGGAAAAATAATTCCTTGATTAGGTGAGGAGGAATCACTTCCTCCCAAATTTTTCCTTCCTATATAATTTTTGTTTTCCTTATATTTTTCTTCGAAATCTAAACATAGAAAATGAGTCACTTTCTTTGCGAACCAAACGAGGCCAGTCAAAGCTTTGACACTGATCTCATGATGGTCCCTTGATTAATCTTCTATGATCTCACATCTGCTGTGTTAGTAACAACAGAGCTCTTGGAACTAGCCGCAAGCACATAAATTCAAGCTCGAATGCATTATATATATATATATATATATATATATATATATATATATATATATACATATTTTAACTCCCACCATAATTAATTGGAAGGAATAGTCCGGTTCTTCTTGGGATCAAACAAACCCACCCAGCCAGAATGTACTACTGTCGACTATAGCGTATCAATATTTGAATGCAATTTTTAGTTCATCTTCCATAGTTTTCTTCTATCATTTTGTCACATCTTGAAAGTGACCTTAATTAGCAGGTTCATTCTAATCCAAGTTAAGGGTACATAATTGACAGTCTGGTTTTCAAGTTTCATGAAAAAAATGTATAACGCTTAGCAAGCAAAAAAGCCTGCTCGATCGAGCAAACTACATGTAACATGCCTACTCTAGGAAATAAAACTAATAAAACTGACCAACAATGTAGAAAGCTGTTTAATCAGACATGCTGGTGGTCTAGCTAAAATCTTCAGATATTCCAGCGCACAATTATATTCATCACATATACATATACAGCTTAAGCTAAGATGTATAATGTCTCCTTGCACTTAATAGCACATGTTGTAAAATTGTTTGCTTTAAATTGCAGCAAAGGAACACTAGGAACATGAACTGGAACTATGCATGAACCTACGCATTGGAAAGATACAGAAGATGTAAAATCTGATGTGTAGACGTACGATACGAAAACTCGGATCATTTGAATGGCATGGTACATGTATAGATCAAATGTTCCTGATGCTAGGAACCAATAACAATAAAGTAACAAACAAGTTACCCCAGGTTGAACCGTCAACAACAGAACAAAAAAAAAAAAGTATTTTCACAGAAGAAAGCAATTGCAGGCTGCAGAAGAACTATCAATACTTAAATTGAACACCCGAGTCATGTTAATCAATCATACATTAAAAATAACATGATCACTATAGCTTAATGTTGAGCACTGGAGAAAGTGGCAATTGGAACAAAAGAAAGAAAAGAAGCCGTAGAAAAGAAAGAAACGGGAGCAGTGGATACGAAGTGGCACTGTACATACAAAAGAGGAGGACACTTCCCATGAATATCAAGCATTAATGGATAATTATTTTTCTTTTCCTTCGTCATTTAGTTAATTGAGAAAGGTCCACCATGAAAGATATTGTATGGGTTTGAATGCAAAGGAAAAATGAGTAGTCAAGACAAAGGAGTCCTCTTCCCTACTCAGCAAAAATAGAAATACTAGCGACAACACAAGGGTCTTGGTACACACAGACAGCACATCAACAAGAGCAATGCTCTTGTGATAGCAGACAACAATGCTCTTGTGATAGCAGACAATAAATCAGTAGAGCAACATTTTACAATAGTAAGCACATCTGTATCTACTAATTATTTTCTCCACAATTTTTGTATCAGTCTGCATTTTAAGTCTTCATTCCCACTCTCTACATAAGTACTAACGGGAAAAGCCTAAGCATAACTGTCTATTAGGATCAGACTTTGGCAACCTGAAGATCCAAGCTTCCGTAAAGCTGAATCTGAACAAAGAAACATCAATCAGGCAATCAAGGATAAAGAGAGCAAATGATTGGAATAAAAATGACATGAAGTTCAAGGTAAGATCAGCAATGAGCATAGAAGAGAAACTTTGCACTTGAACCTCAACTGTGCTTTCCAGTGATGAATTGCTTGGATTTCAAACACAGCAGTTGAATATTTATTTACAAGGAAATATGAATTCTGAGCAAGAGTTACACTGCGTAGGCTGTAGAGAGTTCATGCTTGCAGCTACTAAATGTCTTCTAATAAGATTGGAGGCAATTGTTGAACTTCTACCAGACTATACTCTCTTTTTTCGTCGCCACTGCCCACACCCTCATTGTTCAACTCGACATTGCACACCAGACCATACTCAGGGTCAACCAAAGAAATAAAGAACTCTGATTACTGTTTATTATCAGATCAATAACAATAGAAGTTTTTGCTAATAGGATATAGTAGGTAAAAGTTTGAAGGCACGGTAAGGGCGTTGTCTCAAACCTACACTCACTACTGCTAACTTGTAACTTCGCCACTCAATTCACTTTTGTTATACAATTAATTCATAACTGTAGATATTATCAATAAGTTATCAGCAGGCTTAACAATTAGTTATCAACGCATACCAAAAATTTTAATTGGTTATCAACAGAGTTGCCAAATTATATATCGGATTCTAGTTTATTGGCTAGAATACCACAATTACTTAGATATTTTTATCTAAAATATGTTAGAAGGATTTTTTACGAGAAAAATATGTTCAAGAGACCGCACTTCTATCTCAATTCTCAAGGAACCAAAATTTCATCAATTACTTATTGTTTCCATCCACTTACATTGCTATGAGATAATATTTTCCAGTGATGAAGAAATTGAACTATGGTTTTTTTTAATATATTATAGGCATTAAATAGACAATGTCCATAAAATTCGTGTAGCAGAAATGAGAATGATGGATGAGTGGCAAAGATAGGATAAAAAATGAGTGTCATCTTTGGAAGTTAGAGTTTGCACCAATCGACAACAACATGAAAAAAAAAATCTCTTAGGTGGTTTGAACATTTATAGCATAGACAAATAGATGCTTCACTAAGTTATCAACCCATACCAAAAAAATTAATTGGTTATCAACAGAGTTGCCAAACTATATATCGGATTCTAGTTTATTGGCTAGAAAACCACAATTACTTACATATTTTTTATCTAAAATATGGTAGAAGGATTTTTTACGAGAAAAATATGTTCAAGAGATCGCACTTCTATCTCAATTCTCAAGGAACCAAAATTTCATCAATTACTTATTGTTCCATCCACTTGCATTGCTATGAGATAATATTTTGCAGTGATGAAGAAATTGAACTATGGTTTTTTGATATATTATAGGCATTAAACAGACAATGTCCATAAAATTCGTGTTGCATAAATGAGAATGATGGATGAGTGGCAAAGATAGGATAAAAAATGAGTGTCATCTTGGGAAGTTAGAGGTTGCACCAATTGACAACAACATGATAAAAAATCGCCTTAGGTGGTTTGAACATGTGTAGCAAAGACAAATAGATACTTCACTAAGGAGTGATAAGATAGTAGTTAAAGGAGCAGAAGCGATAAGATAGTAGTTAAAGAAGCATATAATGTAGTGTCCCATTCATAGCTGGGGGCACTGTATGAAAATTTCTATCGGTATCGATTGATCGGAACAAAGTTAATTGAGGCCCTTCATATCTCTATGGATTGACTTCTTTGGAATTGATTCCTAAATGCAGTGAATCGCGTCTTGAAGAATGAATTCTTACATAGTCTCTTTCTCAAAAAAATTCACTGCCCTGATGCTTTCATTGTTAGTTTTGTGAAAGCGTTTTCGTTGATGTTTTCGATAAATGATTTTGTTCTTGCTTTTATCGATTCTGCATTCATGTCGAATTCTGAGAGAAATAGAGAAGAATAGTAGTAAACCACAATTGGTGCAAATTCAGGTGAACGCGTAAGCGAGGCTTAATTGAAGCATGAGAGTGTGTGTCTTTAATCCTTCTATCCTTTATCTCGACACATTAACAAAAGAATATCTTCATTTTCTTGTTTTTTCATTCAACAAATGATATCTTAACAAAAGAACTAAAATAAAAGAGAGCAATCATAATATTGTTTGTTTGTTATATAGAAATATTGATTGTGGTACTATTGTTAAATAGAAATGGAATCATGAAAAATATTTGGAATTGTAGTATGGGATTTCGAACGATGGCTCGAGGAATGTAGAATACAAAATGAGATTATGTTGTATAGTTATTTCAAGTTTCTGTTATCTTGCATGTTATATTTTAACAACTAAATTTCATATGCATGCGTGGTCATGGACAACTTATGCACAATATTTCGTTTTCTCGAACAATATTCGAGGCCACGGAACCGATTCGGTCTAGGAGGAACAAGAATAATTGGTGCTAAGGGATAAGACACATGGATTGTGGGATCTCCAGTGAGGCTAGGTACCTACACTTCGTAATTCCTTGAATAGTCCAAGATAGTGAGTTCACCATATAAACAAGTTGCATCACTAATGATGTCTTTTGCATGGAAAAAAAATAGTAATTCTTGTTTGCAGGGAAGGACAATCGGTTGTGGATAAGAATCACTGTTTGGTGATACATATTATATTTTTTACATTCATGTCTTATAAATTGTTAATTTACCTAAAAAAGATGGAAATATCACTAATAATCTTGTATGCTTTCACATGTCTACTGTGTTGATTTTGGTGAGTCAAATTAATGTCGCTTACCAGTACATTCCCCAATGTACTTGCCCATGTCTCCTCAAGTGTTGGGAATCAAGAAGATGTACAAAGACGTTCAAAGTCCGTCCAACTCTACAAAAGTTTTGTCTATATTTTGAAGCTTCCAATTTCGTTTTAAGACTTCCGCTGAAGGTGTTTTTACTTTATTATTAGTTAAGGGATATGATGTATGGAACGATGTATCTCATTTTGTTATTTCAAAGTTGTAGTCCAAGTTTGATATTTTTTTACTCGGCTATTTGAGAGCCTATATTTTCATTGTAAATTATCAATAAAAAGTTATTTCTTCTGTGTTATGTTGTTATTTAATTTCTTTGTTTTATCCGTTACAAACTTTTACAAAAACAACTAATTTTTTTTTACAAATGTAAACGGACACGCCTTGTACAAAGTACAAACACAACTTAGGCTTGTATGCCATCACGTCCAATAGCAACTTATCGATTTGGCGGAATCGGATGTGAAAACTAAGACTAGAAATAGACCTAAATGAACATCGATTGAAGTTTTAAAGAAGGAAACTGTTTTGTTAGTGTTAGAGGACATGACTCTTAACAGAACTAAATGGAAGAAAATGATTCAAACAGCTGATCCCATAAATTTGAGATAAAGACTTTGTTGTTGTCATACTAATTAAACACTATAGTACAAATCATATAATCATGCAATTTCTACCAACTGTATAATACTACTTTATTTGATATGTTAAAAAGGATCATGCAGAAAAGTAAGTATATTATCCCGTCTTTGTATTGTCTTATTTGCCTCTTGTTTAGACCCACATCGGGTAGCCACTAAAGTGGGGTCCTAAAAGGCCGAGCATCGTGGAAACAGGAAGGTACTTAAAACTAATATGCTGTGACAAACTCCAACTAACAGAAAACATACAACACAAAGAACTAAGATATGAAAGCATGGAACCCAGTGTTCTAAATGGTGCCCGCCTCGGCCGCCTAGGCGGTAGGCGGTCGCTCTCTGCACCGCTTTTGCCGTTGGCGTCTTGGCGGTGGAGTAGACAACCAGCGGAGGTTTGGCGGCATGGACGGAGGTGAGTACGTGGCACGCGGTATACTCTAATTCAAATTTTGTAGTATAATGAGTTAGGCAGCAGTGTAAGCGAACGTCTAGACGGAACAATACCTAACTAGATGTTTTGGCAAAATAGTTTTACAAGCATTATGGACCTATGAGTCACTTTTACATGACTTAAACTTCATAAATCTTTATTGTACAACTTAGCTATGCATAAAAAACTCTTAAAATATACATATTATGTAAAAACATTGGTAAAATAGTAAAAAAAAAATACCTAAAATGTATCAAACGCCTAGGTGTCCTAGGCGGTAGGCGGACCCTTTCCGCCGCGCACCCGCCTACCGCCGTTTAGAACATTGATGGAACCTACACTTACACCCAACCAATGGAAAACATCGTATCATACTAGGTAAGGAGATTTATCTCAGGTTTTGTAGAGCAAGAGAAACAGGCAAAAACAGCTAGTAGTAGATGACAGACCAGCCAACTGCAGGCAACCAGCCAGTTTTTTGTTTGTTTGTTACAGATCACTGATTGACCTGCTAAACAGGTCAATGTTTCAGTTGCAAGCCACAGATATCTCAATTTGGTTTGATAACGAATTGTATTTCTTATGGTTTAAATTTACGATTTATTTTCTAAAATGTTATTTAGGGCTAGTAGTTTGTTAGTTTTAGGCTATATATAGTAAATCAAGATTTTCCTTTTGATCTTGACAAATATTTTAAACAAGGGGTCAAGACCTTGTTTACCTCTGAAATTATTCCTTGTGGACGATCCTCAACATGCTTTGCTTCTGATCTGTCGGTTACACTATATATCCAACTATCATATTTGGGTTTTCAATTACATACATTGCACAAGAACTAAGAGATGAACTAACTACATACATATACAGTTATAGTTTGGAGTTTTTATTTACACAAAAAAAAAAGACCTAAGCAGATAACTGAGCTGATGTAGCACAACAAGAGAGTATGTTAGGAAGGTTACATCTGATTGAAATCAGGTTGAAGGTTCAAACTTGTTTGAGAAACAACTGTTCAACCTCCCCCTTCATAATAGTTATCATTTCTAGGGGTAATCTCACGTATCATAAATTCTAATCTTCACATATCATCAGCAAGCTGGAGCATACAAAACTTCTAGGAAAAAAACGATTATATACGCAAATATAAATTACTAGGGAATAATAAGAATTAACTTCTGAAAGATGTTCATGAAAGCATCCAACATCAACAATGCATGCTAAGCCATTTATAAGCTAGTTTCCAGTACTAAGTATAAAGAAAAAAATATGAAGTAAAATGAACCAGAGACACCCCCACCTTTCACCAGAACTAAGAGTCCTCATGGGAAAGCAGTAGGGCATGGATAGAAAGCAGTGCCGCATGCAATCCACTGCCTTCTCCGACCAAGAGGAAGCAAGCAGTCTGGCACCTCTTGCCACTCCCTCTTTGTAATATCATAAGTAACCAGGCGGTTCATCCTTCTCGACCTCAGAGAGAGCATTAACAAACCCCTGTTTCCCAAGCAAGTCATTCGCACGTGCTTCCCATAGAACTCCAAGCACCACACATTTGGCATTCTGTCAACCTCCTTCCACAAGAGAGTCATCCTCTGCAACTCCCACACGCAAACACATGTCGCTGCATTCTTAGACAGCAGACCTACCAGCATGATCCGCCCACTGCACTCAGCAAGTGTGTGGTCCGTCAGATGCATTGGCGATGGTATTATAAACTGCTTCCAAATACCAGTTGTCACATTATAGGATAAAATCCCGTCTGGGTCAGCTCTCATGAAGTAGAGAGTATTACCAATGGACACAGTCTGAGACCTGAAATTTAAGTATAGTGGGAGCTTGATGCCTGATGGTAAAGTTCCCGGCCTACTCCAGTTGTTTAGGACCGAATCATAAATCTCATGATCCCCATTGCAACCCAGCCACACTATTTTGTAACCACTGGTCATGGTGTTTCCATTTAGAACCATTCCAACCACTACACGTGACCAAATCCGAACTGATCTTGGTGGAAGTTCTTTTAACGAGTTGGTCAGTGGATTGCAGACATAAAAGTTCCTGTTGCTTATATCCAAGAAACAGATGAGCCCACTTGCTGAGGCCACCGGAAGAATGATCATCTTCGAAGGCAGGAAAGGAATCGAAGGGTGGTGCCATTTTCTCGAAGAAGGATCATACATGGCTCCACTCATAATGTTTTCATGGGTAATGGTATAGAACCAAGGTTGCAAGTGTGGAACCTCATCACAGTGTTGGGAAAAGCTGCTTGAGGTCAGTAAAGAGTTCCATCTCTTGGACACTGAGCGGAAGCGGAAAAATGCAGCTACTGGCAGTCTTGCAATAACAGCTTCGAAAAGATCTTCAGGGAAATCCTTCCAGATCTGCTGTTCCATCAACTCAGCTGAACTTGAAGAAACCAATTTAAGCTCATGCTTTTCTCTCCGAGATTTCTTAGTCGGAGGAGGTTTGTTACCTTCAATCATTGTTAAGATCTCAGAATTTCCTCCCGTTGTGAGACCACAACAATCATCCTCCATAGAACTATGAGCAAGATCAAGTAAACACCATCTGTCAAGAAGCATTGACCAATAAAATGTTGAGTCAGCATATACATTCCGAGTGTATTTGTTATTGCATAGAAGAAAACCATTTAGTTTTGAACTGCTTCTCCATCTAAAAGCAGAGACCAATTTGTGCTACCTCAAAATACAGAAAGAAACACCAATAGCTTCACTATAAACAATAAGGTGGACCATGAACAAGAGTAGTGTAGGATACATTTGCACATAGCAGTTGAGACAAAATAAGCACTATAAAAAATCAATTGAGTGTTCCAATACTTCCCTGTAAGAGTATAGTCAATACAACAACAACAAAGCTTTTATAACAAAAATTTCTGAGGTCGGCTCTTTGAATCCTTTCTTTCATTCAACCAAGTTAGGGTCATGTCAGTTGTAATATAACAAAACCTGTCTCATTCTTTACAGCTTCAGTCCAAGTTTGTTTAGGCCTACATGTAGGTCTAGCAACTGCTTCAACTATACAGATCCTCCTGATGTCTGTTTATATCGGTCAGCAGTGCACACGTCTAAATCACTTTTACAGCCCTTGTCGTTGCACCAAAATTCGAAAGTATTGGTGAGGGACGAGGGTTATATATATTACATTGGTCAACATGCCCTCAGATGTCAAAAACAACAACAACGAAGTCTTTATCCCATATTTTTGGAGTCAACAGCTGTTTGAAGCCTTTTCTTCCATTTAGTTCTGTTAAGAGCCATGTCATCTGTAACACTAACAAAATATATCCTTCTTTAAGATCTCTATCCAAGTTTGTTTAGGCCTACCTCTAGTCCTAGCGGCTCATTTAACTATTATTTTATTGTTCCTCCTCACTGGCACATCTATTGGTTTACGTTACACATGTCCAAACCAACCACTTAGATTTTTCTCTCATCTTGTCCTCAATCGACGTCATCTCTTGACTTTCCAAGAATACGTTTATTTCTTATCCTATCTTTTAATGTATTGCCACACATCCATCTTAGCATTCTTATTTTTGCTACACTAATTTTCTAGATATGTTTATTAATTGCAAACACTCTAAACCATAAAGCATGACTGGTTTTATAGTCGTCTTATAGTATCTTTCGAGTTTCGATCACAAAGTACTCGAAGTGCACTTTTTTATTTCAACCATAATGTTTTAATTTTATGCGTGACATCATTCTCAATGTCTCCGTCATGATGAATAGTTTATCCTAAATACCGATAACTATCACTCATAAGTATCACCTGTCCATTTGTATGTACTCCCCTCCATTTGTCCTGGTCTTTTGGTTGAAGTTAAATTTCATATACTCTATTTTTGTCTTATAGATTTTAGAACTCTTAGAATTCAAAGTCTTTCTCCATGCCTCTATTTTAGAGTCCAATCCTTCTCTACTCTCATCAACCAACACAATATCATCAGCAAACATGATATGCCATAAAATCTCCTCCTAGATATGCCTAGTAATCCCATCCATAACTAGCACGAAAAGGTATGGACTTAATGTTGATCCTTGATGTAAGCCAACACTAATAGAAAATTCTTTACCATCTCCTCCAATGGTTAGAGACCCATTTCATGGGTTGTGTAAGCCAATAGTAATAGAAAATTCTTTGCTATATCCTCTAATGGTTCGCACGAAGGTCGCTTACACATTTTATAGGTTGAGAGTGGATTCAGTCATAGGCATAAAGTTTTGAAAATCCACTTAGAATGCACCACCAGATAGAGAGTTTGAACATGTGTTGCTTTGATACATGTCTCTGCCACTTCACCAAAACACTTGCGTGTTGGTGGGGGATAAGGGTCATATATTTATATCATTCAACAAACTCCAACTTTCCACAAATACACTCATTTCTTGAATTATTTTTCAGTTTATTGCCACTCATCCAGATTAACATTCTCATAGTACCAATGTTTATTTTTCTACACATGCTTCTCAACACTCCAATCCATAAAGCATGGACGATTTATAGAGTTTTTATTGAATTTTATTTCCAACTTCAAGGGTATAATACCAACAGGATATGGCTCTCACAAGTCACAACTTAAAACTATGCCACAGCTAGACATGCAAGAGCCATTGAGATCCTCTAGCCTTAGACTTGCTCCTATGTCTACTTTATTCAAACCTCTCAATTATAATGCTTCTCCCAAAATGTAGACATAATAATCATATATAGCTCCTATTACATGGAAACTTGCAGTACTAGCCTCAATTCTTGATCTCCATATGCAGTTCTCATGTATTCTCTTTCCTATTAAGGCTGCTCCAATGCGACAAGTCTGGGCCCAGGAAGGATCAACATACCATGTATCTACACTTTGTTTCCATGACTCGAGCCCACATCCTTTTGTCCGCCTTCCGTTTGCTCATTAATTTCTTAACAAGTTAAAATATTATACTCAGTAGTTGAAAGAGAGCATGTACTGACACCATGCATAGTCAGTGAGTCTCCCAATTATAGTCCTTATCAACCACACACAGATAAATACAACTGCAACAGAAGCTACACAAGTTGCATACTATATTAAGATGTATAGGATTGTCCCGTCATCATTTTAGTATTTTACATTTAGCTTCCTTGCAACTCAAATAAATAAATGGTTCGTACGTTGGCATTAATGCCCTCAAACCAATTCATCTAGTGAATGGGATTTATGTTAAATGTAATCTTAGTTACATAGATTTGGATCTGAATCAAATGAATAAAGGCATTTATTATCATAATAGTGGATTCTTATTTGCATTTTTTTATTATAATGTTAATGTGATTAACTATATGTGCATTGTTTATCCAATTGTATGATTTAGTTTACAAATTTAGTTTCAGTAAGGCCCGCCAACATGGATTTGGGTGGTTACTTTTATGGTTCCCGCAGAATTATTTTTCTTTCCAATGTTAGGTTGGCAAACATAGGGAGACAAAAACAATAAAAGTCAGTTCCTGTCCCCTGAGATGAGCATCACATTAGCAAATTATCATTGACAAATCCCTTTCAACACCTTGGAACTACAACGAAATTTAAAAACTAGACCCCACCATTTGTTTATTCAAACTGAAATTGATCCCTACTTCTTTCCTCCATCACTGATGAGGTTACTAAACAATATAAAAGACATGAATTAAAATGTAGGCCAATAATTCTTTGAATCTCAAATAGCATTCCCCACTCCATGTTCCCTCTTTGAATTCATCCAACCAAATGCTTTTCTACCTCCTAAAGGAATTTCTAGAATACGAATACCCAATTAGGCTTTGATGCTACGGATAGCTAGTATCACATTTGGTATGATAATCAATATCATAGACTATGTACATGAGATCTATACCAAATGGATAGGTGTTCATTAGAGAATGAGTTCAATAAACGTCTATGTCATTAAATTCCTTACAGATCTGTACTCTTAATTATCGCCAATAGTCTAGTAATTAAAGTGATGTTTCCTCATTTTGACTTGAGATGACATAGTTATTTTATACTTTAGCTACTATGACATTATTCTCATGTCGCTTTAAACGATAGCATCAAACGCAGTCCTCGGGTATAATGACTACATATGAAGATATCTAGTGGTCAATAAAAGACACCCACGTCACTCTGTAAGTAAAGAAGAGAGAATGTGATGGAGAATCAGTTTAAATTTTGTCATCTTTTAGCTATTTTGGTTATTCTAAGAATATTTTAGATATAGATTATTTTATCACTTTTATCCATTAGAAATTTAAGTTGGTTTTGATAAGTTAAACTTAGATTTGTATTCATCCATAAATATAGCTTTAGAATGCTATTAATAGGTCATGTGCTCTTGTTATTTTTATTGAAAATTTGAAGAATAAAAAATCTATTTTTGAGTTTGTAGGACACTGCGATGTCAAAACCCTAAAGTGGATCTTTTCTCCGTCTTCGACGTTGATGCTAATTGGGTCTCGAGTACAAAAGTCTAGCATCAAACTCCGAAGCCATCTACACGTTATTCTAAATTTGGGTATTCCTAATTATTATTTTTGTATTTCTATTAAAATTATTTGTGATAAACCAGTCGTAGTTGATTGTTCACATTTCAATTAAAAGCTTCCGCGCCCAATTTTTCCAAATCCCTAATTGCATACAAAACATTTTTCCCCTAGGCCTTCGTCTAGCGTCAGAATGTTTATCAGGTTCCCCAAAAATTTATTTGAGCCCTAAGTATCCCTGGCCAAGATAAATAAAATGAGAAAATTGGTTTCAGTTTTCATTTGTGGGAGACTTAAATATGTGCGAAGATTGATGTCCAGGGATTTGACGACTTTCTATAATTAATATAGGAATTGGTTAAGGACATTAGTTATGATGTGATGAATTAGTTATATTGGTGCTGGTAAATTCAGGTTCTTGAATTAAGTGTTCTTCATCCAAGTTGTTTTAAGGGAGTTGTGACATGAGTCATATGACGATTGGTATCATTCACAACTTACAAATGGCCTCAAACAAATGCATAGGAGAATTCATGAAGTTTCAATCAAGATGAATTGAATGTTCAATTAATGTTCATTACCTAATCAATTTGGACCTGATGAGAGTCATACACAAAAGAGATGAGAGTCATACACAAAAGAGACTTAAGTGCAATCTTGAGCATCCCAAGGATTTACTTGTAAAAATGACTTCAGTAATAGGTCCATAGCAATTAATTAATTATATATCACATGCTAGGCTAGCATGATGATGACATCATAATTATTAGTTTAATAGAATTAGTTAAACTAATTGGAATTCTTAGTCAATATAGATTCTGGGGAAAGCTTAAAGTATGTCATGCATAGAAGGATGTCATGCATAGAATTAAAATCAAAGAGAAAGGAGGAAAAAGTCAATATAGATGGACAAGAGATACCTAAGATTGATAAGTTTCGGTATTTAGGATTAATCATTCATCGTTATAGAGATATTGAGAAGGATGTCATGCATAGAATTAAAATATGGTGGATGAAATGGAGTACTTTGTGATAGCAAGATATCTTTGAAGTTGAAAGCAAATTTTTACATGACTGTTTTAAGACCAACCATGCTTTCTAGATCAGAGTGTTGGACAATTAAGAAATATGACCAGAAAGTTAGTGTAGCTAAAATGAGAATGCTAAGATAGATGAGTGATAATCCATTAAATAATAGGATAAGAAATGGGTGCATCCGTGAGAAGTTATAGATGACGCTAATTGAGGACAAGATAAGGAAAAACCGACATGTGGTTTGGACGTGTAACGCAGATCAACAAATGCTTTATGTAAGGAGAAGCGATAATATAGTAGTTAATTTAGCCAATAGGACTAGAGGTAGGCCTAAAATAGGTTTGAAGTGTTAAAAAAGATATGGATCTTGTTAAAGTTACAAAGGACATGGCCCTTATTAGAGCCGAATATAAGAAGAAAATTCAAACACCCGACCCCAAAATTTTGGATAAAGTCTTTGTTGTTATTCTTGTTATTGTACCTAAATTTGTGTCATGAGTTAATGCCTTAAATGTTATGTAGTAAACTGAGAGACAAAACAAGGTGCACCAACATAGCTAATGCATATTAGCATGTGAATCTAAGGAAATTAAACAAGTAGCTATCATAAAAACCACTGTTTTTTATTATCAAAGATCTAATGCTTAGGGACAAGACAAGTGCTTGCTTAAATTGTGGAATTCATTCGCATATAATAAGGCTTACAAAGAAGCCCACTAAACATCTAAGGACCCACCATCTGAAAAAATTAAGAGGGAAATCATCTATAACTTTTATTATTACCCGCAAAGCAGAATTCCAATATCCTGTTGGCAGATTACCCTAAAGTTAGTGTGAGGGCCACTTGACTAGTAAATAATATGATACTCGTGAAGATGAAGTTGAGTTTCCAAATTTATAACTCTATAAAGTATAAACTTCAAGCACTTCATACATGTGACTAGTGAATAATCTGAATCCTGATGCAGTTGAGTTTCCAAAGTTTTAACTCTATAGACTTCAAGCGCTTCATACATGTGACTAGTGAATAATGTGATACTGATGAAGTTTAGTTTCCAAAGTCACAACTCTAAAACTTCAAGAACTTCATACATGAGTGTAGTTTTAACTTTTAATCCAATTAGGTTTAATAGGATTGCTTCATGCCTATTGCTTCATATCTGAGAGGGATTTGATTCATCATAATTACATGATTTCGTCTTTGGATGACTTTTTAAACTAAGAGAGTTTGGCAACAGTTTAAAGCTTGTCCTAAGAGGCTTTAATCTGTTAAGGTTGCCAAACGCCTAAGAATCAGGAAAATTAGTAAAACGGGAACCACATGAATGGGCAGCTAAAGTGTATTTAATCCAGGCTTATTAACAAATACCTTCACCCCGTATCAGCAATTAAGCCGGGCTAAGGCACAAAAGTACCAAGGGTCTTTTGACTCTTTTCTAGAAAAAAAAAATGGCGTCATAGTTTAAAACTTTAAAATTGAAGGTTCAAACTACTTATCACTTCTTTGTTGCCAAACACTATGAAATATCACCGGAATTCTTCGATCCTTTGCCACACACTTGAAACTGTACAAGTACCAAGTGATAAGGATTATGGGAGTTGCACCTCAACAAGAGATGATCCACCATAAGCCGAGGGTGGAGCTCCTGAATTTTGGTTTCCTACCATATATCTTTGTTTAACCTAATATTTACTTAGTTTATTTATAAATCCAGTAACTAAATGTTAGCCTGGTTGGCAAGTTGACGAGGTTTTAAGTAAAATATTTTGAGTTCAATGCATAGTTACATTATTGGTGATTTATAAATATTTTTTCTATATAAATTCTATGTAATGCTCCCTTAAGTTTTAAGTTAATGCATTTTCTCTTCGCCTGGAAAAGATTGCTGTGTGGAGCAACTGAACTCAACTAGTCTGTATTAAAAGGTTTTCTCAACCCCTGCCAAATTCTGCCTAAAAGTATAAATTAAACATATCATATCTAAGTCATAATAGCATCCTGATATGTGCCAACTTGACCCAATTCAATTGTAAATAATACGAATTATTATAATTTGGATGTAATTATTACTTTTTGGACTCTGAATTTGCTGCGTGAATTGTATTAATTTTCAAGGCAGACCCGGATAATAATGGAGTTAATAAATTTTCCAATATAATATTTGGCGTACAATCAAACTTTTAAGAGATCCTACAAGATTTCCCCGAGGATGCCTTAAGCATCCAGGGTCATGGACTGACTAGACCTCGTCAATAAGCTGAGCACGTTAGCTATCCGCTCTCCGGTTGGGCAGTAACGATTAAAAAAGGACAATAAATCGTTCTTAAAATCACATAAGCATAAAGTGTCATCTTCTCCTATCTGTAACTTGCTACCTCTCTCTCCTTGTTCCCTCCCATTCCATTCAGCCAGTCGAGCATTCTCTGAAAACAAAGAAACATGCCACATTGATGACGCCTTTCCATTAGCTGTTGTAAGAAATGAAAACCTATGTTAAACGGACATGGGAAAATGTTGTTCGTCTCTGTATTTGTATTGTAATCGGATCCATATCCGTATTCGAGACCGTATTCTTGAAAGATTTGCAACCTATTGTACCATGCAACACAGCAGAAACCTCAAGTAATGTTCATTGAACCAGTGTACACTTGTTTAATTGGCCCTTACAATTCATTGACCCCATTCACTCATTTTGCGGCCTCCCAGATTCCGTCTCCAGCAGAGCACCCTGACTACTAAGTGACATTGTGGTATATTACATGAATACTAGTATTATTGTATAATTTTAAGAACTGAAGTTATTGCAGAAACTTTAAAGATTTCAAGTAACCTTCCATCCACAAAATCCTTTTGGTGCACTAACTAGAGTCGTCTAACATATATTGCTCCAACATAGCCAAATACTAATCTATATGGTTATCTAATACTCAATATAAAGGGCCATCTTATGGGGATCTTCGGTGTTTAGACTAATGAGAAGCTGGAATGGAAAACCAAAGAACTTGACACACCTGTGTGGTGGACCTGGACCGGACACGTTCTTGCATTTCTTCACTTAAATTTTCAAGTTATGTACTTTGATCTTTAGAACTTGGAGAATACAAGAGAGAAAAGGTGGGAGCCATTAGTAATAAATTCAGCTGTGATGCTGTTGTTCTATTATGGTGGGACTCACCCAATCTTAAAATCTGAAGTTCTGATAGTTCTCATGTCTTGTCCACTGAAATATGTTTGCTCCTCAAATGGAACAAGGGAACCAAGGAATGTTGCATGTTTTCCCTCGGTCTCCTCTTGGGTTATAAATACCAAACAACCCCTAAGAAAACCAAGGGAATTTCTTCCCTTGCTTCCTTAGTTAGGTTTCACCAGGAACCACCGTAACCATTTGGACAAGAACCCAAGCTTTTCAAGTTATGTTACCTAGCCATGTAGAATTTTCCAGTCATCATGTTCCAGCTCAAAAGCCCAATTCTTTTTGAATAGGTACCGCCATAATAGGAAAAGAGCATCACAACAGAAAACTTTTTCAGATGGGTCCCACCACATTCCACCTCCAAAGTGTTATATCCCCAAGTTCCAAACACCAAACAACATAATAGAACTCTTCGAGAAGTAAAATGAATGGGTGCAAGAACTTGTGGTGGATTCCACCACACAATCCTAATTTCTGTCAATTTCTTTAGCTTCTCCGAGCTCTGCACTCAAGCATTAGGAATGTGATCCACATGTGACACATGATCTATGCATCAATGTAGATAGCTCTTGTATACACTCCACCATGGTCGATATTCTCTCCACAACAATTGACTGCAAGAGCTTGTGTTATATCCCCAAGTTCTAAACACCAAACAACACAATAGAACTTTAGAGAAGTAAAATGAAGGGGTGCAAGAACTTGTGGTGGATTTCACCACACAATTCTAGTTTCCGTGAATTTCTTTAGCTTCTCCAAGTTCTGCACTCGTGCATTAGGAATGTGAAACATGATTAGTGCATTGATGTAGATAGCTCTTGTATACACTCCACCATGCTCGATATTCTCTCTACAACAATTGATTGCAAGAGCCATGTTCGTTCATGAATATGAACTACACGAATGGACTGATAACACACACACACACACACACACACACACACACACACGGACATTTTTGGTATCCTAGCGTATTTTGGAGTCTTTGGCATGCCCTAAATGACAGGCAACCATTTTTTAGCATTTGTGTTTCCTAGTCCACAGCGAAACATTTATCGAAAACTTTTATTTCATACACCGTCTGTGGACTCCAAAAACTCCACCGACAGTTACGGATGGATGTCATGTGTCCAAGAGTTGGAGTCATGCACGCGAGTTTGGTTATTATTTGGGAGACGTGACAATCATCCGCAGCCGTTGGTAGAATTTTTGGACTCCACCGGCCATGTATAAACTATAAATTCTCATGAACAATTGCCAGCGAACAACCTATGAGCTACTTCTAGTTTTACAAACAGAATTTCTATATGATTTCATCTTGATTGAAATTAATTAAACCAATTATCTGGTCATAATGAGATTAATGAAGATAGAACTATTAACAGAGAATCAAATCCTAAGCATTCCCATAATCCTCAAATAATAATTGACGCATGAAAAAAGAAAAGGAAAGGAAAAATGACCAGAATCAACCCTAAATCTCCCAAAAAGAACAAAATGCCAAAGCAGAATTTAAATATTGGCATTAAGGCAAACCACTAAATCATCCAAATATTTCCAAATTCCTTCAATAAACAGACAACTCTCCTTTACAATAAAAATTGCTAAAGCCACAAACTTTCTAACCGTAAGTCAACCTCTTTGAAAAAAATCAAAGAAATTCTATAGGAAGATAAAAATTACAAGAGAAAAAGCCTGGAACTCCGTACTTATAAGAAATCCATTCCTTCACAAAAAAATCCAAAATTCTAGACACAGAAAATGCCAAAGCGGAATTTAAATATTGGAATTATAGAAAACAACCAAACGTTCATCCAAATATTTCCAAATTCCTTCAATAAACAAGTATAACTCTCCTTTAGAGCATCAATAGTAAGGTTCATCCCAATTTCTAGATTCTAGATTCAAAATGTAGGAGCTCATTCTTTAGAATAATAAGACTCCATTGGAGTTCCATGACGGTCTCAACCCACCCACAGGAACTATAGCTTGGGCCTCGCAATTTCTATATTCAGAATGTAGGAACTCGTTTTGTAGAATAGTACGGCTCAATTTGGAGTCCCAATTTATAGATTCTAGATTTTTACATTATTTTTTTACTACATTAATTTTTGACCACACAACTTTTGGGAAAAAAGTCATTTTATCATTTTCTACTATTCTCACACAAACTAGATGCAATTTTGAGCTCCATCTACTAATCATGCTCTTACAATAAAAGTTGCAAGACACAAACTTTTCTAACCGTAAGTCAACATATTTAAAGAAATCAAAGAAATTCTATAGAAAGTGGAAAAATACAAGAGAAAACCTCTGGAACTCCATACTGATAAGAACTCCATTCCTTAACAATATCCAAAATTCTAGACAGAGAAAGTTGTAGAGGGAAGAATTGATAAAGACGCCAACTTTTCCAACAGTACGTCAAACTCATTCAAAAAACCGACAAAAAAACGGAGAAATGCAAGAAAAATAATAAAACCCCAAATGTTTCCTGCTTCCTACATAAATGAATAAAAATAAAACCCATTCGAGCGAAAGCTACTCCAACAAACCCTTATCCAAACATTCCAAATCCTTGAGAAAGCTCTAGGCATTCAACAACGCACAAAAAATACCAAATATTCCTCTTTTATGATCAGAATCGACAAAGACACGAGCTTTTCCAACCACAGCTCAAAATAATCACAAAAATATCCTCAGATTTCTCACCAGCATAACAAAACTAAGAAATTTCACACACACACAAAAATAATAATAATCTTAAAAAGTCCAAATTGAGATTTTTCCACAAACCCCAATTTCTAGAGAGAGAATGCAAATAGGTCCTCATTCTATCACTATAGAGTTTTAGAGAGAGAAGGGGGGGATTTGCCTGTGGTGGAGAGCGGGACTGGAACCGTACGAGTCCCACAGCTCCTGGATCTGCACCACCAGCTGCCGGACCACCGTCGCCGCCGCCGAGGCCGACGACGCGACCTCTCCCATGCGACCGCCCGCACCCAAACGCACTCCTCTCTCTCTCTCTCTCTCTCTCTCTCTCTCCCTATGCGGCCGCCCGCATCGGACCGCACGTGCAGCTCATCCTGCCTCCCCTGTCATCTTCTTCTCTCCTTCCTCCCCCTCTCGCAGACCTCTATTTTTTTTTATAGAACTCCAAAATTTCTCCTTTTCGCCACGGGGATTAGATTTGTGAACTACGTGCTGTGGTTGTCATTTATTTACGGTAGATGCCACTGAGCGAAAGGAAGGATAAGGAAAATTTCACTCAAAGCATAATAGTTTAATATATTTCTAAAAAAAATAATAATGTTTCAAAATTTACAGAAAAAGTATTAAAACGTCATTTGTAAGGACGTTTTACGCTTTTTCGTTCACCCACTTAACAGTCAATATTTCGACGTTAAAAAAAATAATAAAAAAAGTAAAAAAATAATAAAAAAACTTAACGGTTAACTTACGCTCTTCTCTCCTCTCTCTCTTCTCTCTTCTCTCCTCTCTCCTCTCTCTCCTCTCTCCTGTCCGCCCGCTCCCCTCTCTCTCCTCTCTCTCCCTCTCCTCTCTCTCTCCTTACAAAGTAAAATATATATTTATATAAATTATGATTTTTTACTTCACTCTCTCTCTCTCCTCTCTCTCTCTCTCCTTACAAAGTAATATATATATATATATATATATATATATATATATATATATATATATATATATATATATATATATATATTCTCCTCTCAGCAAATTAAAATATATATTTATATATATATATATATATATATATATATATATATATATATATATATATATATATATATATATATATATATATATATATAAATTCTGATTTTTTACTTCACTCTCTCTCTCTCTTCACACATTTACTCTCTCTCTTATCACTCTCATTTCTCTCTCCTTCCTAGTAAATCTCTCTCATCTAGGTAACGTTATCTAGGTAACGTTACTATGCTATGCTATGAAGTAAATAGTAGTACTAGCAAAAATAGGTAACGTTATTTGCTATGCTATGAGGTAGATAGTACTAGTAGCAGTAGCATTAGTACAATAGGTAAAATAGGTAACGTTAGGGAAGTAGAGTAGTAGCTAACGTTAGGGAAGTAGCAGTAGTAGCTAACGTTAGGGAAGTAGAGTAGTAGCTAACGTTATAATATATAACGGATAGATTTACTTTCTATATATATGCCAAACTTATGAATTATATGTCATCCACTCTCTCTTATCCTACTGCTCTCTAAATTGCCTAATGCTCTCTAAATTGAAGTCAGAAGGAATTTGTATCATCGAAGTCAGAAGAAATTTTTTCCCCTATTCTGCTATCATTTTTCTTGATATACTTCTGTAAGTCTTAATTTAGACGAAAGTTTTTACTATGGATCAAAATTTAGTAATAATTTGCTACCATGGAGGTATACTAGATGGATTATCTTACCAAGGAGGTAATACTCATCTTATAACCACTTATAAAAATATTACTTTAGCTAGTTTGCATAGTACAATTTCTGATCGTTTTTGCATAAGTTATGAATTTACTATAAGGTGGTTTTATGAAGATGCATTGATAATAGTAGATTGTGAAGAAACATGGAATTATATTGTTCAAAGTAATTTAGTGTCAGCTTGTATTAAAATTTACATCATCCCATCACAAGTAAATATCGACACAACTATAATATCAACTAGTGAACATTTTAATGATAACCAAGATTTCAATGTTGGTCCTAGTTGTATAAATCACACTGAGAGTAACTCTGATACAGAAAATAATGATGTTGACGATGAAAACAGTGATGATTTGGTTGAAAATTTAGATTACTATTTAGATGATAATGATGCTAATGTACATGGTTGCATTCCCGAATTATTTGTTGGAAGATATTTTGATTCTCCTAAGGAATTTCGTAATTTTATTAGCGACCTAGCAATTACATATAAATTTAGTTGTTCATCTAAACATAACAATCATCAAAGAATTGTGTATACTTGTGATTCTCCAAACTGTTGTTGGAGAGTATACGCTAAAGCTATTGGTGATAGTAGTACATTTGAAATTCGTACATTTGAATGTAGACATTCATGTTTAGGTGGATTTACAGGAGGGCATCATCCACTAGCCACCACCGCATGGGTAAGAAATAAAATAATTGATAAAATTAGAGATAACAACTCGTATAGTCCGGCACACATTTTACACGATATACTTAGAGAACATCGGATACATATTACATATTCCAAAGCTTGGAGAGCTAGGGAACTTGCATTATCTGATATTAACGGCAGTTACGTTGATGCGTATGGTAGTCTTGAGAAATATTGTTTTACAATTATGGAAACAAATTACGGTAGCAAATGTTTTTTAAAAACTGTAGAAAATAATATCTTTCAAAGAATATTTATTTTTTTCAAGGCTTGTATGGATGGTTTCTTAAGTGGTTGTTTACCTGTTATTAGTATTGATGCTACTTTTCTTACATCTAGATTCCAAGGTAATTTATTTGTTGCTTGTGCCCACGATCCAAACTATCAACTATATCCTATCGCATATTGTGTTGCTGAGAATGAAAATACTGAGTCGTGGATATGGTTTTTAAACTGTTTGAAAATGTCTTTCGAAACATATTTTGAACGTTGGGATAGTATTTCATTTAGATCTGATAAACAGAAAGGATTAATTCGTGGAATGCGAACAGTTTTTCCAAACTCTTCCCACTTTTTTTGTATTCAACATTTTAAACAAAATTTAAAAAATATGTGTCCTCGTACACCGACATATCTACAATGGTTAGACAAACTTGCACGATCTTATAATGAGGTTGATGCGAATGGTTGGTTGGAAAAAATAAAATCTGCAGATGTAAATATTTTCGATTGGATTGTAGGGTCAGGCGATGAAAATCGTAATTTTTCTCACTGGATAACAGCTTATGCACCGTGCCCACGATTAGATATTAACACTTCGAACATTGCTGAATGTTTTAACAATTGGATTAAAAGTTTGCGTGACAAACCTATATCAACATTGCTTGATGGTATTAGAGCAAAAATAATAACACTTCACGACAAGCATCGAACAAATGCTGAAAAGATGGAAACAGAGTTTTGTCCAAGGATGATGAACACTATAGCACGTATTAGACGGGAGTCACACTATTTTCAATTATTGCGTTTTAATAATAATAAAATTGAAATATGGGATCATGAAATAAGTAGATGTTATGTGGTTAAACTAGACCGTAAATGTTGTACTTGTTGTCGGTGGCAACATACTCTATTACCATGTGAACATGCTTGCTTTACATGTCATTCTTCTAACATACCAGTTGAAATTTTTTATCCTGTTGAATTTTCTGTTGCAACACTTAGAGCTGTATACATGCCATGTATGGAACCGATTCCAGTCCCCTATAATCCTCAAAGTGAACCTATAAGAGGTCAAATTGGAGTACCACTTCTTGGGCGTAGAGCTGGCAGACCGAAGAAGAATCGTATAATGACAAGAGAACCGTCGACAAGGGATCTTCGTTGCGGTAATTACGGCGGGCTAGGACACAACAAAAGGAGTTGTAGAAACCAACCGAGACAGTGAATATAATTATTGTATCTTTTTTGAGTAATTATGAATTTGATTTAATATTGTAATTGTAGTTGCTGAAATTTCGAATATAATAAACATCATATTACTGAAATTGTAAGACCAACAAAAGATTGTCATACATTTATTTATGGATACCAACAAAATTACTAGCCCCCTCTGTCATCCCTTCTATAATTTCTACGATCAACTCGCCTAAGACCTAGTCTATCTCTCCTTTCCTCTGTACCCTCCGATGGTGGCAAATTTAAATGAGAGTCTGGATCAAGGGTGGCTGAGCCAAACAACGAAGTGGCAGTCTCTTGCATGTAATAATTCCAATCCCATTGTTGAGAAGCACCCTGTGGCGTGGCATCGTTGCTCTGGTATGTGGTCTCATAACTCTGGGATGTGTCACTATCATGCTGTGGCCTACCTTCGTAAGGTTGTGACATGCCAACATAAGGTTGTGACATGCCAGCATAAGGCTGCGAATATCCCTCGTAATGTTGTGGCATGCCAACATAAGGTTGTGACATGCCAGCTTGGGATGTTCCCTCACCAACCTGTAAGACTCGTGCCTCTGTATTGCTCGAACCAGCTCCTCGTTCACGTTGCCTACGATGACGTGCCTGCCTCTGTCTCACGTGGCCTACCGGATGGCTGTCTGGTATATCAAGTGGAGTAAAACGGGGACCCAGTGGTGCACGCATATATTGTACAGCCGTCCCTATAACTCCTTCTGGATCTCTTTCGGGATCCTCAGCTATATCAGCCAGTGTCTCCGCCTGAATATTTAAATCCACAATCAATAAATATAAAGTAACATATATAAAGATGATATTTTTTGCAAATAAAGAAATATACCAGTAGAGCATCACGTGCCCTCCTATCACGCAAGCTCAGATCATCTAAAGCTCGTGGCTGGAACCGAGCTTCTTCAAATTGATACCTCCTATTTTGCACTAGGGGGCATCCATACCAACGTACAAAATCGGCAGTACCCTCCACTGTAAAATGTTAACACAAAATGATATGTAAGATATAATACCGTATTATTTATTTGAAATATTTCTTAACTTACCATCTGCCGCCGATGTCATCAATTCAGACATGTGTTCCACGCCATGCGTGATAAATCTGGATTCCCAACCAATCATATACATTCGAACCCGCTCTTCCATATTTTATTTTGTACTGCTAGAAGCCAAAGGCTCCAGGGGTATCATCTGTTTCAGTCCGAACTGTCGCATAACACGATCCGCTGGATGAAACATGATAGATCCGTTGTACATGATATAATACCTATGGAGACTGCGAGCACGTACACTATCTCTCGCACCTTCTGGCACACTTAGAGGTTGCCAAACAACCTATTTGACATTCAACAAATAATAAATGGTAGCCACAACAATATATTTTTAAATTTTAATTTAATAATTAGATACTAACCTCATAGGCGGTTAATGTGTCAAATTGATGCCGGTAAAGAGATATCACTTTGGTCATACAATGTACATAATCTGTATTTCCAGTAATCCAGCGAATGCCTGCTGGCCACACTGGAACCTCAGCGCTATATATACTAATTGGTCTACCAATCGCGAAGTGCTCGTAACACCAGAACTACAAAGAAGAACACAAATAAGATACAAATAAATATAACATATATTATTCATTTTTATTCATACCTGTATAAGTGTTAGACATCCACTTATATTTTTGGCGGTTCTACCCTGTGATACCTTACTCACAAAAGATGTCATAGAGCGGTATAAATTTGCTAATACTGCTACACTCCATGCGTGTCTTGTGTAGGAATTAATGTCCGCCAAAAATGAAAGCAGTCGCACGTTGACCATATTTCCCGTAGCGTCGGGGAATAAAAAAGCACCGCATAGACACAATAAGTAAGCCATGGTGCAACATATTACCTGAAAATATAATTGAATATTCATACCATTTATATTAAATAAATATTAACAATAATTAATACATGTAAATAATTACCCGCGAATCATCGACAGGAACTTTTGTAGACCCGATATGATCAACATGCATGAAAGTTGACCGGAGCCAAGTGAGTTTGACCGTGCTGGTTTGTCCCATGTCAGAGGGGGGCTCCACACCGAGGTATTATCTGATGAGCTGTTTTGCTTCAATTTTTTCGTCGAAATATATAGGAAAACCGTCGATAGGCAATCCTAGAATTTCTGTCACGTCTGCTAACGTGATCGTCATCTCCCCGAAGGGTAACTGAAATGTGTTGCGTGTTGGCCACCATCGCTCAACGATACTTAATATCAGGTCTCTATCGTAACGTTTCATTCGTATAGTGTCAACATATTGAAAACCAAAAGCCTCCACCAACATATTTTGTGCTTCAGTCAACTCCCATGATGCCCACCATTCACCATGCTCTCTTAATTTTATATCTGGATAATCATAACGCTATAATATATATATATATCGTTAGTACAATATAATACACTTAAAAATAATAATATATGGCCTATCTAGGGGTTACATTACCGGTCCTGCAAAAATCAGACTAGAAATGTGAGACTCTCGTTCATGTTGAATTGTCGGAGTTGTAGGTCCACCGGGTATGCGTCCGTCATTTTGAGAAGCCATCTGTATATTTGAGAAACTCTGCTTCTCTAATGTGAGAATGAATCTCCTTCTGTGATGAATTCTTATGTGAGAATGAATTTGCTTCTGTGATGAAATATTTTTGTGAGACTATCTTTCTGTTCTTATAGGTTTTTTCAACACATTAAATGACAAAAATGTTTCACATGATATGAAGAATCACGGACACGGATTCATATGAGAAATCACGGATTCAATTGGGGAATAAGACAAGAGAAAAGAAGTCAGGAGAATAAGACAAGGGAAAAGAAGTCACGGGTTGGAAGTGGTGGGAAAAGAGAAAGAGTCACGGGTGTTCACTGGTGGGAGAGAGAGGGAGAGAGGAGAGGGAGAGGGAGAGAGACAGCGGGAGAGGGAGAGGGAGAGAGGAGAGAGACAGCGGGAGGGGGAGAGGGAGAGAGGAGAGAGACAGCGGGAGAGCGGAGAGGGAGAGAGAGGAGAGACAGCGGGAGAGGGAGAGGGAGAGAGAGAGAGAGAGAGAGAGAGAGAGGGGAGAGAGACAGCGGAAGAGAAATAGGGAGAGAGAGAGAGAGGAGAGAGGAGAGTCTTCAGAGGGAGGGGGACAAAAAAATAATATTTAAAGCAAAACGTCCTTCGAAAGGGCATTTTGTAATTTTTTTTTATTTTTTTTATTATTTTATACTTCTGCCACGCGGTTTTTTGGAGTGAAAAAAAAAATATTTAAATAAAAACGCCCTTCTTATGGGCGTTTTTATTTAAATATTATTTTTTTTTTCACTCCGCGTCTCTCCTCTCTCTCCCTATTCCTCTCCCGCTGTCTCTCTCCCTTCTCTCTCTCTCTCTCTCCCTCTCCCTCTCCCGCTCTCTCCTCTCTCTCTCCCGCTGTCTCTCTCCTCTCTCCCTCTCCCGCTGTCTCTCTCCTCTCTCCCTCTCCCTCTCCCTCTGTGTCTCTCTCCACTCTCCCTCTCCCTCTCTCCCTCTCCCTCCTCAGCCTGCAGCAAGCCGGTCGAGAGAGGCTTGGAGAGAGGAGAGAAATTAAAAGAAGAGAGGCTTGGAGAGAGGAGAGAGGAGAGAGAAAAAAAATTAGTAAATAATATAAAACGCCCTTTTGAAGGGCATTTTATATTGTTTTATTTATAAATTTTTTTTTCTGCTCCGTTAACGGAGTTACAATTTATTTACGGAAAAGCGTAAAACGCCCTTTGGAAGGGCGTTTTAATGCTTTTCCTTTAAATTCTGAAACTTTGTTGCTTTTTTTATACATTTATGCTCTGAGTGAAATTTTTCGCAATTTAATTCGTATATTTTGTAAGAGTGCAACTTTTTAATATAAACAACTGGATTGATATCCTAGAGCATTTCATGGCGAGCGTCGCAATGTTGTTAACTTGGCGAGCCGGGTCTTCCCGCATCCAAATTTGATCTGGTTTGATCGAGCCCAGGTTGGGTCGGACCAGTCCGGTCTAAAGCATCGGATCGGGTCTGATTGGATTAGAGACCAAACTTTTAAATCCATCTAGTCTAACTCAGAACTCGGTCTAATATATACATATATATATATATATATATATATATATATATATATATATATATATATATATATATATATAATTATGAAAAAAAATTATTTTGTCTATTCGATCCAAAAAGAATGAAGAATGCACATTTGCTTGAAACATTTTTCCTGCGGGAGAGTAAGTCAAAATATAAAAACTCATATTGGTTTTAGAGATAATCAGGCTCGAACTGATGACTTCCACCACGTCAAGGTGACACTCTACCGCTGAGTTATATGATATATCCCTTCCCGGGCCCATCGAGAAATAGAACTAACTAATCCTAAGGCAAAAGGTCGAGAAACTCAACGTCTGTGCGCATGCATGCGCCGCGCATTTAAAGAACACTATCACATGCGTGGGGTTAAAGAATAGACGCGCAAGGCGTGCTAGCCGTGTATGCGTCCCTGGACGTGATAATAGAACACATGCATGTGTGTTATGACACACAGATACATTGTGGCCGATCGATAAATCGATCTCTAATGGTCATAAATCGATATAGAATCGATTTGTACCACCCTTTAATACTTATAGCTTTTCTGACCTAGCGACCCCGAGATTCCGCCGCTTCTCACTCTCACTTATATATATGTGTGTGTGTGCGCGCGCGCGCACGCACGCAAATGACGTCTACCCTAGTGGTCAAGACCGATGCATATTACCCAGGAGATTGCGGATTTGAGCTTCCTAGACGCCATTTAATTCTCCTTTTGGGGAATTAAGTGGTGAGTTGGTGATGTGTGCATTGATAAAACTGATTCTAGGACAGATTTCACATCTTAATATTATAGCAATTTTTTAGAAATGTCATTATTACAGTTGTCTAAAAATTGAATTGATTATCAAATTATACCTACACATAGGTTGGTTTATCTTTTTTTTTTCATTAGAAACAACCTAGTGTTAAACATTAGGTTAGCCGGACCAAGCTCGAGTCGGGGGAGGGGGGGAGGTTGGAGATTTAGTCCGACCTGAATGAGTGCTGGGCATGGCCGAGCCTATGCGTTAACTGAATCTGGGCCGACCAAACTTGAATTTGATTGGGTCGGTTCAAAAAAACAAAAAAATTGTACCCTACATTTTTTTTCTTTAAAAACATTTTTTTTAGAAACGGTTTAAAAATTGAATTGAATAATCAAATTGGCAAAAGTTGATTTACATTTATTTTTTATTTTTTTGTATGAAACTCATGCTACCATTAAACATTCGGTCACACCATATCTAATTCTAACATCTTACAAGTTGTGGACAAGATGTCAAATATCCGTCCAGTTTTATTTGTTTTTTTGTTTGTTATTTTTTTGGATTGCACAATTCTACCTATCTTCTAGCTTCGTGTCACAGTCATGGTCGGCCCATGCGTAAGTCTGAGAAGCCTTCGAGCTTGGACAACTCTCCAGTTTGAAACAACCCCCCAAATTATATATATATATATATATATATATATATATATATATATATATATATATATATAATCTTCAAAACCCAATAACGACCAGACTTCCTTTTTTGTTGTTATTTTTTTTATCAAAATTTTATAGTATAGTTCAAGCTAAAAGCACAATGTAATTTTAATTTTACCAAAAAAAATTTATCAATATGTTTTTATTGTAATTATTTTCTCAATAAGGATAAATGGACAACCAAAACTAACTCTGGCTAGGACAATCCAATTCTCCGAGTCGGTTCTGGTTACATCATAGTTATAATCTGCAATCATGGTGCCCGAGGAAGAATGAGGTAGTAAGAGAATGGAGTGACACCGCGACTTATCATTATTTGTCCTCAATAGAATTAGGATTTCTCTATAAACAACTTACCATTTTAATATTATATTCTTAAAATAAATTTACTTTGTTAATTGTGTATTTTGAATATTGATTTATACTAGAAAATAAAATGCATTTGAAATTTTAATATAAAAAAACAACAAGTACGAAGGACATATAGAAGAACTGAAAAATGAAATATTATTTTTTACATTGTAAAGGATAAGACAAATGGGAAAAAAATCCTAAGAATTCAGAAAGAAAAAAAATGTCTTTGTTGATGTGGGGGAGGGAGAATATAAAGTATGGGTGAGTATTCGGTTTCGATCGAGTCGAATTAGTCAAAATTGAATAAATAAAATTTTAAAAATTTTAAATCGAAATCGAACAGAAATTAGTCAAAACCGAACCGAATAAGTTATTCGGTTATTCAGTTTTTTCGGTTTTTTTGATTGGACTATTGTTATTATTTAATGGATTGAACCCAAAGTTGAAATCGTGGTTAAATTATATAAAATTTATAATTTTATGCACACATTTGTTGCATTTCAAAATTGTGTCCAAAGTTGGACTTCAAAATATATACATAGAATTATTGTCTTCAAAATATACACATTTTTAATCACAAAATATGCATAGAATTATAGTATTTATATATTTACACAAATCTTATTCGATTTTTGATTTTGGACAGAAACAAAAACCCAAAACCAAAATCGAAACGGAATAAGAAATTTTAGTATTTTCAAAATCAAAACCGAATCGAAAATTTTTCAAACCGAACCGAATCTCTTATTCGGTTCGGTTCGGTTCAGTTCAATTTTATCCAATTTTCTGTCCAAAATTGAATAATATTCACCCCTAATATAAAGCGGATGCCATACACTTTTGTTAGAGAAAACAAGAGCTATGTTAGAGAAAACAAGAGCTACAAGTGCCTCTCTCTCTCTCTCTCTCTCTCTCTCTCTCCATTTTCACTTTAACGGATGAAAGTGGTATTTGTAACTTCACTTCCACAATTTTATTGTTTCACAAACTAGACCATATTCCAAAGCCAAGTTACATTACATGGGTTCTACAGTCCATTCTATACCAACATTACATGGGTCCTATATTCGAGTAAACACCCCAAAAGCATAATAGAGGAGCATGAAATGCGGAATTATAGGTTAAAAAAGTTTTAATACAGAAATATAATTATTTATATTTACTAATTAAAATTAACGTGAACAGTTACATAATTATGTACAAAAAATAAAAGGGTAAAATTTTTTTTTTAAGTAACATGAAATATGTGCCAACGCACTTTTATATATATATATATATATATATATATATATATATATATATATATATATATATATATACTAGTAAGGGTTAAGAACGAAACGACACTATCATCCAAGGTCTCATGTTCGACTTATGTTGGAAGGTCTTACGTTTAAATTGGCATGTTTGATTTTTGATTGTTGTTGTTTCTTGAAGTAACAACATAAATAGCTTTTAAGTACATGTTGCATATATGAGAGTCCTCTTAGGCTATCTCCAATGGAGATTCATAAAATTGAGTTTCTATCGTACTTGTCATCGTACTTAAATTTTTTTTTTTTATCATAGTTGTCAGAATTTCTACATAAAAATTACTATGAGAGATAAAAACATTTATTTTAGGGTTTTTATATGAAAAAAATATTATAAATTTTTAAGGGTTATTTGATATTAACCCCCTCTTAGATTAGGTATATTGATATTACCCTACTGTTAGATTAAAAGTTGAGAATATTCCCCTAAAAGTGTCGTTATTCTTTAACGACACTTTCAAAACTCATTAACGACACTTTCATGTTTTTAACGACACTTTCAGGTGGGTATTCTCAACTTTTAATCTAACATGGGGTAATATTAATATACCTAATCTAAGAGGGGGGTAATATCAAATAGTCCTAAATTTTTTTTTATTTCCTACATAAACGTTATATAGGATAAAAATTAGACTAAAATTTAATGTTGAGAGAATTCTTTTTTACTAAAATTTGACCATAAAAATAGGAAAAATAGAAACTCTCATTTAAGATAGTTTTAGCTTTCTCGAGAGCTACTTAGTAGGGGAGAAAAAAAAATACAGGAAAGAATCATAAATTTTGAATTGCACCATACTTTATTTATCATAATTCAAGGTGCAATTCACTGCTTTATCATAATGTATAATTTTTTCCACTTCTGTCAAAACTGGAGTTCACCATTAATTTTTGACCGAAATATTCCTTCCATCTTCCCAGGCTGAGGAGGAGGACTGGTAATAATGATAATTTGTTAGGGGTATTTCGGTAAAAAATTAACGATCAAATTTTTTGATAAAAGTAAAATATATTGTATATTATGGTAAAACAGTAAAATATATCTTAAATTATGATAAATAAAGTGGGATGCAATACAATTTTTTTATTTTCTTTCTTTCTGGGGTGTGTGTAATTAAAGACAACAAAGATTTGTTAAGGGAGAGTAATCATAGCAAATGTAGGAGAAGAAGAATAGCGTAGGGAGGAGGGTGTCATGAGTACACTTTGAGTCCATTCTCTAATGATGGTTTATCAATGATAAACCTTTGGAATTTGGGGTGGAACCACTCGATGGCTGTCCCGTGCTATGACTGACTAGCCACGTTTCATGAGAGCTGTTTGGTTGCACCAAAGTGTACGAAAGTGACATATGTTAAAAAACGAAGTTTCTGTATACGATATATATGTATAATTTTTTGATATTTTAAAAGTTGTTTTGTTGATGAAATTAAAAATATGAAAGTGGAAAAAAAAGTAGTTCCGTTGTTTGGATGGTTATTGAAAGTAGAAAAAAAAAAGGAGTTCAGTTATTTGGATGGTTAATGAAAGTGGAAAAAAAAAATAGTTTGGTTGTTTGGATGATTGTTGAAAGTGGATAGTAATTGAAGATAAGGTAAACCTAGGTATAGTTACTACCAATTTTCTTCCATATTAATTGTCATTTAATTAGTAAATAGTAATTTTCCTTTCACACAAATAATTGACATAAAATTAGTTAAAAGTAAATTTTGTAAAATTAAAATTAAAATTCTGAATCAAGTTAGTAAAATTTGTATATAAATCGAATTTCATTACAAATACCTTTATATATTTACAAAAAAACTTCCATTATTTCAATTCTCATAAATGAACAAAACTACATGATAATATACAAACATGTATACATTAAAAAAAAAAATCACATTTCATACAAGAGCTTGAACATTTTCACCACATTCTCAGGCCCTATAGACCACATTCTCACCAAACATTGTCAATTGTTCTACACCATTACACAAGAGCTTGGACCCTGAAATTGCAATACCACTTGGGCTAAAAGGAGGAGCAGCAGCAGCAACAACAAATAGTAGTGGTATCAAGAGGCGGGACGAGTTAGTGATCGTATCCTCATCATCATCCTCATCATCGACCACATTCAACATGGATTTTTCGTGTAATAATAATACTGGTACCTTGAAGCATGTCAAACATGACTTATTCATGTAATAATAGAGAATATTATAAATATTTATAAATGTAAAAATTGGGCTCAGAGCTGTATGTATAGGGTTCATATATCATCTTACAAATACTGCAAAAATTATGCTACCCATGTTGACAAAACATCGAAAGGCAAAAGTGATGCCAAACAGACCCTAACTCACAGGCAAGTCACCGAACTCAACTGGCTCCTGTGGTGAGTGAGAAGAAGTATAACCTTTCTGGCTGGACGGAGGTCTCGTGATCAAACCGCGAAAGAGATGTGGAGACAGTGGGCCAAATTGGAATGCAATACTGCGTGCGCAAAGTCCTGTGCGTATCGCCGGACATAAAAATAAAATAAAAAACTCACTCACAGGCAAGTCAAGTGATACTGAAACAAAATTAAAGGCAATTTAAAACATAGCCAAGTGATGCTGAAATAAAAGCATCTAAATTAAAAAAAAAATCCTGCAAAGTATTGCCTATTGCCAAAGCTAAATTAGGCAACTTTTGATTTCTCATCATAGCCCACTGAAAAAAGTCATAATATAGTTCAAACATAAGTAGAAAAATAGACATTTTGGATATGGCAGCAGCATACTTACAATTGACAGGGACCTGGGTCTCATAATACTCAAAATTTGACAGCAACATACAAGCAAAATGGTACTCAAAGTATCATAAAAGACAGACAACATCATACACAAGGTGACTCAAAGCCCAAACAACAACGACAGCATATACCAAGGAGCCAGGCAAACAATTTTCCCACAAAGCCAAGTGTGACTGAAAACCCAAACAAAAGTATACTCAAAGCCAATGATACTCAAAGAGTAAGTTAATACTCAAGGAACACAAACCCAGGTTTCAGAAAAATGATGAGAGGCAAGTGTAGTATCAGTAAACAAAAATAAGTTTAGAAGCAAGTCACTATAAATGAGAGCCAAGTGCAGTATCAGTAGACAAACAAGCCCAGGTTTGTAGCAAGGAAGGCAAGAAAGAAGCCCATTAGTAGTAGTATCTGAGAAAGGCAACAAAGCCAACTTACATATATTTGAAATGTTCCAACAATCACTAATATCAAACAATCACATAAATTCATGAATGCCACAGATATGAAACAATCACAGGAAAATTGGGATCAGAAAAATAAAGTAAAAAATTTCTCTCACAGAAGCATACTTGGGTACTAATACTCTCAGGCAAGTAAAGAAAATGATACTCGAAAGTATCTTGAAAGAGAGAGAACAACATCAGCATATAGGAGGAGGTAAGTGAAGATAGGTAATACCCAAACAACAGCATCATATACTCAAAGTAGCCAAAAAAAACAAGACAGCATACTCAAAGTATGAGAGCAACATGATCACCAACAACAAGAGAAATTCAATAGCACCCATGTTGGAAAAAAAATGAAAGCCAAGGGGTAATGCAAAAAATGATGAAATGCCTATTCCCAAAAGCAAACTCATAAGGCAATTGTTGCTTCCTCGTCATAGCCCATATAAGAAAACTCATATTATAGATGAAAATAAGCATTTGATGAAAATTTTGTCAAAATCCCAGCATCAAAGATGAAAATAAGTATTGTAGATGCAAATTTGCTGTTGATACCCACATATACCAAGGGCCTGTTTGGCTCGTTGAAAGTGTGGTGCAAGTGGGGGAAAATTGAAAAGTCTGCAGAACTTGGTCCAATTCATAGCCCAACAACATATACCAAACATAGACATGTAGATACCAAGAAGCAGATAACAGGCATAGAGGATACCAAGAAGCAGATACCATCCAGGTTCATATAACATTAAAAAAAAGCTAAAATGTAGAGGATACTAAGAAACAAAGCCAACATAGGATAAAAGAGGATACTAAAGCTGAGGATACAAAAAAAAAAAACATTATTCCTATCCGAAGTGGGAAGGGACATGAAACACATGGCTCAAAGGAGTCTTCCGACTCAGTCATCATTGTCCTATGTGTAAACCCCCATATATTTTTTCAAAATTAAAAAAATGAATTTTAAGATTTTTCTGGAATTTTTAACTAATTAAAATAAATAATTTCTGGTATTAAATTAATTTTATTAAATATTAAAATATTATAAAAATAATATTTTTTAGTGTAAAATAAAATCTTAGACATAGTGTAATTTTTTTGGAATTTATTGGACCCCAGACTATTTTTAAAGACCTAAAAATTAATGTTTTAATATAAACCAACCTGAACCGGTTTATTAAACCAAATTGAACCAAATCCTGAACCGAACCGAATCGAACCCGGACTCAGACCCGACCCCTAATTTAAACCCTAACGGGTCGGATTCTGACCCGACCCGCCTACCCGAAACCCGACCCATTAGACTATTTGCTACAGTAATCCCTAATCCCTCGATCCCCAACCGCCCCGGCTGACGCTACGGCTCCCCTCGCCGGCGGTTACGCAGGGCCGGCCCTGAGCTCACAGGGGCCCGGGGCGAACTTTCAAAATGAGACCCCATACATAATGTAAAAAAAAAAAAAAAAAGTAAAATAAAAAATATGCCTCCACCAAGATTTGAACTAGGAACCTCTTGTGTGCAAGTCTAATGTAATAACCACTACACAACAATTGCTTTGTGATAAGAATGGTCCATGGTAAATACTAGTTCTATTTTCGGTACAAAATTATTTATATATTTAAACAAAAAAAAATTGGGCCCTTCTGGCCCATGGGGCCCTGGGCGGTCGCCCTGTCCGCCCTGGGCCAGGGCCGGCCCTGCGGTTACGCCTCCACCCCCGCGGCCGTTACGCCTCCCCGGCCAACGGCAGCGCCTCCTCGCCTCCCCGCGCCGATCCCCCTCCCCTAACCGTCAGCTACCACCACCATTATAAAACCCACCATCTCCAACCAACCACCACCACATCCACCGCCCCTATCCGCCAACTCCGGCCACCCCCAACACGACGACTCCCCAACTCCACCACACCGCCATCCGCGAGCTGCCATCCGCCGTGGACCCATGACCCCGAGCCGCCACTTCACCACTGCCACCCGTCCTCCCCGAGAACATCCGGCGATCCCTAGCTTCCCCGGCCACCTTTCCTCCGGCGACTCCAGCAATGACGCCTCCTCGAGCTCGAGCCTCCGGAGACCCTCCGCCGTGACCTCGACGACGGCAACGCTGACCCTAGACGAGCACAGCAGCCGCAACAGCAACCGCCGCCACCGTCGTGCCTCGCCGCGTCAACCTGTCGCCAACGACAACATCGAGGTACCTGCTTTCCCGCGTGCGTAATTCCATGTACGTTGATCTGATTTATGTTCTGTCGAATCCTACGCATAGACCGCGTGACCCTCTCGAGCCCCGTGCAATTAGACAGGGGTATCGTGTCCTGTGTCGGTTGCAAACTGCGACGCAAAAACAGGAAAACAAACCCTTATTTCTGAAAATTCAGAATTTGCCCAAACTCTCCGGTTCACGACCGTTTTGCGACCAACCTGCTAAATATTTTCAAAATTTACTTGAACAGTTATTTAGACCGTATAACCGAGTTTTAAATCCTATTTTTAGTTTAATTTATTGAGCTGTAGATTATATTTAATTCGAGGGTAAAAATGACCAAAAACTTGGTCTTTATAAAACCCTAATTTTCTCGGAACTGGGTGCGCCCCGCTAAACGAGGCGACTTGATCGTGTGCGAATTTCACCAAAAGGTGCGCACTGTTAATACGGATGTGTGGAATTTTGCGAAAGTTGATTTTGATGTGCGTGCACACCGGAATCAACGTGTATCCGTCGACAACGCCCCGTATTGGCCCTGTTCTAAAACTCGGTGTAACTTCGTGTACGCTCGTTGTTTCGAAACGAAACTTGTGCCATCGGACTCGTAGCAATACGCTGGTCCTGTGACCCAAGTTTGGTTCGATTCTAAGAACGTTGACAAAATTTCGTATCGTAGGCCCCACGGCTCCACTTGACGGACGATTTTGTGATCGGCTCATCAGAATCCAGTTCTGGACATTCCGTTGGGTTCGTATCGTCGTTCTGAACTTGTAGACACTAAGTTTGATAAATTTGGAAGACATTATCTCTGGCACATTTTTTGGTGCGAAGTGGGCCACATGTTGACCCCGCATTGACCAGAAACTGTCACTTTTGCCCCTGTGTCCAAATTAGACTTTTGGACGGGCAATTCTAGCTATTTGATGTCTTATGAACATGATGGTAACGTTTATTTCAGCAACCGGAGAAGTACTTGAAGATCCCACTGATACCAGAGCAATTGTTGGAATACAAATCCCAGACAAGTGTACCTTGCCAATCTTGTTGTAATTGCTACATAATGTTCTCTTGATTTAATTATATGATATAGATGTTCAACCTAGGACCGTGTGACATTGCTTAATGTCCGAATAATATTCGGATGTCAACGTCGTACACGGAGTTGTGTAACGTCACCTAGAGATGGATATCGTGACCCTATATATTTTCGTGCTTGCATTATCAAGTACGTCATACCATAGGACACCTGGCACTGTTCATGAGACAGAATATTCCTGAGTCATTCATGGTGATTCTGTATAGGATACAGGTTTCGTGACATAGACTTATACATATACCTGGCTATCATTATGACTCGCTGCATCAGTTAGAGGTCATGATCTTGCGTGTCATGGACATGAGACGTGTGATTACATTGGGTGGGGAGAGACACACAGGCTACAGGCTGATTATATATATATATAACCCTTATTATTGTGGTGCTCAAGACTCTAAACCCGAGCTTGGCCCATTACGTGATATCACCGCTACCGGCTCCCCGACACCGAGCTTGTAGTGGTCTTAGCCCGAGTTCTAGTGATGCTCTCAACTTGTATATCACTTAGCTGGTTATATAGTTTACCCTATTAATTTATTTATTATTGTACTACATCTATTTTGACTTGAGTTATTCTTGTACCTTGTTATGTCCCCTGAGGATCTGGAATCCGGATTATGTCCCCAGGTTTAGCAGAGGAGATCTACCCCGAGGTATACGGGACAGGAGCAGGCACTAGAGCAGTACCAGAACCAGAAGACAAGGTGATCGTCGAGAATTTCTCCTGAGTATCTGCTTTATCTATACTCAGTATTTGTTGTTGTTATACTCTTTATTTCTTGTCTATTGACTGCTGTATCAGACTTATTATCAGGTTGTTCCCCGAGATATGTTTTATTGAGACTTGATGTTGACTTATATTTCATATTGATTGTATTCATTTCTGTGGATGAGATTAGTATCATAGACCTTTATAGTTGTTTTGCAGCTTAAGTACACCCTAGTAGGTCCATTAAATTGGGTTTGCCCATTGTTGTGTGCTGTTGGCCGTTGCCACGTGTCTAGTCCCTTGATATTTTGGGATTGGGGCGTGACATAGTTTTTGTGGTGGCCCATGCAGGTCGACGACTAAATTGCTTCGGTTTCTACTTAGGAATCAAGCAAGCCTGCGACAAGGATAGGATAAGTTTTTAGGATCTCATCCACTTGATTGAATCGTTCTTAATATCTATATCGGATTCGAATTAATTTCTTGACTGCATCCTGCCTTGATTGCTCTGTATGCCTCTTATAGTTTATTTTGGATACAGAGTAATGGATCCACGAGCAAACGACGAAACTCCTGCAACAACACCACAAGGTGCTGTAGCCACCTACGGAGAAGATGAAGTGACTCCATTAAGTGGAGATCCCTCCACTCACCGAAGTAGTCAAGCAAATCAGCATGCTTCTAGATTTCGGCGAGATGACATTCCACCTCCGTCGCAATTTTCTCCACCAATGCCCGTATTTCCACAAGGACAGGCTATGGACGGATATCAGATATTTCAAATGATCTACGCAATGATACAAGCTCAACAGCAGATTCAACAAGAGGCTCAGCGTCACGAGGCAGAGAATTTGCGAAACAGATAGTGATCGCACTAGAATCTCTCCGCTGCAAGCTTTCTTGCCTAGTTTTTGTTGTCGTATTGTTGCTTTCGTGCTTTCAAGTTTGTTTTCAGATTTGCGTTTTCTTGAATGGTTTCGATGGATTTTATTGCTTTCGTTCATTGAACTGCACTTTCGTTTCGAGCTTGGAAAGAGGAGAAGAGGTATTGATCATCTATTTGTGGCAATGCAGGTGATCGTGCAGTAGACGTCATGCAAGCGGAGTCTTGAAGAACCTCCTTCCTTTTCTCTCCCCAACCAACTTGTGAGTGGCTATAATTCAATTTAGTTGACCCTTCTTCCAAGTCTTAACATCTAAAATCTTGCCTTCTTGATTTTTTCGATCAGACGATACCATAATAACTAAAAGATGTCAATATAAAATGGATGGACTTCTGTAACGCTCCTAGCCACCCTTAGAAAAGAACCTGGACCTCTCGGAACTCAATGTTGGTTGCCATGCAGAAATTGGCCACGAAGATTTTGGATGATGGACGAATATGTCTTCTTTCTCTCTTAAGCAAGGAAGGAGCACACACACACACACACACACACACACACACACACACGGGAGGTCACCACCAACCCCTATGCAACCCCATATCCCAAATCCTATCAAATCCAGAGTAGGTGAACCAAACCTCCACCTAATCCGTCTGAGAGTGCAGTTTGCACTAACAGCAGCACGCCCGTGCGTGACGCACCCAACTGCAGTAGTCTGTGCTAACATCAGCATGTTGGTACGCGACACAAGCAACTGAGCTGTGCAGGAAACCCCACACTGTGCAGACGCGCAACCTGTTGCACTGCTGCACTGTGCACACACACAACAACATAGCGCAGCCGCTCCGCGCAGGAGCCGCGTGCGCAGGAGCCGTGTGCAGGTTGCTGCACGTAGTTTGTCTCGCGCATTTGTTGTGTGAGCCTGCGTACAACCAAGAGAAAAGGCACCATCTCACGTCCGATGTATACGTGCGATCATCAAAGCGACATTTTGTACCATTCGCCCGAGTCCAAGTCACTATAAGCTTAGCTGCTAAAGGAAATCCCAAAGAAATTAGTGACAAAAATAAAGGTTGTTTCCATGGTGTTTTGATCATTGCCCTCTTAAAACAATACCCCACAAGCCACATGGCCACATGGGCAACCAATTTATTTCGACTATTAGCTTATGAAGTCGAAAATCCCAAGTTATTGTGTCCAAAAAGTCCGTGTTCAACTTAACAGTTAACACGTCAAACAATTATGTTTTTGCAAAAGAATAATTATACTTTTTTAATCGCCTTCCCCTCGAGGTCCTTGAGGTTTCTTCTCCACCACATGCCCATGTTTTTAAATGGGTTAATTAACATTTAGACCCTGAATTTTATACAAGCTTAGAGTTTTAAGTTCAGACATGTCCAATTGAACAGTTTCGACCCTGTATTTTTATTTTTGGTTTTCTTTTTTTTCTATTATATTCTTAGTATTATATATTGAAACTGTTACCTAGACGGTTGTAAATAGGTTGTAAGCTAAATGGTTTATAATTCTAGCATTGTTTTTTTATAAATAGACATTCACCTCCACTGAACTTGGCCCAGTGGTATCCCATTGTGGCTTGGCCCCCATCTTGCAAACTTTTGGCCCAATTTAAGCCCATTCCAAGGCCTCGCCTAGATCCTTTCCATCCCCACCTCACCCTTCTTATCTTCTTCTTCTCATCATTCTTCTTCCCCCCGAACCCCAGCCTAATTCCAATGGCGACCGTAGGGTTCAGCCTAGTCTCCTCCTTCAAGACCCTCTCCCTCTCCTCTCTCTCCTCCTCCTCCTCCTCCCACCTCTCCGGCCAGTCCGTGTCGGTTCCCCTACGGAGAGCCCCCGCGTCCGTGTCGTTCCCGCTGACGATCGAGTCGGCGCACAAGAAGGGTGCAGGAAGCACCAAGAACGGGCGTGACTCCATAGGGAAGCGGCTCGGGGTCAAGATCTATGGCGACCAAGCCGCCCAGCCCGGCTCCATCATAGTGCGGCAGCGCGGGACCAAGGTACAATGACCTCTCTCTCTCTCTCTCTCTCTCTAGTGTGGTTTGGAGTTATGGGTTAGTTTAAAGTTTGGATTTTTATGAGGTTTTAGTTGTGAATTATGTTGCACGGACACGACGCGGGCATGGAGGCACCTACATTGCGAGGGCATTGGTTCTGGAGTGTCCTAGTGAGGTAGCAGAGGACAGAGTTAGAAGAGGACTATCATAACCCTAGTTTTGTGCGGTTTGGAGTGACGGGTCAGTTCAAAGTTTGGATTTCGAGCAGTTTTTAGTTGGTTTTAGATTGTGATTTTAAGTATCATGGGTAGTGGTACCTGGAACTGAGTTAAAAGTAGGGGTGTTAATGAGGCAAGCTTTGAGCGAGCACCGGTGCTCGGGCTTGGCTCGACGAGCCTAAAATTGAGCTCAAGCTCGGCTCTCTACGATATTTGCTAACCGCTCTTTTAAACTAGAGAGCTCGATCAACATTAATTATAACTTTAGCCTAGTTTATGAGATTTGTACAAACGAAAAATGTAGCTTAATAAGTTTAATATCAAATTGGAAGTCTTTATATGGGCTTTATAACAAATTAAAAATATCAATTTAGTGTAATATTTTTCTTTTATATTAATATATAAATAATAACAAGCTGGCTCGTGAGCTTCCGAACCGAGTACCCACTAAGTTCATTTTCTGGTTTGTTTATCTAACGAACCTATTCTTAGGCTCGAGTTCTTGATTTCGAGCTTTTCAGCGAGCCAAGCTCTGGTGGGCTCGTAGATAGCTTGGTTCGTTAATACCCTGGGGGACAAAGGTAAAAGAGGTCGGTTGACAATTTGGATTTTGACGAGTTTTTAGGCTTTGTTTGGGATTGCTTATTGTTGGTTGCTTTTCTCTCTCTTGGAAAGCGGTCCATGACTCTTTGGTAACAAGAGCTTATCTAAACACTTCTAAGAAGTCAGTTCAAATTTGGGACAACTTTTGACAAGAGCCTCTCACCTGCTGAGCTGTTTGAGTATGATGGGTGGTGGTATCCGTAATTGAGCTAAACGTGGTATGTTTAAGAAGTTGATGACTACACATGTTTGGTAACTACATGTTGAAAACTCATGTAAATTAAAACAATAAGGTGTGATAGAAATATGCCAAAAATTTGTTTCATTGGGGTTTCAATAATCAATCTAAATATGTTGGTGTATTAAGGCAGCGTGCATTGGTAAATATGTTTTCTTATTTGAATTTCAAATTTAAGGACTTTAGTTGGCATACAAGTTTGGAATTGTTTTAATCTTGTGTTGTAAACATTATTGTTTGAATTTGCAATCAGGAGGAGAAAGAGGAGCTAGAATAATTTGTAAGTGATGATGTAAAGATATGTAATAGGAAATACTAGAAAAGGGAGAAAATAGGAAATGCAATTTGGTTAAGTGACCATTGGAAGGGATCTGCAGATAGTTTGTAGTAAAATATCATGCTTAACATTTGAAGGTATGTTTCTACTTTATTAATTGGGACTTGGGAGATTGGCATGACATTTGATTGTGTTCTTAGGTACCAAGAAGATCACTTTGGCTAATACTGATTTTCTAGTATTATTATAATTTACAGAAAATTAATATAACCCCACTTGCTCACCTTCTAACTGACTCCATGCTAGTACTATCATAATTAGCCTTTATAGTTTAGGTTTACAAAAGATGTGTCTGTGAGAGTTAGGAGTGCCCCATACTATCCTTTCTCAATAAAGAAAACCCAATATATATAATTTTTTGACTAACTATTTCTTCTGCATTATTTCTAACTAATGAAGGGGTGAGAAGCCATTTAAACTCACAAATAGAATGAAACTTGCTCCTTGTCGCTTGAGCTTAATAAACTACATAGCCAAAAGGTAGGTCTATGTACCGTATTCGCCAGCTGACCGTCTAGGTTTTCACATGCCTTCAAATTTTAATAGTTAGCTTGGCTAGAAATTTGCCACAAACGTAGAGGGTTGATACCAGCTCAACAGTTAGTCATAAAAAAAACTGCCCATTCTTATATGAAACATTCTTATGCTTTATAGTTGACCCTAAGATGATGCGACATGGCTTGGATGATGAGATGATGTGTGAAGAACTAGATTGATAACTCATCACCATCATCCAAGAATTCTTCCAAGAAAATGAGGTTGACTACGGAACATAAGAAAGCTCCATAAGGATTTGACGAAGTTTTTATGCCCCGTTTTCGTCCTGATGTCAAGGGCCAAATTCCTAGCCAATGTGGTTATAAGCATGAGAGAATCATGCCATACAAGTCTACAGTCTAGATGGCCAATTCGCAGGTAGATATACGTACCGTTTTGATATGCAATTTAAGCTCATGCAATCAAGGAGCATCCTCCAAGTTCCCCTGGACTCTAATAATCTAAAGCTGATGCACGAAAAGTTGTCTTCACCCACATTCCTTAATTCTTGCACCAAAGAATCCACAAGTAGACTCCATAGATCCGACATTTAGACAGTTTTTTTTCTGAATCAAGTAAGCACTTGTAAGCTTGTCAGGGTTCAGTGTGTGAATCCCAAAGATGTCCAGGCAGTTTTGCAAACTTGATGCCATACAGACTATGTTAGTATCAATAACGGGATCTGGATGGCTGCAGTTAAACTGAAGAAGAAAAGTCAACAATGAGATTGCGTTCTTTTCTAATTATTGGCATGCAGCTTGCAAATGTGGCTTTCAGGCTGCATGTCTGGCCTTAGGAGGGCATGCTGATTTTTCTTCCAGAAAAATACATACAAAGTAAAGAAGTATGTAGATATTACGTAGGAGATAACAACTTTGCAGAAATACATAAAAGATTACAAATTTGTATGAGTGCATGATATGGGTGCATGACCGCGGTTTGATCGTTTTTTTTTAAAATTAGAATGTATTTAAACTGCTAATAACATTGTGAACATTGGCGGTCTGGAGGCATTTTCATTTTTTTTGAAGCCATATAGTTGGAACTAGACCATTTGACTAATAATTAAATAAACAAATTGGAAGTATGACAATACATATAAATAGAATATATTACCGATGTAAGCAAAAAGTATGACAACACAAATTGGAAGTATGACAACCGTTGGAGCTTGCTAGAGTAGTAGTAGAATGGGAAATAAAATTGCTACCAAGTACCAACCCACCAATCTTACAGGCGGTTCTATGAAAAGAAAAATCAAAAAACAAATAAAACGCCCCTACTAGTCGCGTTTTTGCACCCAAAATGCCATTATTAATGGTGATTTCAATGTTTTTTAAAAAAATGTGAAAAATAAATAAATAAATAACCGCACCCAAAATGCCACTACTAATGTTGTTCTTGCTCCCATACCGCAATTAGCATGCTCTCGTACTTCCATTACTATTGGTGATTTGTATCCTTTTATGTATTTCGAAAACTTTGTCATCTTCTACGTAATATTTGTATACGGCTTTATTGTATACGTAATTTTCTGTTTTTCTTACATTGGTTGGACATTCTTTTTAAGCCTTCTTTGCAATTGCTATTGCTTTTCAAAAAGCTACAACAAAAGCAGCTTTTGACAGCAGAGGGGAGGTTGATGTCAAAGGTTGTCCTAAAATTGAATCGGCTTCTCAAAAGTTTTTTGATAAACCTGTTGTTACCAAACAACTTTGGACCGCTTTCAAGAATAAAAAAGTACAAGCAGCCCAAACCCAGTTTATAAGTAATTCAGAGGTGTGGTACCTTGAGAAGGTGACTTTTTTCTTCTTCTCCTGCTTATTCAGTAGGTTTATAATCACTTCTAACCTATAACTCTCCATTGTGGATTCGACATGACTATTCATGCTTAATCAACTTTGACGGTGCTTGTGCAGTTGTGCTAAGACTGTTCTATCTGTTTATGGTTGGAGGAATTTGTGGACCGAAGCTTACAGTTGGGTTGGTTGAGGGATGGTGGAAATGCAAGAAAAGATATTATGAAATCCATGACATGTGGGATTAAATGACTAGAAAAGGCATTTGAAGTAGGTATGAACCATAAAAGTCAACGGGGACAACCATTGGGGCTTTAAAATTTCTGAAAATGTTCCAGAAGAGGTCCTATATGCTAGAGAAGATTAAGGACTAGCGTTTGCTTTCCAAAAAAAAATAAAATAAAATAGAGGATCACACTAACAAAATAAGTTAATCTCAAGTATTTTCTTCATGGAGTCAGGAGTACAATGAGCAAACCCCCAAAATTTGGGATAAAGTCTTAGTTGTTGTAGTCAGGGGTACAATGACGGTTTGAAATCAAGTTAATAGCCTATTGTGAAAGCGGAATTGATTTGATTTTGGAGCATTTTAGTGATTGAGCCATTCTCCACAGTTGATCCCATTCTTAAAAGGCTGATTATGGTTGCAATTTTCTTGAGTGAGGAATGAGACAATGAGATACAATTTGGATGGAAGAAAACATGATTCTTTCTTTGGAGAATGGTATTCACAATTACAACCTTTTTATTGAAATATATGGACCTTTAAAGTCTCTCTCTCTCTCTCTCTCTCTCTCTCTCTCAATTCTTACAAAAGGAATATATAAAGGGGATAGACATATCTTTCGTCTAGCAAATAATATAGTGAAAGCATAAGTAGGACCCTTTATTTTGTACTGGATTACCCTCTCTTGGAGAATATCAAATGTGGATTGTGATTTTTAATGGTAGTTTCCTAGAAAAAGGTGAGGATTAGTAGCAGGAATGTTGAAAGACCATACAGTCTTGTCATTAGCAAGAACCTCGTGGCACTGGTACACCCATCTTTTTGTTATTTACTTATTATGGTATATACATTCCAGTATATTTTCTCATCACAGATTCCTAGTTTTATCTCGCTCCAGCCAAAAATGTGTTTAAACTATATATTTTTTTAATATTTGGAAGTGAATTATTACTGCTCATTGTACTTTGGAATTTCAGTTTCATCCAGGAAAAAATGTTGGACTAGGGAAGGACCATACAATCTTCTCATTGATCGATGGTCTAGTGAAATTTGAAAAATATGGACCGGACAAGAAGAAGGTTTATGAACTATCTCAATATACTTTTGGTCATACTTCCCGACCACAAAATACATTATCTGACACGTGTAGTTACCTATTGTGCAACAGATAAGTGTTTACCCTCGCGTCGAGCAGCCAGAAAATCCCAATAGTTTCAAGGCAAGGAGAAGGGAGTACTTCCGTCTCCAACGCGAGCGCAAGAAGGCAAGAAAGGAAGGGATTGTTTCTCCGCAGCTTGTTTTGGCTTCGGCAGGAGAGGTTTCAGAAGCCACTCATGTTTGTTGATATTTTAATGGAAAGTTTCCTTATTAAGGTACTGCTCACCCATTTTGTATAATGCAACTCTGAAAATGTGTAGATCAGAAAGTGCAACTTCAATATGAGACAAATCCGTCCACGTGGAAACCTTGCCTTCCTGAAAACGCTAGACGAAAACGTTATCATGACCTTCTCTTGCTTTTATAACCTCCGATAGGAATTTGGTGAACTAGTTGATGTTAAAGTTAACACTAGTTATAACAACTCCGTCGTTCCATTCTCTAACAGTAGAAAGACTTGGATGATGCATATAGTTGGGAGCATGGAAGGCTTGATTTTGATTCACTTATATCATAGGTCTTGACCTAGGATATTATTATTGTTTATCATGCATACCAGGCTTATTTCTTTTTGGCTATATGCCCCACCCAGCACTAAACATATATGGGCTATTACAAAGGTTACAGTGGCCAATGCATAAGTTTGTAAATTGTTATTCATCAAATCGTTCATGCATGATGCATCAATACAAGATGAGAGCTAGATGCTATGAAATGTAACTCTTGTTAAAACCCTTAAAGAGGGTCTTCATTGTACACAAACAGTATTTGTGGTCCTTTAAGAAGAAGACAGACTTTAAAACGAGCTTCATGCCATAAACTTAAAGCTCCCTACTCAGAAGACGGATAACAAGATAGTAGATACTGCAGCAACTGCGAAGGTCCCAAGGAAATGGATCTGATGATGCATGGCCCCTTCGGACGTGGATTTGGTTGCTGGCGTCGCAGTACTGCTAGCTGCATAAAGAACACTGACCTCAGATAATGAAATTTCAAATTTCATGTCAACAAGCTACTGAGTTGAATGGCTTAGTAAGTTAACCTTTGGTGGAGTTGGAGAAGATGGAGTAGTCCGGCGAGCTCGTAGGTAGATTTAGAAGCTCTGCAGTAAAATACCAAGTTATGCTAATTTTATAAGAGACTTTAAATACAATTTTTGTTTTAAATTTCTGGCATAGTTCGGAATCAGACGTAACGTTCGAAACTTTGTGCACACTGTATTGCATGTCTTTGGATCCACTGTCTATTCCAATTTTTACCATTTTATAAATAGAAGGAATAATACGTCCACGTTGTTCGATCCACTGATCTTCTGTCATCCAGTTAGAATTTTGTACCTCTTTTCGGTAACCACAAGAGCCACTCGAGTTCGGTAGATACTTTAGATACATGAGCTATGGGAATGCCATTCTTTTTAATAGCCAAGTATTAGTATGTTAGAAATTTTACAAGATACTTTAGATCCCTTTGTTAGAAATTTGACATGGGCAAAAAGAGGTTGACGTTAGGTCAACATCTGGCCATAAAAAACGGCAAATTCTCTATGGAGTTTCTTGGATGACGACATGAGCATGCTGCTGATGCAAAAAAGAAACTTTTCCAGCAATGTTTGTTTAGCCCCATTACCAAAAGTATGAAGATGGGTATAAGCCAAGAAGTCTATATATGCATCTTGTTTTGTATTTGACATAAAGATAAGTTTGCATCCATGGAAACTCGTTGGGGGAAGAAGCTCCATTATGAGTCCATTTTTGTTCACCCACAAATACTAGGATATTTGTTCACCCTTCAATAGAAAATGTACATGTGGCATATTCATCCAAACAAAATCATCTTGCAAATGGTTTTGTTCACCAACCAAGGTGGTTTGACTTTGAAAATGTTAAGTGTACATTTTCTATTGGAGGGTGAACAAATATCCTAGTATTTGTGGGTGAACAAAAATGGACTCGCTCTATTATTGAATGTCATCCCAAATCGTGATGACCTCTCATGTTAAATGTGCAAATGCAATTTATACACCCTACTCTTAATTACTATAGTATATTAATTCATCTACCACACATTTCATGCAAGGAGCCATGTTTATTTGGCATCTGCTATTGAATGTATATTAATTCATCTACCACACATTTCATGCCTGAGTTCATGGATCTTCCAAAATCGACTTCCATACATAATGTAAAATAAAAATAAAAATAAAACTTAAAAAATAAAATTAAAAAAATATTACTGCCACCAATAATTGATCTAAGAATCTAATATGCAAGTCTAACATGATAACCACCACATCACAAATATTTTATGCTAAGGGTTGCCAATGATACGTACTAATTATATTTTAGATAGAACTGTATTGGTGTCTTTAATCTTTAGGTCCTGGATCGTCGTCCAGCCTCCCATGGGCCAGGGTCACCACTGCCAACCAATAATCACAAAAGAGCCAGCTATAGTCCTTGGAGTGCCTGTGCCGTGTCAGATACGTATCCGACACAGGCAGGACGTTGGTTCAGTGCAATTTTTGAATGTGTGCGAATCGAGTAGAAAGTTGTCAAGCGGAAGTTCAAATGACATGTGTGCCAAGGATGTGAGGATATATTTGAAACGTACATTACATGGACACAAACATGACACGACACGACACAGTGAGGACATAGTGACAACATCTACTTTGGTATTTTCTTGTGTATTTTGGAGTGTCCGAATTGTATCCAATACTAGTCTAATTATGTGTCTGATACAACATGTTTGACATTTTTGGAGTATCCGTGTTTTGCAAGGGTGAGAATAAGTACTCGGAGAACACATACTTTTAGTCCCCTTCCATTCCTATTTCTAACTGTCACCCCAATCTATATATAGCCTTTTAAAACCTCCATCTAAAGCTTAATAACTGAATATCTGTACCTTTGGAACATAGTTCAGATTGTGTCATTGGGATTGGGTCAGAGAAATTGAGAGAAAATGGCAATTAAACTGAGAAGAAGGGATAATATATAGGCTTGTAAACAACTTAAAAATGAGTCGTCTAAGTTGCATGTATATCCTCCACAAAAAAAAAAAAAAAGAAATCCAAAAAAAAAGAAAAGAAAAAGAAAAACTTTATAACCGAAGTATGTAAGTAGTTAAAATAAATAAAATCTAAATCTTTTAACTACCTTAATAAATTCTAAAATATATTCAATATTCAAATTATATTTAAACTAAGTACATGATATTATCTAACTAAATACATATATATATCCAAAATTCTAAAAATTCAAATCATATTTAAAAAAAAATTTATATCTAATTTTTTAACAATATTATATATATATATATATATATATATATATATATATATATATATATATATATATTTTATACGTGCGGCGCGTGAACGTGACTAGTATAGTAGTATATATAGACACACACACACACGCACGCATGCACTTACTGGGACAGTTGCTGACATCGGTGTTAGCAAGCTTGCAGGCGGCAGGCAGCTGGATGAGCTTGTCCACCTGCAGGCCGAGGCCGGTGATGCTGGAGCCACCTCCATGGGCCATCTGTATGATGAAGCAGAGGCAGACCGGGTTATCCTTCCTGATGTCCGCCACGGTGCTGCAGCACGCGCTGGTGGGCGCATCGGCCTTCCCGCTCGCAAAGCCGAGGCACTCCCCCAGCTTCGTGATCACCGGGGAGCACTTGTCCTGCAGCCCAGAAGAGCTGCTGCTGCTGTCATCGCTGCACACCAGAGCAGTACTGAAGAGGAAGAGGAAGAGGAGGAGGACAGCAGTACTGGTGGAGCTCTTCATTTTGCTTCTTTTGCGTGTTTGGAGGTGGTGGTGATGGAGAGGTGATAGATATAGGAGGAGAGGAGGAAGGCAAATGGTGAGAAATATAAGTGAGGCGAGGCATTGAATGTTGGCCGTTGGGGTTGGATGTTTTTATGAGTTATAATGGTGAGTAGTTGAGAGGGGTATTATTATTGCATGGAGGTGGAGCTATCTTTGTTTGTATAAGCATCCAGTCTAAAATGGCGGTTTTGGAATAATTCTAGAATTCACTTTTTTTTTAATTTTTTTTTAATTTTGGGATATTTAGAAATTTGTGTTTGGATCTCCACAATATACATAATTAGTGTTTTGGTCTCAAAAGTGTCAAAAATAATAATTAGTGATACTTTTGGTACATCTTTGGTGACACTTTTTGTGACACTTTTGAGATCCAAATATAAATTATGTATATTATGGAGAACTAAACACAAATTTTAAAACTTATCTGAGACCAAAAGTCTAAATATTCCTTTTTTAAATGGATTTTTTTTTAATTTTTTTTCCATAAAAATTGAATTTTATGCTATCAAGAAAATTCAATTTTTTTCATTCTTCGTATTTTTTTTTTACAAATATCTTTTTATTAGTTTCACGACGGTAGTTAAGCCCATCTGGTGTCATGAGGGTTATCGTCCTTTCTAAAAAAATGGTCTTACGACTTTGCGGAGACCTGCGTTTTTGCTAAACAGTCGCGCAGGCCTGGTCATTGCGACCCCCTTTGTGAGTCCATCCCAGTTCACTCTCGTTGTCTCGACCATTGTCAGCAATCGTGAATTGAATTAGTCTCGAGTCAGGCGGAGAATCTCTAAACCAGATATATGTCACGTACGGCGCTTATGTGACAGCTACTGACAAAGCTAAGTCGGCTACCTACCTTTAGCTGTCAGTCAGATCAGGGTTGGAGGGTTGTCCTCACAACGTCCGCCACCGCCACAACTTGGTTCCATGTCAAAATAGGAAGATTTTACCCTTCGCATCCGACATCTCTGGCCGAACGGTTAGACAACAAGCACTACGACGCTGGGTCAAAATTTTGCAAGTAAATTTTCTCTTATTAAATGAAGCCGAAAATCAACTGGCCAGATCTCTATGTTATGTTCCAAGACCGCGCGGGCCTCCCAAATTATGCACCCAATCAATATTTTCAGAAAACCAAAATATTTACAAGAGGAGCCTTTTGCTTTACCCAGGGCCGGCCCTGGCCCAGAAGGGCCCAAAATTTTTGTTTGTTTAAATATATAAATAATTTTGTACCGAAAATAGAACTAGTATTTACCATTGACCATTCTTATCACAAAGTAATTGTTGTGTAGTGGTTATTACATTAGACTTGCACACAAGAGGTTTCTAGTTCAAATCTTGGTGGAGGCATATTTTTTATTTTACTTTTGTTTTATTTTTTTTACATTATGTATAGGGTCTCATTTTGAAAGTTCGTCCCGGTCCCCTGTGAGCTCAGGGCCGGCCCTGGCTTTACCGCACCAGGACTAGTTGTGGGAAACTGAATTCCCCCAAAATCACAGTTCCATACTCATTATATATGGATAAATAATCCAAAAACTTATTCTCAAATCTTCAAAATTTGAACCAAATAACACCTGAGTTTCTGTATCTATTGTTCGATCATGGATCTTGAGCACTGCATTCCTTCATCAACAAGCTAAGCTAAGTCGAGTTGAAGGCGACGAACTATAGTAATTGCTCGAGAAAGTACTACTTTATATCGCTTCCACTTCCCGACTGCAAATAATTGAGAGGGAAGTGCACTTGTCAAATTGAATCGTCCTTGAAGGGAGTGGACGATTTAAGTTAGGTCGAGAATATTTTCCCAAAATGCCATAGTCCCCCTCAGGTCCTACCTATAGTTATATGTTTTCTCATTTAATAAATAAATATATGTGTCCTTTCACCTGTGCAAGTGGGCCGTGCTCACCAACTCTTGATTCTCTTTCACTTGATGGTATGAGATCCGTCCTTCACGTGTCGTCGTCCGGTCAACATGTGGCGGACCCAAGCAACTAGAGGGCCAATGGGGTCCCGCAACCGAAAATCGAATAAGCAAAACCGAAACCGAACCAAAATGGTCTACAATAACCGAATCAAACTGAACCGAACTAAATTGGTTTGATTTTTAGTTTATTCGATTTTTCGGTTTATTTGTACTTTTATATATATATATATATATATATATATATATATATATATATTAAACTAAAATTTTTTATTTTGATTTTGGATCGAAATCGAAACCCAAAGCCGAATAAAAAATTTTAGTATTTTCAAAACCAAAACCGAACCGATTTTTTTTAAAATCAAACCGAATCTCTTATTCGATTCGATTTGATTCGATTTTCGGTCCAAAATCGAATAATGCTCACCCCTAGTGTATAGCTGAGGGAATTTGGTTCATCCGCTTGGAATAAGTAGAGAGACTACGAGCCGGGGTGAGGTCTAAGTAGGATGAGCTGGCAAAATGAATAACTAAAATAAAAAACATGGTAAGGTTAATGTGCTAGAGGTTTAGGAGAACTGATCAGACTAGGACCTTATTTCAACAAATAAAAAATATGGGACCGGGTTGGGTTTCCTAGTAGGTTGACACTACCCACTAGCTAAAAAGAAAATAGTTATTAAATGTTTATAAATAGTTTTTTAATATTATTTATCCAAAATTTCATTTAATTAATCTAGGAAAATTCTAATAATCCTATATTTAACCTCTTTCCATATTTGATACATGTGTATGTTCGGACACGAGTCATACACAGGCTTGTTGGCTCCTAAAAATCCTATATGTAACCTCTTTCCATATTTGATTATTGGCTAATTTTGGCCATTATTTGGTCATAACTGGATTTGGTTTAGCACTTTGACAATATTAAATGGGCCATGATTTTGTTGGGCTACAGGTTGGATTGGGCCACTCAGTACTTTTACATTCTTGTGCACTTTTAACGTAGCTGTAGGAAAATATTGATTGAGAAAAATAAATATAAAAGGTGTCATGTTGTATGCATCATAATGATCTATATAAAGAATAATTGGAGCTTAAGTGTAAGTATGCATATATAGTCCCGAGTTTGCAAAGTTGTTTTATTTACTGGATTTAATCCTGTATGTAGTCATGAGTTTGCATAGTTGTTTATTTACAGGGGCAACAGTACAAGTGTTAAGTAGGTTTGTAACAGCATCTGAAGTATAGTGGCATTGGACCCAGTAAGTAGGACAGCAAGTCAAAGAAATATTCCTCCAAAAATTATTCTGGATGTCAAGGTAAATGCAAGAGAAGTATTAGTACACTACGATAGTAAATTTTAATTCTCGAAGCAATTTATCTATAAATATATTCCATCATAGAATTATTAGTATACTGCAATAGTAAAATTTAAATCTAAACCTACAACAAGAGATAATTGTCACGGTCGGACCTAATTTTAATTTAGAGGATCCGAATCCTAATTAAAATGAGTTTAATAATATGTTCAATGTAGAAGGACACGTTCGAAAAACGTACAAAAGCCAAATCATACAAAGATTTCGAAACTACGGTTTACAATTGAATTTTTGGATAATAATGTAGAAGGATAGTTGAAAAACATATAAAAGTCAATGGTAGAAAGATATCGAAACTACGATTTGGAAATAAAGCTTTGGAAGATAATGTAAAAGGATCAATGGTAGAAAGATATCGAAACTACGATTTGGAAATGAAGCTTTGGAAGATAATGTAAAAGGATAGTTGAAAAACATATAAAAGTAAAATGGTAGAAATATATCAAAATTATGCTTAAGAAGTGAAGTTTTGAACATAATGTAGATGGACGCTTGAAACTTATATAAAGGTTAAATCCCAGTAAGAATTCGAAGCTACGCTTAAGAAGTGAAGTTTTTGAATATAACATCAAGGATGCTTGAAAATACTATAGAATTCGAATCATAGATTTTACGATTTAGAATTAAAGTTTTGGAAGATGATGTAGATGGATAATTGACAATGATACGAAAGTTTAGTACACTTTAGAATAATTTTTAAAGTACACTTTAGAATTGGAGTTTAGGAACATAACACAAAAGAATAGTTGAAAAACATATAAAACTGAAATCGTAGAAAGATTTTGTTAACTACGAGTGAATTTGAGCATAATGTAGAAGGAGGCTTAGAAAACATATTGAAGTTAAATAGTAGAAATATTCCGAAACTACGATTTAGAAGTAAAATTTTGGAATACAATGAACAAAGATAGTTAAAAAATATATAAGCCAAATCGTAGGTAGATTTTGAAACACGCTTATGAAGTGAAGTTGTGAACACAATATAAAAGGACACTTGAAAACAACGTATAAGTCAAATCGTTGAAATAGAGAGAATAACATAAGAATGATTTAGAATTAAATTTTTGGATAATAATATAAAAGGATGTTGAAAAATATATAGAAGTCAAATTGTGGCATAATTTAAATTCAAAAGTGGAGTTTTGGAACATAATGTACGTAGAAGTATACATGCAATCATATGGGTGTAAAATTGGAGAGAGATCGAATTTAAGATTTGGAAGTGATTTTTTCGAACATAATGACAAATGATGGTTGATAGAAGTCAAACTCGTAGAAAGATTTCGAAAATACGATTTGGAAATGAAGTTTTGGAACATAATGTAAAAGTATAGTTAAAAAACATATAAAAGTCCAATGGTAGAGAGATATTGAAACTACGATTTGAAAATGAACTTTTGGTATATAAAAGGATAGTAGAAAAACATATAGAAGTCAAATGGTAGAAAGATATCGAAATTATGCATGTAAAAGAACGATTGAAAATAATAAAGGGGTTAAATTGTAGAAAGATTTCAAAACTACGCTTAAGAAGTGAAGTTTTTGAACATAACGTCAAGGATGCTTGAAAATTATATAGAATTCTAATCAAAGAAATATTTTAGGGTTTAGAATTAAGGTTTAGGAAGATAATTTAGATATATAATTAACAATCATATGAAAGCATAATTGTACATAATTTTGAAATTAAGTTAATATAAGAAAATGGTAATTGGATTCAAGGATTATGACTAGAAGAAAGTATGGCAAGTTCATAATTGAAGGCAATCATACAAGAAAAAAGTGACAACACCAACATATTACCTTGGCAGTGGATGTTGAAGTTCCCCATCCTCCCACAACAGCCTGTTGAGTGGCCATCTGTCTTTGGAGCTCTAAATGAAGTTCAGGTGCCTACTGCTCTGCAGTAACCATATTGAAATTTTGAAACAAAATGCAGTAGTCAATAAAATAAGGTGGCTCTATAAAATGTAACAACAATTATAGATATCCATTTGCATAATATGTGTATCAATAATTATATTATATCCTTTACTGAGTCCAGTGTAACCAATAGCACTAATAACATGCATCAAAAGATTTTTAAAAATAAGAGCTTTGAATACAACCCGGTGCCTTAAATAGTTTTTGTGACTAATTCACAACAAAAGGAAAATTTAAAACTTAAAAGTAACATTGTTGTTTCCATAAAGATTATGATTCATATATGACATGATTACTACATTGTGTTTCGTGATGACAACTGTGTATATTTATGAAAATGGTAGGCAGAGAACAAGGAACCAAAGTGATAGAAACATCTGTGTAGATTTATGAAAATGGTAGGCAGAGAACAAGGAAACGAGCTATTCCAGATAGACCTATCAAGCTCTTATGACAAAGAATGTCCATCCAATATACCAAAAGTGCAAAATATTTTGAGGTGTATGTATAATAAACTGAATGGGTTTTCAGATGTATGTAAAATTGAAGTGAGTGGCAAAATGGGAGAAAGACGGGTACTCTCTCTTTGCAACAGTAATATTTGTCACACGACCTACAAATTCATCATCATGCAACATACTGGCATCACATGTCATGTGATCAGATGCACCCGAACTATCACACATTGCTTGGGTCTGACCACACATGCCGCTGAGTATCCGGGTGTGGATCCAGACGTAGAGGCTCCACTACGTCGTTGAGCTTGAAAATTATCGAATTTTGTATAGGTCTCTTTAGTTATCTGCACAGATCGCACTTCATTATCATGAGCATATGATGCAACATTGGCAGTAGAAACTTTGGGCCACTGCCACTGAAAATGTCCAGGTTAACCACAATTGAAGCTTGTGCGCGGTCGTCCTCCATCACGTCTGCCATTGCCTCGTCCACCATCACGGCCAGCATTTTGGCCACAACGTCTACCACCACGGCCCCCACGGAATCCACCACGAGAAGCATCTAAGGCATATTGATTAGTAGGTGCATCGCTCTTATAAGTCCCAATTTGCTGTCCGTAGGACACGAAAGTGGACTTCCATCAGAGATGAAACCACAGTCCCAGCAATAATCTGAGACCGTGCAAAATCTACATTAGGACGAAATGAGACGAGATACGCTATGACATAGAACTGCTGACGTTGAGTTCTCGTCTCATTGATATCCGTCGTCAAGGGTAACACGCGATCCACCTCATCAGTTAGGGCCTTAAAGGCACGAAAGTGGTCCTTATGTGACTTATCTCCTTGATCAACTTGGTAGATGCCAACAACCGAGTCATAAATGCGAGACAAATCGCGCTTGCCATCAAACGCAGCCTCTAGGACCTCCCATAACTCCTTCACCAAATCAGTATTCTGAACCATATCCTCGACGGATGGTTCCATCGAATTCGTCAACTGTGTAAACAGTCTTCTATCATCAGTCTCTCACTGCTCATATATGGGATCGTTCTCCATTGGAGGGTTGTCAGTGAGATGCTTTGACTATTGCATTTTTCGAAGCGTCTTCTCGACCTTCTTACGTTGCGGTATGTGGAGTAGCTGTCCGAACCATCCAGTCTCCGATCGACAAGTTGCATCGAAGAAACCGTTGTATCAATGATCGGTGTCCTCGCCTCTGTGTCTCCGGCACTGGTGCTACCGGCACTGCTATTCACCGCAGTATTCGACATCCTTCAGGTTCTCGATTCGACTATCTTTTGATCGTCACGACCCAATATTCACATCAATATTGCCAATGTGCGATATTCACAACAATGTTGCCAATACTGGCTCGTGCATTCGTGGTAGAATCAAAGGTGGATCACACAAGCCAGGACAAAGATTCACACAGAACTAGTTTGTTCTCTGTTAGATCCTGATGCGGATAGGGCCAGGAACAAAGATTCAAACAAACAATTAAGTTTGCTATGTTAACTCCTGATATCGTTGTTGAGGTCTAGAGGTTCACACAAACGATCACAGTTTGTCATATGAAGATCTCAACGTCGACAATTATTTTAGATCTAGCTTTTTGTTTTTAAAAAATTTACTCACAGTAGTGGGGTAGTAGCTAGGGATTGGGGTCCAGGGTTTTGTGGATATGGAATGGGCTATGTTAGGATTTGGCGTGGGGAAGGAGGCAACCATGAAGGGACTAGGGTTTGGCGTTGGGTCGAGGAGGGGGGCTGCGGGTGCTGCAGGCGAGGGTCGGTAATTTGAAATCGACCAGTTGCTGGATCTTGTCTTTGAGCAGTAACAGTGCGTTGTTGGGTGACCCACATATCGATGGTACTCGCAATACATAGGATCGTCAGTGCATCCCATTTCGAACTGTTTAAAGAAACATAACAAAAATGCTTCACTTATGTACACTGAACTATCACACTATTTTTATTTGGAAGTTCATACCATGAACTTTGATACTCTCAAGTTAATATCTTGAACTATCACTTTAGCAAGTTGCGCTCAATGGGGTTAATTGCAGCTGTAAAATGCCATGCCATCATCCTCAACCCATATTTTTAAGTGCAAAATATGACAGTTAATGTTATTTAAGAGAAAATTAGTCCAAAAATAAATAAACTGAAACTGCTTCTAATCGATCAAGAATTTGAAGAGTTTCCCTTTGAATTGCAATTGACTATGTTGCATGGAGACAAATAAGACAAAACATGGTAAAAGACATGGCAACACGGACACGACACCTATTTTGGAATGTCCGTGCTTCCTAGACAATTGCAAATACAAAAGTTTGTTCAAATCCTGCCAACATATATCACATTGAACATGTTGGTTCAAAGAAATAAATTTTCTATGAAGCCTCAACGAAAGTACAAATTATTACAAGTAGTAACCAGTAATCAGGTCCCTTCATGCAGCGAAGTATTAAAGTAACAGCCACCAGCATACAATCTCCACATACTTTGGACTTTGACAGTCTTCAGAATCAACAACACTTCCCTGGTGATTCCACCACCACAAATGCTCCTTCCTTCGTCTTTAAAACAGTCTCTAATCTGGCAAAAGTTGTTGAAGCAACATGACCAAACTCTGGCAATTTCCAGTTTGGCCATGTTATGTTCAAGTTAGCATAATATCTAGTAGCATCTGACTTCTTGTAGACCACTACCTAAAGAAGATTGTCTACTAATAGCTAGAAATATATCGCACTTTGGAGATCCTTTGAAGTCAAATAGGACTCAAGTGTCTTCAATGAGTGCTTGCTTTAAACAAATGTTCCCCAACAGTAGGGCAATTTGCGAGAGCATGGCTTGACTTAGCTTAGCCTCAATTTAAGAAAGATGACGGATTTGAGCTGAGATTGAGTTTTAAAAATCAAAGAAAATATGGGTGGATTTGGGCCACAGTAAAGCCAATTTGGTATCTGTCCTCAATTCCCAGACCATTCAACAATTTTGTAAGGTTTTGTGGCCCTCAAAAACTTCCAATATCAAATCCATGCTTCCACTCCAACCAATTTCCACAGTTCAAGTTATGTCTACCTGCTCCACTTGAGTCCAATCATTCCTCTTTTGAGCACTCCATAACAGCTCCCCACGATTTTTCCTCCAAGGCTCCAACCAGTTCCTCCTCCAAGACACCAACTGTAATGACTCATCATTTCTCCAATAACAACGGCACCAACCTATGTCTGCACGACAATGTTATCGTAGAGCATCAAATTGATGTGGTGCACGACTAGCAGTTGTGTGCCCCTTCTAACAAAGACTCCTCCACCTACCTTTAAGTGTAATTGGCCATAAAGTTTTAAAATTATAACGAGTATGAGTAACATCGATGATACACAAGTGAAACATTACCAGTTTCTCAATCCAACTTTAGTTAAAAGTAAGAACAGCAAGCAAACAATATTCACAACCTTCATGCAAAATCCATGATAACCACATAGGCCACATACTAAAGGAAATAACTGTTGTGAAAATTGATATATATGCAAGATGGATGGTAGGTGAGTAGATAAGTAGGTATTGCTAGCTAAACAGATATAGACAAAAGGTCAAGATAATACCTTGGCAACCAAATCCAATGACTTCAAATACAAATCATTTCCTGGTTCCTGCAGAAAAAGAGTCAAATTATGGATAATAATAATTAGGTCTAGAACATGTTGAATGCAACAATACCTCCTCCACCACTCGTTGGAAACACCGAGTTGCCTCCGCAAAATAAACACTCTCTTTTTCGTATTGATTTCCAAGGCTTCCTCCAACTCAGCAAGCAATAATAAATGGTAAATAAAAAGAATCTCCATCATCCAAGCTACAAGTTCAGCAAGATTATTTCATTCTCCAACCTTCAACACGGATTGATTTCTAAGGCTTCCTCTAACTTTGATTTCACATCTGGTAACAAACTTTTTTCTAGCAAGCAATAATAAATGGTAAATAATAAGAATCTCGTCATCCAAGCTACAAGTTCAGCAAGATCATTTCATTCTCCAACCTTCGACACACAATGATAGTAAAATAATAAAAGGGTCCTTGTCTCTTGAGTTTTAGTCTAGAACTATATGATCTGACAACTTTCAAAACCAAACAGAAGCAATCCCTGTGCTGGCTCCCGCTACCAGTACATAGCAAGATATGCTAATGTTTCATCAGTTTGAGGATACCGAATAAGATACTGACTCTTATAAACTATTACACCAAGGTGATGCAGCAATGTGAATTAAAAGAATAAAAGGCCAGTGTCTGCTACTAAAAGCCTAAAAGAATGTCAGAAATAAACCACTCGTACTAATTTTTTCCCCTCCCAATTGCGAGGAACCTCACCCATCCCCACCCCAAAAGAAATAATGTTACAATCAACAAAGGTGGCTGATGCTGTAATTTTATGGTCTAATAGTGTAAGTATTCCTATTTCGGAAGTTCAAGTTCCCAGCTAACCTCAATTTCAATCACAGCCCTAATCCTGATCTTAGCATCTTAGGCTCTCGATTCTAATGAGAGCATTTTAGACTATTACCACTAACCCCGACTTAAATTTTGACCCTAACCAAAAATCCTAAACCGATCACAATCTGCACACTGATCCTATCATCTTAAGGCTCCTAACCATAATAGTTAATACATCCTAACAGTAACCCTAACTTAAACTTGACCCTGACCAAAACCCTAACCCCAATATTACGGTCCAATTTCTAACTTTCAAACACCTCGGTTACCCAGGGCTCCAAGGTACTAATTCATCACATCCTCTGATTATAAAACAACCAAAAAATTCAAAATAAAGGAAAGAACTGCAAGTTAACTATAAGGTTAGTTCATAACATATACCTTGAATCATCTTTGCGCTGTCTAGGCCGTTTTGAAATTGCGATAGCTCCAACAGTGCACCTCCCCAGCGTGTTAAATTCTATGGCAAAACTTCAATTGGACAGTGTTAATTGAGCTTGATCTGGATATATTATTGAGAATTACAGTTTTTGTGCAGCACAATATTTGAGTTTATACACGTAAGAAAATTAGTTCAAAGGTTTTTGAACTGAGACTAATTAAAACGAAATTCAAGGGAAGAATAAGGATGTAAGGTTTAAGTGGGAAGTAATGACCAGAGTGGAATTTTTTCACAAATATTCTAATATTTGAAAGAGGGAGCTTAGCTCCCTTCAAATAGGTTGCAATCATTCACAGAAACCCAAAAAATAACAAAATTTGCACAAATTGCAAAGGGAAGGACACTTTTAGGGTTTTAAGTTGATAACAATTGACAGAGAACAATTTTAGGGTTTTAAGTTGGAGATCACATCAAAATTATTCGAAAAACCTAGAAAATAAATTTTTAGGGTTTTAATTGGGTATGCCAACATACATAAAACTATTTCAACAAGAAACAAAAAATCAAAAATTGCAAACAAAATATTAATAATTCAGGGTTTTAAGTTGGCAGAGAACAACCCTAAGTTGGTAACTGAACTAGGAATTGAAACTAATCAAGATCGCCAAAGAAAGTGAATTTGCAAAGCCAAAAACATTACAAGGGACATTACATCAACAAAGGGTTGAATCCAAAAATAAAAAAATTTGCAGACAGAGAGAGAGAGAGAGAGAGAGAGATCACTTACCAAGTTATTCCAAAAAGACTAAATTGTTAGTTTGGGGTTTATCTAGGGAATAAAAAACCCAAAAATTAAAATTATTCAAAATAAAAAAGGAGCCAAATTTGCGAAGTAACTAAGTTCCTTGGTAATTTCTTCTTCTTCTTCTTGGAGACCTACAATTACATGCGAAGTAATTAAGTCTTTCGAAGCACATCAATAGAAACTATACATAAATGATTGCAAAAAGATAAACTGAATTCAGATGCATCTTTAACTTTGATTTAGAATTAGTTTTATAACTCTGTAGACATCATCACATATCTATCATTATGAGTGAAATGCTAAACTCTATGAAGAATAGGTATGTTAAGTATTAGTATTAGTAATAGACTTTAGTCCCACATCGGGTAAAGTGATAAAGAGAGGGGTTAGCCTTTCCTATATATATGTAGTCTTCCTCATAAATAAAGTTAATCATATTATTATTCTATACATGGTATCAGAGCCAGGTTTCGGTCCTGGGACCTGTGGGTTATGGGTTTCAAGTACTTTGTTACATTTGTTGATGATTACTCACGTGTCATTTTTGTCTATCTGATGAAAAATTGTTCCAAACTATTTGAAATTTGGTACAATTTTTATACGAAAATCAAAACAGTGAAACACAATTTGGTGTTCCAATTAAATTCTTCGAAGTGACAATGGTCGTGAGTATATGTCTCGTGAGTTCAATTCACATCTGTCTCGACATGACATCATCCACCAAACTTTATGTTTTTATACACCACAACAAAATGGTGTGGCCGAACGCAGGAATCACCATCTCTTGGAAATAATTATGTTTCAAGCACATACTCCCAGAAGATTTTGGTCGGATGCGGTACTTATAGCATGCTATCTTATTAATCGCAAACCTTCGTCGATTTTTAATGGTGCTACTCCCTTTTCTCGGCTATATCCCAAACAAGAGCCGTTTCCTCTACCTCTCAAAAATTTTTGTTGCTTGTATTATGCTCAGGATACCCAACCAACCCTTTCTAAATTAGATCCTAAGGCAATCCAATATGTTTCCTTGGGTATCCTAAAGATCAGAAAGGGAACCGTTGTTTTTACCCTACCTTGAAGAGGTATTTTTTCTCTCGGGATGTTACCTCGTTCTTCGGAACGATGGACGTTACATGTACAGATACCACGCTATTCGGAGTGTTGGATGTTATGCCTACACCTACCCATACGTACCAACCAATGTTGTCCTCACATTGCATTCACTTAGATGGTTAGCACACCCCTTTATTTTATTCAGTATTTATATATGGCATGTATTTTTGTATCTTGTTACGTCCCTCTGAGGACCTGGTTCCCTTCCAAATTTGGACGAGACATACTATCCTACCGTGTACGGGCCCGGGCAGGAGACGAGGAACGCGTCTGAGGAGGAGCTTGAGGTGCTGCCATCAGAGTTCCCTTGATCACTGGTAGGCCTTCTGCCTGCACCTGGAATATCCTTATCTAGTTAGCCGATGCTCTAGTCGTACTCTCTTATCTGTCTTTCAGTATTCTTATTTCATCATTGTAATGGGTTTGTTCCCTTAAGACATATTGGATTGTACTATGACATTCAGACTCCGGACTTATTTTTCAGTATTTATTTTAGTACTCCTTATTTATATTTGTGGATGAGATTAGACATTACTTGATGTATGTTAGTATATTAGACTTGTTAGTATTTTAGGACAGCGTAGTACGCTTCTACTGGTCCATTAAATTGGGTAATCCCTGGGAGTCGTATTAGCTGGCCATTGCCACGTGGCCTGGTCCCGTGTATTTTGGGACTGGGGCGTGACAACTGGGGCAGCAAGACTTAGAGTTAGGCTTGGGTTGATAAGTGTATACTATGTTTAACATGAATGAAATAGATAATAAGACTTGGATGCTAGTCGGTTGATCGGATAGATCGTGCTTAACGGTAATGTAATACTTGGTTTGAGTGGGATTGAAACTGACTTGGATTTTGATTGACCCCGTTGGAGGTATCATTGTGATTCGTAAGACGATAACCCTTGAGATTTTTGCGAGTAGCTTATCCGAATTCACTATCGCTAAGTTTGATTGAATGCATATGTTTAAGGGATGCCTTGAACGTGTGCACGATCCAAAACTCAGTGATATGTTGAACTCGAATGCAAATACTTCACTATTGCTAAGTTGGTTGACATGCATATGTTAGAGGGACACCTTGAATATGTGCACTATCCAGACTCGCGATATGCTAATCTCAAATGCTAGTGCAAGTGAATATGTTAGATTTGCATGGACGAGTATAACGAATTAAATAAGTTTGCCTCAGCCCTAGATCATTATTTGAGATGGATATGGATTATAACATACTCAACATTAAAACGATATATGTTCTGCGCTAATGCGCAGTAGAGACCGAGTCAGAACTTGGATTAATTGATAGAGTCATTCAATGAGACAGACCCATCACACACGTGACACGGAATGAGAAGCGAGTAGAAAGTTATGTTTGAACGGATTTAGAGACACTAATTGTTATGTTTGTGATAGATTCGATAGTATACGTTAGGACAATTTGCGCTCAGGAAGTCTCGAGTATGAGACTTATTTTGAGTGGTGTATAAAGTAACAAACCGCTATGCATCAATGCAGAGAGCCGATTCAAACGACGTAAGTGCGATGACCCGACCCGTTTTGCTCAGCGAGAAGACTCATTCGGGGCAAAGGATTCCAGACTTGGCCCTTCAGGAGTTCAGACTTAGACTTTCAAAGGCTTGCTCGGAGTATCGCTCGACCGAGGCAAATCATCTCTAAGAAGCAAAATGAGGAGTTACCAGACACGCATCGACGACCACTTGAGTTCCTTGAAGGCGATCGGGTATTTCTCAAAGTCTCGCCCATGCAAGGAGTTACCAAATTTGGAGCAAAAGGGAAGCTAAGTCCAAGATTTGTCGACCCGTTTGAGATACTAAAATGAGTCGCCTCGGTCGCATATCAGATTGCACTACCACCGTCACTATCTGAAGTGCACGATGTCTTCCATGTTTCACAACTTAGGAAGTACGTGTATGACCCGAGTCATGTGGTAGATCTTGATCAACTAAACCTAAAGGCAGACTTGACTAATGTTGAACAACCTGTGCAAATCTTGGATCGTAAAGAGAAGCTACTTCGAAGTTGTTCGGTTCCTCTCGTGCGCGTGCTTTGGCGAAATCATTCGGTCGAAGAATCTACTTGGGAGCTTGAATCTGAGATGAGGGAAATGTTCCCTTCATTATTTCTTAGTGGTAGGTTCTATTCCTAAGTTTCGTGGACGAAACTTCCAATTAGTTGGTTAGGATGTGGTGTCCCGTTCCCCCTATTCGGGGAGCGCGGCTAAGAAATACAAGTCGATATCGTTCGATCGGGATAGATTGAATCAAGAACCTATTCTCGTTATGGATTTCCTTCTTCGGAATCGATTCCCAAATTCAGTGGACAGTGCCCCGAGGATCGACTTAGCGGCAGAGTCAAGAGGGACATCTCCGCTGCAAGTTTTCTTGCATAGTTTTCGCTGTCGCTTTGTTGCTTTCGTGCTTTGAGTTAATTTTTGGATTTGTTGCATTTTCTTGAACGGTTTTGATTGATTTCATTGTTTTCGTTCGTTGAATTGCACTTCAATTCCGAGATTGGAAAGAGTGGAAGAGGTATTGATCAGCTGTTCGTGGCAATGCAGGTGAACGAGCAGTAGGCGACATGCGAGCGGAGTCCTAAAGCACATATTTCCTTTCCTTCTCCAACAAACTTGTGAGTGGCTTATATTCGATTCAGTTGACCCTTCTTCCAAGTCTTCACATCTAAAAGAAATATTGTATTCTTGCTTGCCCGATCAAACGATACCAAGTAATAACTAAAAGATGTCAAGATAAAAAAGAATAGACTTAGATAACTTTATGCTTGTCAATCAACTTGTGAACGGTTACCTATTGCATGCTAGTTCATTTTCAATGTTCTTCCTATGCTTCAATTTTAGTTATAATGTACATTTCTTCTATAAATTGTGCTAAGTATGGAATACACCTTGTCATGCAATAAATTGTTCAGGGAGACTGCAAAATGAATCATGCCATGCCACAGTCTCGTATTCATGTCGCCCTAAATTGCATCAATTGATAATTTTATATGAACGCCGTTGATCACGGACAACTTGTGCACAAGGTCAATGGTTCCTGCGGACGGTCGTTGGGGCACTGGCACCGATCCGATCCGGACGGAACTTCACAATAGTCTCAATTATCTGGACAGGATGGTTTGTAGCCACTCATAAATTTTTTGCTGCATGCCATCCTCGTCAACCACTATAACTGGTCCTTTATGGCATACGCCAGTGATCCCTTCGTATATTTAAACCTATGCAAGCTAACTTGTGTCTTCGTGGCAGGGAAGGACATGGTAAGTATCATGTAGGTGGTTCAGACGGGCAGGTAAAAGTCACCGAACGGTGGCAAGTTTTTTTCAGTAGTTTCTATATATATTGCTTGCTTGTAAAATGAACTAAGGCAAGATAGAAAGACCATAAATAATATGCATGCTTCATATAAACAATGTGTTGATTAGTATAGTTGGGTTAGCTCGCCTTCACCAGTATATTTTGATGTACTGACCCTCGTTGAAACAGGTTCTCGTACCAAGGAGATCCTGCGAGGAGATGAAGTCACTGCCCAATCCAATCCAGATGTCGGTGCATCCTGATCGTGCCTTACTTGAAGCATTTTGAAGCCAGGAGCCAGCAACCTAAACTCAATGCAGCTCCGTGGGAAAGCCATTGTTCCGCCTGGAGGTCCCTTATTTTGAAGTTTTAGTAAAGGATGTAATGTACATGACATCTATCTCATTTTGTGTCAACTTTTGTAAGCCCGTGCAGCAACCTTCTGACTTGTTCAAGAGTTTGTAAAAGATGTTCATTATCAATAAAGAGAACTTTTTCATGTTTCAACTTTGTGTTTTAATTTATCTGCGTACTCTGAATATGTGCTCGTTATGCAAAAATACCTTTGCCTTGTGCGGTGCGCAACCTAGGCACGCACGGCGTCACGCCCGGGGGACGACTATCGATTCCACGGAATCGGGGTGTGACATATTGGTATCAGAGCACAGCTTCAAGTTCCTTTGACCCTCGTATCGGAAAAGTTCCTTTAACGATCTATTTCCTGTGCGAACTCTTGAACTCGTTAGGCCAAAATGAGATACATTTCATACAATAAGTCCATAATACATTATGATCCTGATGTAATTTACCTTCTTTTGAAGGAATGACACAAGCGCAAGCATCATCGCTAGCGCCAGACGAGACACAAGCCCAAGAAAGTAGTTCCAGCACATCGGAAAGTTCTCGGAGCCAGCGAGCCATATCCCGTGTCGATCCCATTCAGCAGATGATGCAGATGTTGGAGGCTAACCAATAGAGGGAGGAGGCTCGTTATGAACGGGCCGAAAAGCGAGCGGAAGAAAGGCAGAGCAAGTTCGAAGACAATTTAGAAGCCCGATTCTCAGTCCAACAAAAGCAGGTAGATACCCTGCAATAGATCGTGCAGACTTTGGCCTCCAACCAGTCCGCGACAACAGCAGCGACACCGGTGGAGCAACCCGCACTTGAAGTCGAAATGCCTCAAACTCCAAGGAAGAAGGAAGTGACTGCCTTCGACTTTGCCGACTTCAAGAAGGTCTGCAACATGCCATTTAAAGGGACTGAGGACCCGATCGTGGCTCTAGATTGGTTGGCCGAACTTGAGGATCATTTCAAACTCCTAGAGGTACCCGAGCAGAAGCGTGTTGCGTGTGCCCAACTGCAGCTTCGCTTGAACGCGCACGATTGGTGGGACGTGCATCGAAGGTCTTTTTCAGTTGACGATGAAGAAGCCACGATCGCATGGGCTAACCTTCCGTGGCACGTTTGAAGAGAAGTTTATACCCCCTCCCGTACGTCGGCAGAAGGAGAACGAGTTCGTGCAACTACGGTAAGGTAGCATGACAATAAAGCAGTATTCCGCCGAATTCAACCGGCTCGCCAAATTTGCAAGCTCCTATTTACCTGATGCGACGAGTCGTGCAAGAAGATTTGAAGGCGATCTGCGTCATGCCATCCATGCGTACGTGGTCGTTCCTCAGTACCAGACAATGCGAGAAGTTCTAAATCATGCTCTTTCTCTTGAACCGCAATATTCTTCTGTTGCTGCCGGCATTGTGCATACTTCCAATCACAAACGCCATAGCAACGAGAAAGGAAACAACGCTCCAAAGCGTCCAAACAACGGCGGTAAATAGAGAGGAGATATGAGCATGACCTGTTTTTACTGTAAGAAGCCAGGGCACACGATTGACAACTGTCGCAAGAGACTCAAGTTATGCCTCATTTGTGGAGATCCAAACCATGCCACGCCTGACTGTCCGCTCTACGATGAACGTCGCTCTCAACATCGAAATCATGTCCCTGCACCCAAGCCAATTGAGCCGCACCCTAGCAAGAGCGTCGTCAGGCTCAAGGTCGGGTGTACACTATGACACGAGAAGAAGCCCTGGCGACACTGTTGTGTCAGGTACTTTGTTTTTTAATAACATACCTGCATGTGTGATATTTGATTCTGGTGCAACACATAGCTTTATATTCACGAATTTTGCTGTGGAAAATAATATAGAAATGACACCGTTGTATCTAGACCTTAGTGTTAGCACCCCATCGAGCACGAAAATACCTGTCCGTTTAGTATGCCAAGGTGGTTACATCTGTATTGGAGGAAGGAAGCTATCGCTAGATGTTTTAGTCCTAGATGTTTGGGATTATGACATCATTTTGAGGATGGATTGGCTCGGCGCTTGCTCGGCAACTATCGAATGTGCAGAGAAACGATTTGTCTTTCGCCTACCTGGAGAAGCCGAATTCTGCTACACGAGTAGTCTAGCAACTGATGCGTCCAGGACCTGCATGGTGATTTCGGCGATATCTGCTCGGCGGATGCAACACTCTGGCTTCGAGGGATACCTAGCGTCGGTACCCAATATTCTTGCCATATTACATATTCTTGCCATATTACATAGTTCCAAATTATTTCTGTACCCAATATGATGGGGTATGATTCTTCAACACCCTACTTGACTAGATTTTTGTTTCTAACAATACAATAATGGTACTCTGCACTTTCCTCGCCACCTCTTTAATCTCCCTCCATCATCTAATCGAGTTTGCCTCCCGCATATTCTTGGTGAGCACAGACATTAATTTGATGTAGAACGTCCCTGCTTTCCAACCGAATAAAGGGGTGTTAGCTAGTTCTTGCATATGACTACTCCCACTTCGTGCTTGGACGAGTGCCTTCTGTGCTTCACTCTGTAACATTGCCCGCCACTTTGGATTGTCACGACATAAGACCTCTTCTTGTACTCCATCCATGTTGTTGTACTCCTCGTCGCTCCTCGTCTGCCCCCCAGTTCGAGCATCCCTGGCGTTTAGTCGGACTGCCAATGCGTCTTCCCTGAACTCCCTATCTACTAGCTCCAGATGTTGTCCATCCCCCTCCAAGTCACCATTGATCTCCATTCTTATTTCACCATCCTATTCCTCCATGGCTACCGGCCCAGTCTCTGCTTGATGGTTATCATCCTTCCCGTCATGTGGACAGTTATTAGCGAGGTGTCCAAAGCATTTACATGACCCGCATGATTGGGGAACGCAATCATAATCCACAAGTTGACTAAAATATCTACCCGACCATAGCTTATACTCCAGCACTCTCGATCGGGAGTACTTTTGTGGCATTTATCTCCACAAAAACCCTAGCGTAGGTGACTCTCGCCCTTTTCGCCGTCGCCTCGTCCGCTTTGATAGCTTTACTAATAAGACTGGCTAGCTTCATCATCATAGGTACGCTCCAGTAGTCCAATGGAAATCCTGGAACCGGATCCATATAGGGATGGTGTGGAATAGATCGCGCTCACATTGTACTCCTGCTACCCACCCCTTTGCGATAATCAACCTGCCGTCAAATGTCCATGGTCCCCCCTTGTAGGATACGATCAACATCTTCTTCCAAATCACACATGGCGAAGTAAAACCCATTTTCTCTCCATAACAACTCAAAACTGGCCTGTGGCTTCCATACACGATGTATGTATGCACGAATCTTTGTAAAGAGTGGTTTGGCCCCCATGACACAAAACACGATGGTGTTCCTCTAATATGCCGCCGTCTCCTCCAGATCCTTGTCAGTGAACTCAGCCATCAAACGCCCCTCAACCATCACCGGCCCCACATATTATTGCATCCCTGCATACTCTGGTGGATCAGCAGCCCGGCCGGCACATATCAGCCCAGGTCTTTCCCATACTACCAATTCCTCCTTCATCTGCACCTCAATGTTGTCCTTCTGCATGGGCCTAGCAGCATCCTTTCCTGATCTATTAGCCGACCTTGTGGTCCTCGTACCCCTCTGGATAGGCATATTTTGGTTCCTAGGGTTTACTGGCGGAGCCCTTCCTTCCATCCTTCGATCCAGGAATCTCCCCTGAGCGCCTGCCACGTCCACCCGACGTCGACCGGGGTCGGCTAATCATATATATATGATTTAATGAGTAATTTACATTAAAAAAATAAAAAAAATATTCAAAAAAAAAAAATCTTAAATTGATGAAAATTATTTATTTGTGGAATAAATTAAAAAAATGCAAATTTTATCTTCAATTTCTTCAACATTCAATCTTAAAATTCAATTACTTCATATGTTTGTAGCTTCCTTGATGGTGATATTTGATATCTACAAATCTTGGATTTTTATGAAAAATTCATGTTTCAGACATCTCTACTCTTATAATGAGGCTCAAAAATGGTTCAAAATTGAGTCGTCTAAGCCGTTTGTAAATACTCTACTAATTATTTTTTTTAAAAAAATTAATTATTTAACTACCTAATATTATTTATTTACAACTAAACAATTCTAACTCAAGTGATTAAGGTGGAAGAAATTTTTTTTTGTTGCTTGAATTTGATTCCTAGGAACGACAATATTTATAATAATTTTATATTTAAATTTTTTTAACGTTTTTTTTACGCACGTGTATATTAGTAGTATGTATTAAGATTTTTAAATCGACTCATGTAGCGTCGACATTTTCATATCTCAAAAAGCTCGTAAAACTAGAAGTTAATATGCTATCAACCAAACAAGGGCAATACATGGGAATCATCAAGTAGCCCCTATCACGAAACAACATCCACCATAAATAAATAGAGAGTGTACAAGTAGCTAAGACGTGTCGTAACCGTCCTCTCCGTCCAATGAGATTGCACAAGTCATAGTCATAACATGTTCAAATCAAGATCTCAATATATATTCTGATCCAAACTACTACAACTACCCATAACGATAGTTCGTTGCCCAAAGTCAATAAATCCCAATTCAAGAATCCAAAGATGTGAGTAGACCAAAATTCGTAAATAAATAAAAAACTCGTTGTTCGATGTCAATAAACTCAAGAAAGACATATTCCAAAGTACAACAATTGTCGAATTTTAATATCGACGACCTTACGGGCCTTGCACAATGCAAAATCAACAAATGAGTTATCAACCAAAAATTTAAAGAGTATGTCATTATACAACACAACAATGTTGCTGCGAACTCACAGGATTTTGAAGGATTTGAAATCTGTGTTAAGGATAAACGAGACGTAGAAGTTCACCGGATTTTTTTTTTTACAAAATGACGGTCCAAAAATATTGTAGGGATTGTACGGAAATTACATCGTAGGGAGGATCTCAACACTAGGAATCCAACTACCCAAATCACATGATCAATAGATGACTGTAACACATGTTCAAGCTCGTATAGACAGTGTCTATTGGAGGGTACAAGCATGTGGAGAATGTCGAGAGAGGCACGTGGTTATGAAACTCGACAAGGTCGAGTCAATGTGGCATAACGGTAAAGTGGTTGACAATTACTAGCTAGATCATGGAGGAGCGATGATGTAATCACACTTGGATTAGTATTATTATAGTGTGTAATAATATGTATATTTAATACACAATTTTAACATCAAATAGGTAGAATTCCATCTAAGTAGTATTACATCCTTATCAAATCTCATAAAATTTATACCACATTGTGCTCGTAACTATTCAAACTCTTGTTGTTTGCTTTGTAAAGTGTTTAATGAAATAAAACATGGTATACCCATTGTTAATTTATTTTAGTTGAAATAAAACATGTTCTATTCAAAACATGGAAAAAAAACTTTTGAAGTAAATTTATTTTTGAGTTGATGAACATTTATTGTAGTTGAAAATGTGTAATTATTAGTAGTTAGTAATTATATTAATGGGGATTGGTGTAATTTACATGTTCTACCTTTTGTTAATTTAAGTATATTTTGATATACATATATAAGGTTGGAAAAATGGTACTTTTGGAGCATTAAAATTGCACGGTTAAGCCTATATATTTTCATATTATATATAAGATAATATTTCTCTAATTATTCCAAGACCAACTCTAAGCCTTACTCTCTCTTTTTTTTCCTTCTAAATTGTTCTTGGTCCAAACTCAAATCTCATCTTACCAACTCAATTTGCTTACTGACGCCTAACCAAAGTTGTTTTTTGTCAAACTTGCATTTGGATGGATATCTAGCCTAACACATGCTCAATAAAATCTTTATAAACCCAACCTTTTCTTTTGCTTTCCTTTCTCTTACTTTTATGTTTATGTCTAGATCCAACCAAAACATGAAGGATATATATATATATATATATTGTAGAAGTATGGAAAGTCCAGATCCATGTGTCCAACAGACATGTGCCACAAGTTCGACTCAGAAGAAATCATGCCGTAGAATGACTATACGGTCCAAAAAACAGCATCCATGCGTCTCAATATTGGCCACATGAAGACCTGACCCTAGATTTTGTCTGACACATAATCCTGACAAAAAAGACTTTATGAATGCCTCAAAAGACGTGAGCACACGCTAAACGACAGAACCTCACGTCATTATAAACTTTACTCCTGATGGGTATGCAACGCAATGTGTACAACACGGTAAAGGCACCAAGCGTCTCATACGTCTCTGGTCCCATGCGTTCCAGACTCCATGCATTCCATACGTCACAGACTCCATGCGTCCAATGTGGTAAGGTTTCCTGAGATAAAATCTTGATGTTATGACTGAAGTGATTCTCTCCAACTAAGTGCGGGCCATGTGTCAAGCTGAGCAAGTCACGCACACAACAGACGAGAATCACCCAGATCTTCAGCAACAGCAAATCGCAACAAACGTCCAAGTGGCAGCTCGGCCTGGACTCGCTCCTACGGTTGGAATTGCATCATGTTAAGGATATATGTACACGTGGCAGCTTCCAACATCCATGCGCCTATGGTACATGTGCGCGCATGGTCATATAACACGATTTCTATAAATATCAGGGTGGTACACCCACACACAGACAAACATGGGCAGGCACAGAGAGGCAGACACACAGGCAGGAGAGAGAAAGTATTTTCTTTCTTCAATCAGATCTCCATCGTCCTACTCCCCAGAATAAAAAAAGCTTGTACTTAGATTTTTTTTAGGATTTTTATGTGTTTTTTTTTTGTGAATTAAACACCAAAAGTTTGTTCAAACTGGTTTTAATGGCAAACAAGATGGTAACTCTACTGGGGAAGAGCTTTTTCACTGATGAAAAGTTGGTGACACTAGTCTAACTCAACGAAGCTAGGGTCTACCTAAAGGATATAGGTCGTACGCTTCGACCAAGATGCTGTCGGAGGGTAGCGTGAGCCCTTCACCAAGGCTAGCATAGCCTAAGAAGAGCCTCATGACATGGGTCACCAAGGCCGTTGTGCCTCACCCAACTGCGGAGCATACGCTCCATGCCTCTCTGCCTGGTGCTCAAGAGGCACGTCACATGCCCACACATGCGTCCCCTGCTCAAGCCGCAACCACCACTGAAGAGAAAAGTACTCAGCACCTGAGCACTGGCAGAGGAAAGTACTACGATGCCAGAAACTTAGGGGATGATGTACTCTCCATGCGCCCGCTTTGAAGAACGCAGAAAAAGAAGCATGCGACACTGAGCTCTACGTGGCCTACTGGAAAGATAGTTGTATGCGCCTCAGACGGCAACAAAGATTTTGTCTTCAGCAGAATCTCATGCGCAATGACTCAATGCTCCCTACTGTAAATGGAGAAAACTCTAACTTGGACTCTTCGTACTATATGCCAGTACGTGCTAGATCAAAAAAGTCTAGGGCAGCATGAGCTCGCAAAGCTCAAGCAACTGCTCAGTTGACGGACGGTCAGCATGAGCCGTTAACTGTTATACGCGCTTCTGACGGAAAGTTATGCAAGACCGACCCATCCCCCCAGCCCGCAGTGGCAAGAGGACAGGGTCAGTCTCAAAAGTCTTACACCTGTAGCTTGGGGCGAGTTCTTGTACGAACCCAAAATCAGGGAGCAAAAGCAACACCTACACGTCCGTGTGCTCGGTTCACCCGTGCTCACAAAGAGGATGTAAAAGTGAGTCAGCCCTCGCTTGACTTGCGCAACATGATCAATCACAAGCTAAATATGAGGAAAATAACTATGGCATATGAGGTGTCCGCCCCAGGGCATCACTGTGCCAGCATCATCATCGACTGTTGTTGTGCCAAAGTAGCAGTACCTACAGATAGGCAGTCGATGTTTCAACGTCTATAACCTAAGGCACCCATCTGGCAACGTCTCGGAGAACAGGTGCAAGCACCGGGGGAGGAGGATCTGTCATTCGCCTCGTGTTATTCTGCCTGGAAATCCCCCTCCACAAGAGGAGGACGAAAATCCAGCATCTCCAACCCCCTACTCTCGGCCAGCGGGTCGAGAAGACGGGTCCATGGGGGACAAACTGTGGTACCTGTAGAAGGAGTTTTCCTGGGCACCCTCTCAAAGAAGAAACTATCAGCGGGTGGGGGTAGTTCCTTCTTGGGATCCTAGACAGCTTTGTAAGTTGGGGGTAGCGATCCTCCAGGACTCTACAATAATCCGATGTTCGGAGGAGACAATGATTCCTAAGGAACAGACATTGAGACCCGTGGGGGTAGCCACCCTAAGAAGAAGCTTCCTACGATTCTGAAGGGGGTGCAACACTGCCAACTTTTCCTGAGGATTACTCACTACAAGAGTCCGAGACAGAAAGTGTAGCATCTACCATCACATCCATCTCTTCCCATGTGAGAACCGTAAACATGGAAGGGGACGATCATGAGGGCCCCAGCGATCGACAATGCCTCGAGACCCTCGAGGCCATGATGCATACAGTGAGTGCGTCGATGCAAGCCTTGACCCAAGCGATGTTGGAGATCAAAGAAAACATGGCCTCCCAACCAGCAAGGGCCTCTGGTCAAGTAAGCCTGGACCCCGGGACCAATGGGGATTCAAATGCAACCGCTCCATCCGCTGGCGGTAATCATCATCCTCCCAAGATTATTTGCTCCTTCCGCAGCAGATGAAGCCCGAGAAGCAATACGGGAGGTACGAGAACTCTAGGCCTGCCTAGACTCAATGGGCAATCGGGACTCACGACACGATCTCGGGATTCGACAACCTTATCCCCTATAATGGAGAGATGTACCATACCCGCCCAAGTACAAGCCCTTTAACTTAACTTCATTTGATGGAAAGACATTCCCTCATCAATATATGAGTTACTTCGAGATGGCAACGGGGTATCTACCTCGTAGTGACGCTCTCCTCACCAAGCTCTTTGTCGGGGCATTGTCTGGAGTAGCCTTTGATTGGTTCTGCAGCTTCCAAGATAACTGTATTTCATCATTTGACGATCTTAAGGGTCTTTTTCTCACTCGATTCTATGATAGGGGAATGACATGACGATGTTCTCTCTAATGGACATCACGTAAAAAGAGAAATAGTCTATACGGGAGTACATCGAGCGGTACAGGCAAGTTGCGCTAAAATTATCTCTCGATAATCCTGAGTCAACACTGATGGACACATGCTAGAGAAATCTCCTTCCCATGGTCAGACTCTGGATGGGCGACTTTCAGTTCAAAGACTAGACGGTGTTCATCATAAACGTTGTCGGTGCTGAGAAAAAAATAAATGACGCCAACCTCTTGGGAATACAGATCCCCGTCGCTGATGATAGGAGAAAACGTCCTTACAACAACAATAACAGCGGCAATGACTCCCGGAATGGCAAAAGAAAGCAGGCCCTTGTCGCTAATATAACCAAGAAGCTTGAGCAGAAGCCCGCAGAGGCTCCAAAACTGAAAGAGACCTACTCTTTCGAAGACGATGACATCATGGCAATATTTGACGTACTAATGAAGGGGAACAAGCTCCGACTCTCCGTTATCAGACGTTCGGACGAAGCAAGCAAGGTCGACGACCCCAAATATTGCCATTATCACCGGTACGTTCACCACTCGACAGGGGACTGCTACGCGTTGAAGAGATATATCCATCACCTGATTTACACTAAAGATCTCAACTTAGACTTTGAAGATAAGACAGTCGTTGCCAACATGGTGTCTCTCTGGTTCGATGATTTCCCAGCAACAAAAGCCCAAGAAGGAGTAGTTCTGATCCCCAAAGAAATAATGGAGGTTGTCAATATCCCGCCAGCTCGCAACCAAACAGTCGGGCTGATACCACTTACTATACCTCGGGGCAAGGTCATGTGGGTTTACCCAGACCTTGCTCTGAACCTGATGAAACAAGCAGCACCTTCAGCCACAAAGTCCAAAGAATGTAAGGTCAAGTCTTGTCACATGGTTTCTCCCACCACAGAAGAACCCATGGCAGGGGAAACTCGGTCAGGCCTCGCCTACCAACGGGACTACAATGACCTGAAAGATAATGTTCCGCTGACCATTATACCTGAACCTGCTGTATATGATCTGTAGCGCCCCGTTCTCCCGGTGCGGAGAGCGCGACTAAGAAACACAAGACGGTATCGTTCGATCGGGATAGATTGAATTAAGAACTCGTCCTCGTTATGGATTTGTTTCTTCGGAATCGAATCCCATATTCAGTGGACTGCGCCCCAAGGATCGGCTTAGAGGCAGAGTCAGGAGGGACCTCTCCGCTGCTATCTTTTATTGCCTCGATTTTTGATGTCGCTTGTTGCTTTCGTGCTTTGAGTTGGTTTTGGGATTTGCTTGTTTTCCTTGAACGGTTTCGATGGTTTTCATTGTTTTCGTTCATTGAACTGCACTTCAATTCCGAGATTGGAAAGAGAGGAAGAAGTATTGATCAAGCTGTTCATGTGCAGGTGAACGAGCAGTAGGTGGCTTGCGAGCGAAGTCGTGAAGCGCCTCTTTCCTTCTCCTTCCATCAATCTAAGTGAGTGGCTACCAACCCGATTAGCTAGCCCTGCTTCCAAGCTTCGCGCCCTAAAATCTGCATTCTTCTTTGCCCCGATCAAACGATACCAAGTAATAATAAAAGAAATCAAGATAAAAGAGAATAGGCTTGGTTAATACTGCTTGTCAAATAAACTTGTGAACGGTTACTTACTTGCATGCTTGTTCGTTCAGAATGTTTATCATATGCATCAATTTTAGTAAGAATATATCTTCTTCTATAATTGTGCTATCAATGCATCATACCTATGCATTACTCGTGTTGTCTCTATTGCGTGAATGGATAACTTAACTAAACATCGTGTGTTCGATCATGGACAACTTGTGCACAAGGGTATAAGTTCTGCGGACGGTCGCTGGGGCACTGGCACCGATCCGATCCGGGCGAAACTTCGTGTGTAGTCATCGTGTGCGGACTGGATGGCTTGCAACGCATCATGTGTTTATCTTGTACCCATTATGAGCTCTCGTTGCATGCTATCCTAGTCCATGACTAGTCCATTATGGCTACCAAGCCAGTGATCACCTGTGGCATAGTCATCGTGTGCGGACTGGACGGCTTGCAACGCATCGTGTGTTTATCGTTGCATCCTATCCTTTTCCATGATTATATCCACTATGTATATTTAAACCTGTTGCATACTAACTTGTGTCTTCGTGGCAGGGAAGGCATGGTAAGTATTGTGCAGGTAATTCAGACGGGCAGGTAAAATCCACCGAACGGTGGCACATTCATTTCAGTAAATTCTATATGCTGCTTACTTGTAAATGAACTAAGGCAAGATAGAAACCCACAAATATGCATGCTTCATTAAAATAACGTGTTGATTGGTATAGTCAGGCTAGCTCGCCTTTACCAGCATGTTTCGATATGTTGACCCTCGTTGAAACAGGTTCTCCGCACCAAGGCGAACCGAACGAGGAGCCGAAGTCGTCTTCCCGATCCAGTCCAGCTGTTGGCGCATCTTCACCGCGCCCCTTGAAGCATTTTGAAGTCAGAAGCTGCAACACTTCATACACAAATGCAGCTCCGTGGCAAAGCTATCCTCCAGCCTGGAGGTCTTTATCATTTTGAGTTTATAAAGGGATGTAATGTACAGGACTTCTATCTCATTTTGAGTCAACACTTTTGTAAGCCGTTCGGCATATTAGCTTACTCGTTCAGGAGTTTGTAATAGATGTTCATTATCAATAAAGAGAAATTTTCCATGTTTCAAATCTGTGTTTTAATTTATCAGCGTACTCTGAATATGTGCTTGCTATGCAAATCATTAAAGCCTTGTGCGGGCGCAAACCCAGGCCCGCACGGCGGTCACGATTCGGGGGACGCCTCATTTGATTCTACGGAATTGGGTTGTGACATAGTGGTATTAGAGCACAGATTCAAGTTCCTTAGACTTCGTGCTGGAAAAGTTCCTTTAACGATCAATTCCTGTGCGAACTCTTGAACTCGCTAGGCCAAAATGAGATACGTTCATGCAATAAGTCCATAATACATTATGATTCTAATGTTATTTACCTTCTTTTGAAGGAATGGTACCAGCGCAATCTGCAGTGCAAGCTCCGAACGAAACACAAGAAAGCAGTTCGGGCACTTCGGGAAGCTCGCGGAGCCAGCGTGGCATATCTCAAGTCGACCCGCTAGAGCGGGTGATGCAAATGTTAGAATCGCAACGACAAAGAGATGATGCTCGCCAAGCCAAGTTCGAAAGCAATCTAGAGACCCGATTCTCAGTCCAACAGAAGCAGGTAGATACCCTGCAACAGATAGTTCAGACTTTGGCTGCCAACCATTCCGCCGCAACAACAATGACTCCGGTGGAACAACCCGTGCTTGAAGTGGAGACGCCTCAAATCCCAAGGCCGAGGGACGTGACTGCCTTCAACTTGGGCCATTTCAAGAAAGTCTGCAACACCCCATTCAACGGGACTGAGGACCCAGTGGTAGCTCTAGATTGGCTAGCCGAGCTTGAAGATCACTTCGCTCTGTTAGAGGTCCCCGAAGAAAAGTGCGTGGCCTGCGCGCAACTTCAGCTCTGCCTCAACGCGCACGATTGGTGGAACGTGCATCGACGATCTCTCTAATTTGATCACGGAGAGGAGGCGATCTCGTGGACGACCTTTCATGTCGTGTTCGAAGAGGAGTTTATACCCCCTCCAGTACAACGTCAAATGGAAAATGATTTCATGCAACTGAGGCAGGGCAGTATGACTGTGAAGCAGTACTCCGCCGAATTCAACCGACTCTCCAAATTCGCTAGGGCCTATTTACCTGATGCAGCGAGTCGAGCCAGAAGGTTTGAAGGTGCACTACGCCCTGCCATCCATTCGCACGTGGTCAATAATCAGTACGGGACAATGCGTGAAGTCATGAATCACGCCCTATCTCTTGAACCGCAGTATCCTCACGTTTCCACCGGCGCTGTGCATACCTACAATCACAAACGCCAAGGCAACGATAGAGGAAACACCGCTGCAAAGCGCCCTAACCACGGCGGTCCCCGGAGAGAAAATCAGGAATGGTGTAACTTCTGCAAGAAATTGGGTCACACCATTAATCAATGTCGTAAGAGACTTGGGTTATGCCTCGCTTGTGGTGGTTTAGGCCATGCCATTAGCTCCTGCCCGAACCTTCCTGATCGTCGTCCTCGACGAGATAATCCCTAACGGTAAGCATTATTCCTAAGTTTCGGGACGAAACTTCCAATTGGTTGGGTAGGATGTAGTGCCCCGTTCTCCCGGTGCGGAGAGCGCGGCTAAGAAACACAAGACGGTATCGTTCGATTGGGATAGATTGAATTAAGAACTCGTCCTCGTTATGGATTTGTTTCTTCGAAATCGAATCCATATTCAGTGGACTGCGCCCCAAGGATCGGCTTAGCGGCAAAGTCAGGAGGGACCTCTCCGCTGCTATCTTTTATTGCCTCGGTTTTCGATGTCACTTGTTGCTTTCGTGCTTTGAGTTGGTTTTAGGATTTGCTTATTTTCCTTGAACGGTTTCGATGGTTTTTATTGTTTTCGTTCATTGAACTGTACTTCAATTCCGAGATTGGAAAGAAAGGAAGAAGTATTGATCAAGCTGTTCGTATGCAGGTGAACGAGTAGTAGGCGGCTTGCGAGCGGAGTCGTGAAGCGCCTCTTTCCTTCTCCTTCCATCAATCTAAGTGAGTGGCTACCAACCCGATTAGCTAGCCCTGCTTCCAAGCTTCGCGCCCTAAAATCTGCATTCTTCTTTGCCCCGATCAAACGATACCAAGTAATAATAAAAGAAACCAAGATAAAAGAGAATAGGCTTGGTTAATACTGCTTGTCAAATAAACTTGTGAACGGTTACTTACTTGCATGCTTGTTTGTTCGAAATGTTCATCATATGCATCAATTTTAGTTAGAATATATCTTCTTCTATAATTGTGCTATCAATGCATCATACCTATGCATTACTCGTGTTGCCTCTACTGCGTGAATGGATAACTTAACTAAACATCGTGTGTTCGATCATGGACAACTTGTGCACAAGGGTATAAGTTCTGCGGACGGTCACTGGGGCACTGGCACCGATCCGGGCGGAACTTCGTATGTAGTCATCGTGTGCGGACTGGATGGCTTGCAACGCATCGTGTATTTATCGTGTATCCGTTATGAGCTCTCGTTGCATGCTATCCTAGTCCATGACTAGTCCATTATGGCTACCAAGCCAGTGATCACCTGTGGCATAGTCATCGTGTGCGGACTGGACGGCTTGCAACGCATCGTGTGTTTATCGTTGCATCCTATCCTTGTCCATGACTATATCCACTATGTATATTTAAACCTGTTGCATACTAACTTGTGTCTTCGTGGCAGGGAAGGCATGGTAAGTATTGTGCAGGTAATTCAGACGGGCAGGTAAAATCTACCGAACGGTGGCACATTCATTTCAGTAAATTCTATATGCTGCTTACTTGTAAATGAACTAAGGCAAGATAGAAACCCACAAATATGCATGCTTCATTAAAACAACGTGTTGATTGGTATAGTCAGGCTAGCTCGCCTTCACCAGCATGTTTTGATATGTTGACCCTCGTTGAAACAGGTTCTCCGCACCAAGGCGAACCGAGCGAGGAGCCGAAGTCGTCTTCCCGATCCAGTCCAGCTGTTGGCGCATCTTCACCGCGCTCCTTGAAGCATTTTGAAGTCAGAAGCTGCAACTCTCCATACACAAATGCAGCTCCGTGGCAAAGCTATCCTCCAGCCTGGAGGTCTTTATCATTTTGAGTTTATAAAGGGATGTAATGTACAGGACTGCTATCTTATTTTGACTCAACACTTTTGTAAGCTGTTCGGCATATTAGCTGACTCGTTCGGGAGTTTGTAATAGATGTTCATTATCAATAAAGAGAACTTTTCCATGTTTCAAATCTGTGTTTCAATTTATCAGCGTACTCTGAATATGTGCTTGCTATGCAAATCATTAAAGCCTTGTGCGGGCGCAAACCCAGGCCCGCACGGCGGTCACGATTCGGGGGACGCCTCATTTGATTCTACGGAATTGGGTTGTGACATAGTGGTATATGAGCACAGATTCAAGTTCCTTAGACTTCGTGCTGGAAAAGTTCCTTTAACGATCAATTCCTGTGCGAACTCTTGAACTCGCTAGGCCAAAATAAGATACGTTCATGCAATAAGTCCATAATACATTATGATTCTAATGTTATTTACCTTCTTTTGAAGGAATGGTACCAGCGCAATTTGCAGCGCAAGCTCCGAACGAAACACAAGAAAGCAGTTCGGGCACTTCGGGAAGCTCGCGGAGCCAGCGTGGCATATCTCAAGTCGACCCGTTAGAGCGGGTGATGCAAATGTTAGAATCGCAACGACAAAGAGATGATGCTCGCCAAGCCAAGTTCGAAAGCAATCTAGAGACCCGATTCTCAGTCCAACAGAAGCAGCTAGATACCCTGCAACAGATAGTTCAGACTTTGGCTGCCAACTATTCCGCCGCAACAACAACGACTCCGGTGGAACAACCCGTGCTTGAAGTGGAGACGCCTCAAATCCCAAGGCCGAGGGACGTGACTGCCTTCAACTTGGGCCATTTCAAGAAAGTCTGCAACACCCCATTCAACGGGACTGAGGACCCAGTGGTAGCTCTAGATTGGCTAGCCGAGCTTGAAGATCACTTCGCTCTGTTAGAGGTCCCCGAAGAGAAGCGCGTGGCCTGCGCGCAACTTCAGCTCTGCCTCAACGCGCACGATTGGTGGAACGTGCATCGACGATCTCTCCAATTTGATCACGGAGAGGAGGCGATCTCGTGGACGACCTTTCATGCCGTGTTCGAAGAGGAGTTTATACCCCCTCCAGTACAACGTCAAATGGAAAATGATTTCGTGCAACTGAGGCAGGACAGTATGACTGTGAAGCAGTACTCCGCCGAATTCAACCGACTCTCCAAATTCGCTAGGGCCTATTTACCTGATGCAGCGAGTCGAGCCAGAAGGTTTGAAGGTGGACTACGCCCTGCCATCCATTCGCACGTGGTCAATAATCAGTACGGGACAATGAGTGAAGTCTTGAATCACGCCCTATCTCTTGAACCGCAGTATCCTCACGTTTCCACCGGCGCTGTGCATACCTACAATCACAAACGCCAAGGCAACGATAGAGGAAACACCGCTGCAAAGCGCCCTAACCACGGCGGTCCCCGGAGAGGAAATCAGGAATGGTGTAACTTCTGCAAGAAATTGGGTCACACCATTAATCAATGTCGTAAGAGACTTGGGTTATGCCTCGCTTGTGGTGGTTTAGGCCATGCCATTAGCTCCTGCCCGAACCTTCCTGATCGTCGTCCTCGACGAGATAATCCCTAACGGTAAGCATTATTCCTAAGTTTCGGGATGAAACTTCCAATTGGTTGGGTAGGATGTAGTGCCCCGTTCTCCCGGTGCGGAGAGCGCGGCTAAGAAACACAAGACGGTATCGTTCGATTGGGATAGATTGAATTAAGAACTCATCCTCGTTATGGATTTGTTTCTTCGGAATCGAATCCATATTCAGTGGACTGCGCCCCAAGGATCGGCTTAGCGGCAGAGTCAGGAGGGACCTCTCCGCTGCTATCTTTTATTGCCTCGGTTTTCGATATCGCTTGTTGCTTTCGTGCTTTGAGTTGGTTTTAGGATTTGCTTATTTTCCTTGAATGGTTTCGATGGTTTTTATTGTTTTCGTTCATTGAACTGTACTTCAATTCCGAGATTGGAAAAAAAGGAAGAAGTATTGATCAAGCTGTTCGTGTGCAGGTGAACGAGTAGTAGGCGGTTTGCGAGTGGAGTCGTGAAGCGCCTCTTTCCTTCTCCTTCCATCAATCTAAGTGAGTGGCTACCAACCCGATTAGCTAGCCCTGCTTCCAAGCTTCGCGCCCTAAAATCTGCATTCTTCTTTGCCCCGATCAAACGATACCAAGTAATAATAAAAGAAACCAAGATAAAAGAGAATAGGCTTGGTTAATACTGCTTGTCAAATAAACTTGTGAACGGTTACTTACTTGCATGCTTGTTCGTTCGAAATGTTCATCATATGCATCAATTTTAGTTAGAATATATCTTCTTCTATAATTGTGCCATCAATGCATCATACCTATGTATTACTCGTGTTGCCTCTATTGCGTGAATGGATAACTTAACTAAATATCGTGTGTTCGATCATGGACAACTTGTGCACAAGGGTATAAGTTCTGCGGACGGTCACTGGGGCACTGGCACCGATCCGGGCGGAACTTCGTATGTAGTCATCGTGTACGGACTAGATGGCTTGCAACGCATCGTGTGTTTATCGTGTATCCGTTATGAGCTCTCGTTGCATGCTATCCTAGTCCATGACTAGTCCATTATGGCTACCAAGCCAGTGATCACCTGTGGCATAGTCATCGTGTGCGGACTGGACGGCTTGCAACGCATCGTGTGTTTATCGTTGCATCCTATCCTTGTCCATGACTATATCCACTATGTATATTTAAACCTGTTGCATACTAACTTGTGTCTTCGTGGCAGGGAAGGCATGGTAAGTATTGTGCAGGTAATTCAGACGGGCAGGTAAAATCCACCGAACGGTGGCACGTTCATTTCAGTAAATTCTATATGCTGCTTACTTGTAAATGAACTAAGGCAAGATAGAAACCCACAAATATGCATGCTTCATTAAAACAACGTATTGATTGGTATAGTCAGGCTAGCTCGCCTTCACCAGCATGTTTTGATATGTTGACCCTCGTTGAAACAGGTTCTCCGCACCAAGGCGAACCGAGCGAGGAGCCGAAGTCGTCTTCCCGATCCAGTCCAGCTGTTGGCGCATCTTCACCGCGCTCCTTGAAGCATTTTGAAGTCAGAAGCTGCAACTCTTCATACACAAATGCAGCTCCGTGGCAAAGCTATCCTCCAGCCTGGAGGTCTTTATTATTTTGAGTTTATAAAGGGATGTAATGTACAGGACTGCTATCTTATTTTGACTCAACACTTTTGTAAGCCGTTCGGCATATTAGCTGACTCGTTCGGGAGTTTGTAATAGATGTTCATTATCAATAAAGAGAACTTTTCCATGTTTCAAATCTGTGTTTCAATTTATCTGCGTACTCTGAATATGTGCTTGCTATGCAAATCATTAAAGCCTTGTGCGGGCGCAAACCCAGGCCCGCACGGCGGTCACGATTCGGAGGATGCCTCATTTGATTCTACGGAATTGGGTTGTGACATGATCCGAGTCCATCCTTGCCCCCGATAGAAAACAAGTCGAAGCAGAAAGAGACTCGATTTGATAAGCCGTTGCGCAAGGAAATGGCTCAAGGGCGAAATGGCTCAAGGGCTCGACAAGCCCTACAACTTTGACATATTGGCACAGCTTACCAATGCTCCGATGAAGTTATCACTCTTCGAGCTCCTCCGACTCTCCAATGATACTCGGGAAGCTCTAAGCAAGGCGTTGCAGAAAGCCGACTCTTACCTGTCCTAGGTCAAGCCGCTGGCCGAGGACTCCGTTGCATGCCTCCACTGCCACAATGCGATGGAAGTAATACCAAATATCACATTTTCAGAACAGGACATGTTGCTAAAAAATAACAGGCATGATCGCCCTCTTTATTACACTGGTTACATAGGGGCCATCAAGGTGGATCGAATGCACATCGATCCTGGTTCCTCTATCAGCATCATCCCCCGCAGCCTGCTTCAGACTCTCGGGTTCCCAATTCATCGGTTAGCGGCGACTGTCACGCCCCGATCTCCCGCAGGCAATCGGCCGTCCCCGCTAGGCGAGAATCACCCTCGCCAGCGCTCCCGTGGGACGATCACTTTGACCCATCCGGGCGTGATGCCACACGAGCGTGATCCACGCCCGTGCAAGGCCATGGTTCATTGGCTGGCGGCAAGAGTTCTAAGCCACAGAGTCGCACAGATTGTCCGAGTGCAGCGGAGTCATGAATGCATAGCGATTTGGTAACAGGTTCACTGAGTCGACAATATAGCGGAAGCATTGAAACACAAGTTGAAGTAAAGTAATCTTTTATTGATATAAAGATATGTTACAAGCGACGTATAGCCGAGATTACAAGTCGCTCAAGCCTCTCTCTCTAAAACAGTAAAAGCGTGCCAAGTGGCTACAATTGTGGAATGATTGTAGAGGAGATGTTCAGGCGAGTTTAAGCTATGTTCCAATATTATGTCTTGTATATGTGCTTCTGTTCCGGACGCACCATTGCAAGGCTTCAGAGGGAACTCCTGGCCTTAGCACGTATGAAGGAGGCGTCCGCACCGAACGAGGTTCTCCCGCACCCTGCACACAAACTGGTGGATTATCAGTACATTGAATGCACTGGTGGGGAAGCTACTCGCCCGCTCGACAAATCCAAACACGTAATACAGGTTCCGTGCACCAACTCTTAAGTTGTCTTTCTAGTTGCCTTAGGATCAGTTTCATGCAAATATTGAATAGCCTATCGTGTCGGGCAGTGCGCCGTGCAACATGAGAGAAAATACGGCGAGACTTACCAACTTACCATTTCTCCTTCCCTGTCCAAGAAAAACATGATTAATTCAAGCACAGGCAAGTATAAACATTCAGGAGGCATAGCATATGCAAACACGGGGGTCGTTTTAACATGATCTTTCAGATGTTCAGTTGTTTCTTGATGCGATGCAGTGACTCGTACGCGGATAGCCGCTAAGCGAGGATGACTTATCTATATGAACGTTAGTCGCTGGCATAGCCATAAAGGACCGTAGTCAATTGGCGGGGTAGAGAATGCAACAAAAGCACATGAGGCGCTGCAAACCATCCCGTCAATCACGTGAGCGACTACTACGTTATGTTCCATCCGGATCGGGTCGGTCCCAGTGCCCCGGTAACCGCCCGTGGAACGGTGCCTCGTTGTCGAGTTATCCGCGACATGTAGGTCAGGGTCAGTTTCAATCCACAACTTGAATGATAATCTATGATTCGTGATCTGAACGAGCGTTTGCTCCAAGAGCTGAGATTCGTTCGTTACGTGACGTGATTCTCGTTCAGATGTAGACTTGATGTGATTACCATTCAGTTGTCACGTTATTGGATTCACGTTCAGTATTTATTACCCTGATGCGTGCCCCTGGTTCGGGGATTGCCTTGGAGACCCAACGGTCCCGGATACTTGCAGGTTCATTCAGGCACGGAACGACTACGTAGTAGTCTCCCGGGGTTTGGATGAAAACATGGCAACATTCAAGCAGACAAGCATGCATTTCTAAGGAACATAAGTAAATACGTTTGCTCGGACCCGAAGGTAAGCCGAGAGATGAAACCGTTAAGGGACTTAGCATGCGAGGGTCGGAACATAAGCAGTATTTCAGTTTCCATGTTCTAGCAAGCAATACAAGTTGAGATTATTCCCTTAGCTAGGTGCGTTAGATTTATTATCATGTAGGGGGTGATTCACCTAGCGACTAGCATGAATATTCCAGATTTTATGTGTGCTGGCTAAGCAAAGACAAGTTCACCATAGCCACCCACCTTAGCGATGATTCGCCTCGGTAGAGCGATACGCCTGAGCGAGCCTCTGAAAGCCGAAGTTAATTTCCTGTAGGGGCAAGTCTGGATATCTTTTGCTTCTTGTTGAGGCAAAGCGGGTCAGGACAGTTGCACTTTTGCCGTTTGAGACGGCAGTCCGCTAGAACAGAATGGGGTGTTATATCCTACCCAACTTAGAAAAAGTCTCGTCCTCGAGACTTACTAAGGACAAGCAGTGATCTAGGGTTGAGGCAATCCTAGACAAGTCGTTGTACTTGTTCATTTGGATATTCACTTGCACAAGCTTCGAAATCAGCATATCGCTTAGACTGGATCGTGCACACTTTCGAAGTGCACTTCTGTCACGACCCACTCCCGAAAAATCGGGCATGAGTCGTGGGTACGTCCAGCCTACGCCGCAGCATCGGCGGTAGAACGCTGTCTAGGTCAACTATCTAGATAATAATTTCACACAAAAATCGGCCATGACCTCTCCAAAAGGAGGACAACCACACAATCAATATATAAACCTGTCAAGATCTCAACTCCAAACGGAGGAGCAATATCATAATGATAAATCAAGTACTCAATCACGAATCTAAGCACGATAAGATGACAAGAAGTCTAACAACTATAAAGTCTAACCAACAACAACTACTACAACAACCACAACATCAATAATAATAATACATCATCCAAAATAATATACAAACAAGGTCTCAATCCAAAACCGGAGACAAATCCGGTGCTAAAGCTAATAAAACAACAACAAGGTCTCAGTGATCCCGACTACCAACCCGGAAATCACCCCTAAACTAGAGGGTCCCTGTCTGCACCATCGACAGGCTCAGGTCCATAAAACGTCGGACACCAATCCTCCGGATACTCTGAAAAATATGTCCAGTCAGGACTGGAGCAAGTACATCTCTAACAGCAGTTCCATTTAAATGATAAAAACTATAAAACAGTTATAGCAAGTAGCAAGAAAAATGAAGCAAGTATGAGACAAGAAATATATATGTATCACTGGTGCATAAAGGTAAAGATGCATAGATATCAGAAACAAGATAGTAATAACTGCAAGATACAGGAAATCTAAGCTAAGATCAAGTCTGTGCACATGAACGTGTAGTGAGTCCAGCATAAAAAATATGTAGTGAGTCAAGTCCAGAAATATGTAAGTGAGACAAGTCAAGAAATGCATGAGAGTCCAGACTATAAAGAATAAACTCGGTGTCTTTGAAATACTTGTTTCGACATGTAAACGGCTAGGGGTAAGTATGGCTCACCGCGCACTGGGTGCGCGGCTGGTATCATTCCAGATTAGACCAGAGGGAGTGATTCCTGATGATTTCAGATGAGAATGTTTACATGTCTACTCGAGTATTTCCCTGCCCCGACTAATACAAGTGGATCCAAGACCCGACACGCAAATCAAGATGAGTCCAGCCTGAACATGAATGATGCCTGTAGTGATGCCTGTAGGTGATGCCAGTAGTGATTCCAGAATAGAGGCCAGAAACATGAAATATACGTGTCACAAGTAAATAAATCCAGAAATACCAGTCACTGTTCCGTGTTGTGCCAGAATAATCAGATGATACTATACTAGAAGCTGAATCATAATAATCATCAGATAATGAAAACTATCAGAGAATGTACTTGCCTGATGTCCTGAGCAACTGGCGATCCGAACTGGTGTCGCAAGGACCTAATGCGGAAAGCAAGGTTAAACAGGGTTCTAATGAGTTAAACAGATATAAAATAACTAAAAATAGGCTTCTAGGGTCGTTCTAGGTCAAACGGGTCAAACCGGTGAAATCTGGATCAAAAAGTCAACTCTGGGTCCAAAAAGTCAACTTTGGGTCAAAACTAGGTCAAAAGTTGACTTTGACGGTCAACCGAGTCAACTACGGTCAAGTCTAGGTCAAACTAGGGTGCTCCTGAAATTCTAGGTCAAACCGAGGTCATTAAGCTAGAAAACTCTCAAACTCGCCTCCTTGAGATACCGGGATACCCTCGGTATCCGATACCTCAACCTAGGCTACGCACCCCACCTAAACCCGCTAAAATCTATGCTAGCATGCGTAAATATATACACATAAGCATATAAAAATTACTCCAATACTATTCCTAGGCTATTGCTCAAATACCCCGCTCGAAACTCAATACCTTGGTTATCTTAAGGTATTGAGATACCTTGGTATCTCAAGGTATTGAGATACCGCTCTAAACTCAACCCGACTACCCCTCTAGCTAACTAACTATGCATAAACATATATGTCTAGCTATAATCTAGGCTAAAATATTGATATCTAATACATATAGGCATATACCTATATATCTATACCCAATACCTTACCTTATCTTACACATACCTTACACATACCTTACGTATATATCTATACCTAGATATCTAACTATCTATCTAGCTATGTATATATCTATTTATAAATCTATCTATCTCTCTCTCTAGATATCTATAGATATATATATATAGCCATAGGTATATATATCTATACCTTAGATATATATAACTATCTACCTATCCATTACCTACTTATCTATATTATTACCTATTTATCTAGTAATCTAACTACCTATCTATATCTATATATCCATCTAGTATCTATATATATATATATCTCCCTAGCTAACTATTATCTATCTATCTATCTTATTATCTATTTATCTATATGTCTATCTATTAATTTAATCTATTTATCTATGTATCTATCTCTCTAATCTATCTACGTATCTATTTATCTATTTATATCTAGGCATCTAGATATCTAATATCTATCGATCTAGATATCTACCTATCTATGAACCTATCTATGAACCTATCTATCTATCTATCTATCTATCTATCTATCTATCTATCTATTCCTCTACCTATCTATTTATCTAAAACTCTATCTAACTAACTATTAATCTATCTAACTAGTTATCTATATATATATATCTATCTAGCTAACCATCTATATATCTATTTATATATCCATACTTTGCTACCCCTAGCTACTGCTGCTCTTGCTCGTGCTTAGGACTGCTGCTGCTTGCGGAGACTGCTGCTGCTTGCTACCTAAAACTGCTGCTGCTGCCCCCTTATTGCTGCTGCTGCTACTGCCCATATTTCTGCTGCTGCTGTTGCCATCATTCTGCTGCTGCTGCTGCTATTCAGCCCCAGTTTGCTGGGCACCCCCCCTCTCTCAAACACACACACTCCTATATACATACACACATATATATATCACTATATATATATATATACATACATATATATACATATATATAACTCTATAGATATATATATACACACTAACTTATATATAATCTAACACATACTAACACTCAAACATATATCAACACACACACACACATAATTATATATATATATATATATATATATATATATATATATATATATATATATATATATATATATATATATATATAAACACATATATCTATATATATATATATATATATATATACACTAATATATCTATATATATATATACCTATACACACTCACACACTCAATCACAAATATATATCTATATATCCTCACTCACACACTCACTCTCACACACACACACTCTCACACACTAGCACACACTCTCACAAACACACAACCACACACACAAACACTCATATATATATATATAAATATATATACATATATACATAAACTCAAACTCATAATCATATATATATATATCTATAAACACACACACACACACACACACACACACACACACACACATATATATATATATATATATATATATATATATATATATATATATATATATATATATACATATCAACACACTCACACACACTCTTACACATCTACATATATATATATATATATATACACATAGGCATATACATACACAAGCACATAGATATAAATACACACATATATATATACATAAATACACATACATATATATATAGATATATATACATATATAGACACTTATAAATATATATAGAGAGACACAACACCACTCAACCACAACACACAACAATACGCCCCACTCACGCCCAACGACCCCGACACTCACCAACACCCTAAAATATATAAAATATAACTCGAAAACTCTAGCACACACTCCCCGAAGCTAACCCAACGCGCACACAAGCCCGAAACAAGAAAACCAAGTCGAAATGGTCGTTCGGTCATTTCGACGAACACGCGATGTGCGGTTCGGAAAACCTCCTAAAACGCACACCAAACCAACTCAGAATCGGCCCAAAATTTACCCACGCGCTCTAAACGATGCCTAGATCCTAGAAAAAGTGCTCCCGCATCGATTCTAGGCCCGTGGTGGAAATGCACACGCACTTAGAATCGGCGACGATGAAAAACTCTAATTTTGCCCGAAACGCCCGTTTCTTCGCGACACGACTTCCCGTGTCCGAACGGAGACACGCATTCACCCTCAAGACACCCGACAACGTCTACCTAGGTCCGTCTAACCTAGGACATCACCCAAAATTGGGCCAAATTCGGATTTTACCCGAAATTGACACAAAACCTAGTGTTAAAGTCTCCAAACACTACCAAACTAGTTCCAACTTCCTCCCACGGGTAGCCTAAAGGTCTAGGAAGGTTCTAAACTATTAATTACACTATATAAAAATAATTACAAGGGGAAAAATTAGGGTTTACCTCTTGGGAGTTGGAATCACAAGCCAAAATCTCTAAAATGCTCCAAATCCACCAACCCAAGCTTCCAAGCTCCCAAATCTAGCTCCAACACCAAATCCAAGCTCTACCCACCTAGGTTGGGGAAGAATGTAGGGTTAGGATTCACATAAGTAGAATAAATGGAAGAAGAAAGAGAAGGAAAAGAAGAAAACTTACTTGAAGTGGAAAATTGGAAGAAGAAAGGAAGAAGAAGAAGAAGTAGTGGAGAAGAAGAAGAAGTGAAGAAGAAGAGTGGAATAAAAAGAGGGGGGAGAGGGCTGCTGTCCACGGGTGGGGGAGGGGCTGAATGGGTCGGCCAAACACTAATAAAGGGGATTACAAGTTTCCAAATTCCCAAAACGCCCCTACTTGACTTGGTTTCGGGTTCCAAAAGCACTCAAACTAGCTCCAAATCTCTCCAACTAACCCACTAAAAATATAATAAATATTCTAAAACCCAAAATAGGTCTCACAGGGGTGTGGGCTGGGTCGAACATGGGTCCACTAGGGTCTGACATGGGTCCAGGCTAGCCAAAATCATAAAACAATCAATAAAAATATAATACAATCAATAATTAATTATAAATACAATTAATTATAAATAATACACAATTAACTAAATTAAAAATAAAAAAATATCCGGCTCTGGAAATGGGGTGGTGACAAGTTCTAGTGTGAACACGTCAACCAGCTTAGTGATAGCGAAGTCTTAGCACTCGAGTTCACATTTTCTTAAGTCTTGGATGGTGCACTAGTTCAAGGCGTCCCTCGAATAGATACATTCAACCAAACTTAGAGTCAGTGAAATCGGACAAGCTACTAGCGATACTCTCAAGGGTTCGCACAGGTTGGCACAAAGGCCACTCGCAGCATACAACCAGACAAGCAAGCATAACATTCAAAACGCATTTTGAAAGTATTTAGACTTATTGTTGGAACATCCCATCGAGGCATTGAGAGAGAGAGCGTGCACATAACCCACGAACGAGATTTCGAAACAGAGATATCGAATTGAAGTCCAAAGGCGTAGAAGCCAGGCTCTGATACCAACATGTCACGTCCCGATCTCCCGCAGGCAATCGGCCGTCCCCGCTAGGCAGGAATCACCCTCGCCAGCGCTCCTGCGGGATGATCCCTTTGACCCATCCGGGCGTGATGCCGCACGAGAGATCCACGTCCGTACAAGGCCATGGTTCATTGGCTGGCGGCAAGAGTTCTAAGCCACAGAGTCGCACAGATTGTCCGAGTGCAGCGGAGTCATGAACGCATAGCGATTTGGTAACAGGTTCACTGAGTCGACAATATAGCGAAAGCATTGAAACACAAGTTGAAGTAAAGTAATCTTTTATTGATATAAAGATATGTTACAAGCGGCGTATAGCCGAGATTACAAGTCGCTCAAGCCTTTCTCTCTGAAACAGTAAAAGCGTGCCAAGTGGCTACAATTGTGGAATGATTGTAGAGGCGATGTTCAGGCGAGTTCGGGCTATGTTCCAACATTATGTCTTGTATATGTGCTTCTGTTCCGGACGTACCGTTGTAAGGCTTCAGAGGGAACTCCTGGCCTTAGCACGTACGAAGGAGGCGTCCGCACCGAACGAGGTTCTCCCGCACCCTGCACACAAACTGGTGGATTATCAGTACATTGAATGCACTGGTGGGGAAGGTACTCGCCCGCTCGACAAATCCAAACACGTAATACAGGTTCCATGCACCAACTATTAAGTTATCTTTCTAGTTGTCTTAGGATCAGTTTTATGCAAATATTGAATAGCCTATCGTGTCGGGCAGTGCGCCGTACAACATGAGAGGAAATACGGCGAGACTTACCAACTTACCATTTCTCCTTCCCTGTCCAAGGCAAACATGATTAATTCAAGCACGGGCAAGTATAAACATTCAGGAGGCATAGCATATGCAAACACGAGGGTCATTTTAACATGATCGTTCAGGTGTTCAGTTGTTTCTTGATGCGATGCAGTGACTCGCACGCGGATAGCCGCTAAGCGAGGATGACTTATCTATATGAACGTTAGTCGCTGGCATAGCCATAAAGGACCTTAGTCAATTGTCGGGGTAGAGAATGCAACGAAAGCACGTGAGGCGCTGCAAACCATCCCGTCAATCACGTGAGCGACTACTACGTTATGTTCCATCCGGATCGGGTCGGTCCCAGTGCCCCGGTAACCTCCCGTGGAACGGTGCCTCGTTGTCGAGTTGTCCGCGACATGCATGTCAGGGTCAGTTTCAATCAAGAACTTGAATGATAATCTATGATTCGTGATCTGAACGAGCATTTGCTCCAAGAGCTGAGATTCGTTCGTTACGTGACATGATTCTCGTTCAGATGTAGACTTGATGTGATTATCATTCAGTTGTCACGTTATTGGATTCACGTTCAGTATTTATTACCCTGATGCGTGCCCTTGGTTCGGGGATTGCCTTGGAGACCCAACGGTCCTGGATACTTGCAGGTTCATTCAGGCACGGAATGATTACGTAGTAGTCTCCCGGGATTTGGATGAAAATATGGCAACATTCAAGCAGACAAGCATGCGTTTCTAAGGAACATAAGTAAATACGTTTGCTCGGACCCGAAGGTAAGCCGAGAGATGAAACCGTTAAGGGACTTAGCATGCGAGGGTCTGAACATAAGCAGTATTTCAGTTTCCATGTTCTAGCAAGCAATACAAGTTGGGATTATTCCCTTAGCTAGGTGCGTTGTATTTATTAGCATGTAGGGGGTGATTCACCTAGCGACTAGCATGAATATTCTAGATTTTATGTGTGCTGGCTAAGCAAAGACAAGTTCACCGTAGCCACCCACCTTAGTGATGATTCGCCTCGGTAGAGCGATACGCCTGAGCGAGCCTCTGAAAGCCGAAGTTGATTTCCTGTAGGGGCAAGTCTGGATATCCTTTGCTTCTTGTTGAGGCAAAGCGGGTCGGGACAGTTGCACTTTTGCCGTTTGAGACGGCAGTCCGCTAGAACAGAACGGGGTGTTACAGCGACGAACACCACCATTAGTGGATTCAACGCCGGAAGAAGCTACCCTCTCGAAAAGATTCGCTTAAAATACCTGATTGGCAACTTACGAACATAGGTCACTTGCTACTTCATAGACGTAGATATATCCTACAATGTCTTATTGGGATGTCCATGGATACATGAATACATGATCGTGCCTTCGACTTTACACTAGTGCCTGATGTATGTCGACCATGATGGCGTCGTCAAGATCGAGTTCGCTGATGTCGAACCCTTTAAAAGGGTCGAGACATATTACTCTGACTCAATCTTGTATAGACAAAGTCAACAAGATGAAGGAGGAAATGATGCTGATAGCGAAGCAGAGTCCGCCATAACCTCGGACAAGCCTTTCACAATTCGCCTTAAAGGACGTGCTCAAAATACATCTCCTCCCCTGGTGATAAAACTTCAAAGGAAGGCACCGGAACCTCTAACCATACGGCTGCGAAGACCCTTCCAACCATAAAAGAATGACCCGACACCGTCTCCTGCCCCTGAACTCCTGGTTGTTAAACTTGGGAGGAGACCTCCAAAGCCATCATTCACATTGGAAACAAATTCCAAGAAAGAAAAATTGGAGGAATACATTGCTGCTCATGCTGATACTCCCTCTCTCGATGATGTAATCCCGGTGGATAAAGTACCTCATTTCATGAATAAAGGGTTATCTTTGAATTACTCAGATGTCGCATATTTAAGTACAATGTACTCCTTACACTACTAAAAATTGCGGGATTAGCGACGTTTTTAGCGACGTCCAAATAAAACATCGCTGAATTATAGGTATTTAGCGACGTCCATATAAAATATCGCAATACGTCAGTGATAGCGACGTGGAGCGACGTTTAGCGACTATAATTATTATAAATATATAATATGTCGCTAGGTAGTCGCTAAACATCGCTAACTTTTTAATTTTAGCGACGTTTATGTATTTAAGTCGCAGTATATTATTATATCCGCGACGTTTAGCGACGTATAGACCGACGTCGCTAATTTATTTTATATAGGGTTTGACGAATTTCTTTTTCCCCCATTTCCTTTGAAATATCAAAAATTTTAAATACCCCCCATCCCGGCGCCCCACCTCGGCGACCCCCCTCCGGCCGCGTCCTCCCCCCTCTGGGGTGCTCCTTCCTCCGCCAGCTCCTCCTTCCTCCGGCTTCCCTCCTCCCTCCGGCGTCCTCCCCCCTCCGGCGGCTCCTCCTTCCTCTGGCTCCCCTCCTCCCTCCGGCGTCATCCCCCCTCCGGCGGCTTCTCCTCCCTCCGGCGTTCTCCTCTCTCCAGCTCCCCTCCTCCTCACTCGGTGAGCTCCTCTCTCTGTCTCCTTTCTCTCTCTCTCTCTCTCTCTCTCTCTCTAACACGACACAACACGATACGACATGACATGACACACACTAGCCCTAACCCTAACTCGGACACACACACACACGCACGCGGACACACTAACACATCCGGACACTAACCCTAATACTGACACGAACACACGGACACACACAAACATAAACAAGACATGACATACCACGGACACACGAACACAAACAATACACATACATAGACATGACATGGGATACGACACAGACACATACACTGGGCTCCCATCTATATGGCATTTAGGCCTATATGTCATAGAGGTATTTATAATGGGTGACCCAAAATGAATAAATTCTACTTTATTACCAGAGATTTTAACCAAGTAGAAAGAGTAGAACCTGCCCACATATTTTGAGCTCTATGCGACTGCGAGTACCATCCTTTTTGTCATGATCAGCCAGCTTCATGTCTTCCTTGTGAACAGCTGACATAAGTTCTCCTCTCTCCTGATCTCTCCTGCAACAAGCTAAGTAACCCTAGTCAAGTTGAGTGTAGAAGAAGAGAGAGTAGCTTGCTAGCTAGTAGTGTCTCGCCAATAATAATGAAAAAAAATAACAACAAACTATATAATTTAAGAAATTACCTAAACCTAACCTCAAAGAAAAATTTCAAAAACCAGAACAAGAACACACACACACATGCAGAAGAGACGTGTACAAGGAGGGAGGGGAAAAGATTTGAAAACAGTCAATGGTCTTGCATGCGTATAATGGGAACAAGTGCAGTAATTAACTAAGGGCTTTTTTGGGAAGAAAAATCCTGAAATGAGACTTCGCAGCTTCCATTAGGAAGCCGCCAACATTTAATGGTTTCGTCCAAAAATATGAAAGCAATAAATTACTATTCACCTAATATGTAGCTAGAAAAACTCGAAAGTCAGGAAAGATAGACATCACTGTTTTGACTTGTCCTTCACTTTATTTATCATATTTAAGGGTGTACTCCATTGGTGCACTCCGTTGTTTTAGACACAGATCCTAACCCTATCTATCTTCTAGTTAGTTGTCTGAGTTTAGACGCAATATTGCGTATCTGCAGCATATATAATACGATATAGATCTTGACTCAAGGAGAGTCGTATACACGGACACAGGAATGACTTTTCAAAGCTGAGACACGATATACGGTATTGGCTTCTTCTAGAACTTGTATCCAACTTGGGTTGATGGTTCTTGCTGCACGAGCTGTTGTATTGGCTACTGCAGACCGATAAACCTGCTGTTGAAGGCTCTGCAGTGCACTGGCTCTGCTGCTACTTGTTGAGTTTACTTGTTGCTGTGCATCCTTCCTGCTGTGCACTGCACAGTGTTACTGCACATTGATTCCTCACTGCTACACTGTGCAGTACAGTTAGCTGCTACTGCTATAAACTGTTGTATGCTTCCCCTTGTATTATAGTAGCACAGAGCTGCACATTGCTCAGTTGTGCTCCCCCTTGCTGTGCTAGCACAGAGCTGCACACTGCTCTCTCTTCAGTTGATCACTGCCAAATGATGCACACTGAAAACTATGAACTGCTCTCCCTAGTGACCTGAGCTCACTCAAATAACCATACTTGAAGGTAGCAGTGAGTATCAGTTTATGTACTGTATTTAACGATGAGTATATATGCTAGGACTAGGAGTATCAGTGCATGTACTGTATTTAACGATGAGTATATACTTGAAGGTAATTGTATATTCATTTTTGCTGCAGAAGTATCTAGAAATGGATATAAATTACTATCTGCGTCATCGTTCGTGGATGTACAACCGTCATCCTGATGACATATACGGTATGCGGGATAAATTTATTGAGGGTATACAGCAGTTCCTGCAGTTCGCCAAGGCGTTCCCTCAGTACATGGATGGTACCAAAATTAAGTATTCGTGTGTGAGATATCGCAACTTGTGGAATATACTATTTTGACGAAGATATATATTATATTTTGACTGTAGAATGTACTATCCATTTAGAATTGTGACGCCACTAGTTATTTACTATACAATTCTATGAATGCTGTGAGATATGCATAACATTTTGACTGTAGAATGTACTATATATTTATGTATTTCTTTATTTATCATACGTTGTTATCAGGTTTGACAGGACGACGCGAAGGGTTCGGCAGGTCCCGAGGTAGACGGAGTGCTCCTCCGGTACTGCCTACTGTTGGTTTTGGATCCTCGTCGCCTAGTACTCCAGTATATCGATCAGTCACATCTCCGACTGCGACGATGTTATGTAGCATCACTCCTAGGACGAGTAGTTCCAGGCCTGATAGTACTCTCTCGTCCAGCGTTCCTCCTGCTGACGGAACCATAGAGACAGATGAGCATATGGAGGAGGTCGAGTCGACATTGTCCCAGCATCAGCTAGATCCTCCATGCACACCTCCGGAGGAGACGAGGACAGAGATTTGGGCCGACGGTACAAAGTAAGTCAGTTAGATGGTTTAGCATCATATATATCGTGTATTTCTTTATTCATCATATATTAACTTTTTTGATCAAAATAATTATCTCTGTATAGATATCGTCCCTCGTCGGTACAGAGACGTCTGGGCCTCTTTCTGAGGAACAACTATGGTGGCCCTTGGATCAACTACTATAAAGCTCAGGAGGAGAGGAATGCGTTCTGGTTTGCGCACTTCAAGGTAAAAGTATATTATATAAATCCTCTAATTTATGCATATTATATAACTTACTAAATTATTTATTGTAGCAAACATATTTATATGCTCCGCACCGGGCCGAGTTGATCGAGCAGATATTTTCTGCCGTTGCCGCCAAGCTTATCCGTGATGCTCTGGATGACCAGAAGGCTCGTGATCGCGTTGGAAGAATGATCCAAGGTTGGATTGCGCATGAGCAGTGGATTACGATGAGGGCTAGATTCGACGATCCGAGGTACAAGGAAAGGTCTGAGAAGGCCAAGGCGGCTAGGCGGAAGGCAACAAAGTGGTGTGGTGGCTCTATTCCGATGACGAAATATTTTCGTCGTTTGGTATATTTTTTATTTCAGATATATTATTTTAATGCAAGTACGATAAAATGGTAGTAGAAAAAATATTTAATTTTAGTACTAAATAATATATTTTTAACAGGTACAAAGGGTGAGGATGCAAACATGGTGACCGTCTTCCTGGCCACCCATCGAAAGGGCAGAAATCTCATTGATGAGAGGGCCTCGCAGACCTATGTAAGTATTACTTTACTTTGTGTTAATTTTAATATAACTTAGGCAATTATCGAGTATCCAAACTTTTTTAGGCCGAGTATCTTAGACTGCGTGAGCGGACGACGGCTAGTGCACCTATAGCGGGAGAGACTGGTACTTCCTCGCAGCTCTCTCCAGCTCCGTCGATGGACGAGCTGTGGGTGACCGCCGCTGGTGGTCTCCAGAGGGGTACGTACCACTATACGGGATCCTACGACGCCCTTGTTGGGATGAAGTCATCTAGGGCCTCCCCGACAAGTGTGCATTCCCCACAGCCCTTGCAGTCATCGGCCCGAGTCCAGGAGGCCGTTGACCGTCAGATTGTGTCTTTCCGTGACGAGTTGCTGCAAAGGATAGAGGAGCAGCCCCTGTCCCAGCCGCAGGCTGACGATGCGACGCTCATCGCACGATTTGATATACTCGAGTGCAGCATCATGGAGCTCCAAGATTTGACAGTTGATCTTAGAGCGTCGATAAAGCGCTGCATCACAACTGTCCATAGGCGAGAGGCTGACGATGATGCAGGATTCAATGGTTCATAGCAGTACGAGGTTATTATCTACCATGGATTCATACAACCGGCGACTAGCAGAGTTGGAGCGGATACGTCCTCCCGGTGCACCTACATCGACACAAACTCCACTGACGTTACTGCCTTCTCCATCGACATCGGTGTCGATTTCACGGGAGCAGTATGATCTGTTCTTATCCTTCATGCTCGCCAGTGGTCATCCTCCTGAAGATCCGCAGTAGTCCTAGTTAGGACCGTTTATTGATTGTTTGTGTTTCATACCCATGATATTTGGCATTTATGAATATTTTTTATTTTTGAGGCATTCAGACATTATTTCTTGTATTCTTTAGGACGAGGCTTTCAGACTCAGTTGTGTGAATATTTGTTGTATTCTTTACGACGATATTTTCTCCTGATTCGGTTTGTAATCTCAATATTTTATTTTCTTTAAATTTTATTATATTATTCATATTAAATATATGTTAATTTAAAGGTGTTGAGTGTTCAACCGAAGGGGGTCGGCATACCATGTAAATTCAATGGAGGGTTGCTCCGGGTCTATTTGTACAAATTATGAATTCATAAACTACAGGAAGAATAGTTTGGAAATAATTCAGTATTTTTTTTTTTTTTCAGTATCTTTAGCGACATTTTTAGCGGCATTTTGCGACGTTTTGCGATGTCTACTCACGTCGCTAATTACGTCGTTGAATACGTCGCTAAATCCGTCGCTACACAAGTCGCTAAACAAGTCGCTATCTGTCACAAATTGCTGACATGACAGTATTGCCAGGTCATAATAATGTCGCTAAATTAGTCATACAACGTCGCTCAATGAGTCGCACATACGTCGCTATAAAAGTCGCTATTTACGTCGCTATAAATGTCGCTATCTACGTCGCTAATTTAGCGACATATAGCGACAAAAATACACGTCGCTAATTTAGCAACGTTGCGTTGCTAAACGTCGCTAATATAGCGACGCATATACGTCGCTAGAAAACGTCGGAATAGCGACGCTTTACGACATTTTTCTGTCAGCGACTAGTTTAAAGTCGACTTCAACAAAGCGTCGCTAAAATTATTTAGCGACATTTTTTGGCCATTTAGCGATGTTTTTTTACGTCGCTAATTTGACTTATTCTGGTAGTGTTAGAACACGGCCTAGGGTTACAACTATATATACATGTGACTATCACCTATGCAGCGAACCTCCATATTCGAGACTCCTACTTTATAGTACCAGCAAGGAGGAGGGGAGACAAACCCATCATCTTCTGTAGAGTGGAATATTTCCAGTCCTTCATTCCAGAAGAACAGGAGCCAGAATTCGATACCGACAAAATATAACTTTATTGGTATAGTTCTCAAGCCCAGCACCTTATCCAGAGGATGGGCTATGACAAGAAGGGTACTAAAGGCTTAAACTACGACAAATGTCGATGAATGCCTCTGCGTCTCCACACTCCTACGGGCAAATCCGAGGCATACTACTAGAAAATGCGGCATGGGTTGGGGTATCACACACCTCCGTCAACTCCCGATGCCTCGGAAGAAGAGGACTAATTATACTCCCACTCTTCAGAATCTTTTGCATGGGACTCCGATATCAGTATCGGGGATATGCTCAAACAGACATTGTCTGCCAACATGGTGTCAGCTGACCCTGAGAAAGACGACAAAGATCCACCTGAACTCTTTGAAGTATAACCTTGGGCCCAACACCTAGACTCACAATGGGAAATGAGGTTCGAGCAACAGGAACCTCCCACTAAGGACGAAGTTGTACAAGTCGATTTGGGCGATGAATCCTCCCCTAAACCTATCTTCATCAGCAAAAATCTCACTAGTGAGGATCGTGAATCCCTATTGCAGCTTGTAAGGGAATATATCGATGTATTTGCCTGGAGCTATGAAGACATGTCAGGGTTGGCCCCCCAGATTGCGGTCCACAAACTCAACATATTGATGAACGCCAAGCCCGTAAAGCATCAACAATGGCATTTTCGTCCAGACTTTATGAACGACGTCGAGGTTGAAGTTAATAAACTAATAGCCAGTGGCTTCATCCGCGAGGAACATCATCCGGATTGGGTAGCCAACATTGTGCCCGTCGTTAAAAAGAACGGAAAGATCCGAATATGTATCAATTTTTGCAATCTAAATGCAGTGTGCCCAAAGGACGAGTTTCCCCTTTCGACACAGATATAATGATCGATAACACTTGTGGCTTTGAGCACATGTCCTTCATGGACGGATTCTATGGTTACAATCAACTCAAGATATTTTTCGGAGATGAGAAGTACACGTCATTTTGGACGCCAATAGGAGTTTACTGCTACACAATCATGCCCTTTGGTATGAAGAATGCGGATGCTACATACCAACGAGTTTTGATCACCATTTTCTAAGAACATCTGTGTAAGACAGTCGAATGTTATGTCGATGACATCGACGTCAAGAGTCGCTTCCGAAGTAACCATCTCCAGGATCTAAAGACCGTCTTTGACCTGATGTGTGCACACCAGCTCAAGATGAACCCAACCAAATCTTTCCTAGAAGTCTCCAGTGGCAAGTTCATGGGTTTTGTCATAATATCAAAGGGTATCCATATAGACCCCAATAAGACTAAAGCAATCCTTGAGATGCATCCACCGAAGAACCTTAGAGAACTTTGCGGCCTTCAAGGAAGGCTATCATACATCCGAAGATTCATATCAAATCTCTCTGGACGTTGCCAACCATTCACCCAGCTTATGAAGAAGGGAGTTTCCTTTTTCTAGAATAAAGAGTGTCAGTGTGCATTCGATGACATCAAGGAGTATCCTTAAACCCTAGTATTGGTGGCTCCCGTTGTAGGAAGATCCTTCTTACTATACGTACGTGCGATGGATCACTCTTCCGGAGCTTTACTAGTCCAAAAAAATAATACAGGTCATGGGCAGGCCATATATTACCTCAACAGAATGATGGTCGGAGCGGAGCACAGATACAACCCCGTTAAGAAGGAGTGTCTTGCTCTGGTCTTTGCTATCCAGAAGACTCGACATTACGTACCCGGGCAAATAATTCATGTGATCACGCAAGTTAACCCTCTCAGGGTACTCATGACTAAGCCCGGAGCGCTCAACTCTCGCCTAGCCACATGGGCGATACTATTGTCTCCATACGACATGGTATTCATTTCGTAGAAGGCAGTCAAAGGCCAAGCATTGGCCGAATTTCTAGCAACTCACCTAGTGCCTAAAACCTCGAAGCTCTACGATAAAATCTCAAACGAAGTGGTGGACTCAAATATGGCCACATGCGAGGCTGTCTAGAGAATGCTCTTCGACGGTGCTTCAAGAACAGGGCCCAAAGGCAATTTCGTCGCTGGGGTCGGGATAGTACTGATTTCCCCCTATGATTTGGTAATCCATCGCGCTTACTCACTCACAGAGCCGTGCTCCAACAATGTAGTAGAGTACAACGCTCTCATTATTGGACTCTAACTCACTAAATAAGTTGGGGTGGAATACCTGGAGGCATATGGTGACTCAAAGCTGATCGTCAGTCAAATTCGGGGAGAGTATAAAATCCGGCACGAGGATTTAATCCTCTACCATCAAGTCGTACTCAGTATAATCGCTACTTTCGAGTACTTTTATATAGATCATGTACCCCGACTATAGAATATCGAAGCCGACCTCGCGGCCTCTTTGGCCTCCCGGTCAATACGCACGAACTGATCACTGTGGTCGGCCAGGAACTAGTCTGCCCGAATAACAACCTCAGCACGTGCCTTAGCTATTCGGTAAAGACAAATACAGCACCCAAGACTGGAAACTCACATTCATCGACTACGCAGTCTTTGGGATCCTGCCCGAGGACCCAAAGGAGGCCACTTCAATCAGAAGACGGTCCCTCCAGTTCTATTACGATGCTGCTACTATGATGTTGTATTGTCGTTCCTATGATGGACTTCTGTTGTGATGCCTATCAAATGCAGAAGCGAAACATGCACTCCACGAAGCTCACGACGGGGTTTGCGGTGCCCATCAGCCCGGACCCATGTCGACTATACAAGAAAATGTCGAATGTGCCGACAATGGTAGTAGATGCAGTCAACTATACAAGAAAATGTCGAATGTGCCAAATCCATGCAAACTTTATCCACCAGTCATCAGAATTTCTGCACCCAATTGTAGAACCTTGGCCGTTTGAAGTGTGGGAAATGGACATTATTGGACCAATTAGTCCACCATTGTCTAAAGGATATCGGTCTATCTTGGCTATCACCGACTGCTTCTCCAAATGGACGAAGGTCGTGCCGCTTGTTGAAGTAAAGACATCAAACGTGATCAGCTTCGTCAAGCATCACGTTATATACCGCTTCGGCTTGCCACGGAGGATCATCCACAACAATAGTCCACAGTTTGTAAGCCATGCTTTCTACCATTTTTGTGACAAAAATTGAATTCAGAACGTAGCCTCGACTGCTTATAACCCAGCAAATGGTCTAGCAGAAGCATTCAACAAGACCTTTATTAATCTACTCAAGAATTTTGTGTCATCCAACAAACGTGACTGGAACGAGAAGCTCGGCGAATGTCTTTGGACCTATCGCACAACGATTTGAACACTAACCAACATTATGTCATTCTTCTTAGTCTACGAGAGCGAGGCAGTCCTCCCTCTTGAGATCCAAATTCTATCGCTCTGAGTGGTCCTCTCCAACCAGTTAACCGCTGACGACAATTACCACCGACGACTACAAGAATTGGAGGCACTCGATGAGAAGCGTCTCCTAGATCAACAGCGCATTAAGCTGTACCAAGCACATCTCTCCGGAGCATTCAACAAACGAGTCAAGGAAAGGATATTCCGGGTAGGTGACCTCGTCTTAACAGTAAGAAGACCGATGGTTATGACCCACAAGACGGCGAACAAATTCTAACAAAAGTGGGAGGGCCCTTTCATTGTAGAGTTTGTATTCTCCAACGGTGCCTACCGGATAGTGAAATCCAATGGATACTTGCTCATGATGCCTATCAACGACAAGTTCCTTAAAAAGTACTACATCTGAACTAGAGTTGTACTCCCTTTATCCCCAATAGGACAGCTAAGGTGTACAGTGTTTACATTTCCCGTTGTTCATCCCCAACGAATGTACTTTTCTCTACAATACTATAAAAGCCATTATCTGTATTCAGGAGTCCTGAATACGCAACAGATAATGGATCCTCAAAAGCTTCCCAGTTGAGTAACCCTCAAGTCTACCTACACTCTCAGGTAGACCATTCAAAAGTCAGTTCCTTTTTGGGCATTAGTTCACGTCCATATCACCTTTGAACTAGTAGCCTAATATTTTTTCCAGTAGGGTTTTCCATGTCCACATTACCTTTGAGCAAACTTCGTTATTTGACTATCGATTATCACATCCATGATACCTCTTATATCGGTCTTCATCTAAACTTATCACCGGTATTTGACCCTAAGTACGCCAGCGGTGCTAAGTCCACAAAACTTATCACGTCCAGGTCACCTCTGATAGGGCTTGTCTCAAATCTATTACTTGCACCCAAGTGCGCAAAAGGTAATAGGTCCACCAAAGATCCTCCAGTGGGATGTCCTCAAAAACTATGGTATTATACCACGTCCATATTACCTCTGGTCGAGTCTTATTTTCTAACTTATTGTCAGTATCTGGTTTTAGATACGTCATTGATAATAAGTCCACCTAAATTCACTTAACCGAATCATTATAACATATCACATCCATATTACCTCTGGTAGCGTTATTTGGTTCAACTTATTATCTGTACCAAGTTCTAAGTATGCAATAGATAATAAGTCCACAGAATTCTCTTAAAATCTATAGCGATGTGACCATTCAAACCACAAAAAGAAAAGAATCTCTTCTTCATTAGAAGAAAAAAAAGCAACAATACAGATCTTAAAGAAAGGGGAAATCAGAATCCTCCTAATTATTTATGAACATCGCAAGAGCGTGAAGAATGCAGACGTTCGAAGTTGCAAACAATTGACGATAGGCTTATATTTCAGCCTACTCTTCCCGTTTCTCCAAGCCAACAGGACGTCCATCCAACGAAGGGCCAAGAATTTCCTGGAAAAGATCTGCTTTATGTACTTCCACAGGGAACACTTCTTCCTTTTCCTCCATGAAGGACACAGGAGTGGTTGAAGCATGGTCTGAACTAACTTTGTCCAGCGAGGAAACAATTTCCTCATCAGTTTCCTTCCTCCTAGAAGCATCATTTGAAGCCATTTTTGTATGAAGGGTTCAAAATTCCCTAGGATTTATAAGAGAAAAGTCGACAATTTGCTTCTCAAAGACGTGTCGACTTATTTCTCAAGACGCGACGGTTTGCTCCTCAAGACGTGTCGGCTTATTTCTCAAGATGTGACGGTTTGCTCCTCAAGACGTGTCGGTTTATTTCTCAGGACGCGACAGTTTACAAAACCCAAAGTATGACTTTTGAGATTTCGCATATTCTTCTCAGAGACTATTACTGATACAATAGGAATGAACGTATCATGCGTACATCAACAAGTTAATGGAGAAAGTTGTCTTACTCAGCCAGCAAGGCGTAATAGCAAAGCATAAAATCAAGCCAAAATTTTATTGGTGCTTAGTCATGATTACATATGATGAAAATCCGTTACATTCAAGGGTTTTCATTAATATTCAAGATCATGAGTACATATGTTGGAAATCTAGTTTTAAGGGTTTCCATGAAGTCTCGCTGATAAGAACATTTTCCATTAAAGCCGCTCCTCCGTGCTATTTTTGCTACCAGAGCAGGTAAAGCCGGTAGCAGAACTCAATGCATTATGGGTCATCCATCTACAGTGCAAAACTCGGTATATGAAAAAGAATACATACTGATGGATACCAAGAGAGGGCGGGATCATGCGTTCTTCGTCCATACGGGAAGACTGAGGACAGGAATATCAATTAATCCAAATACTGTCATCGACACCGTACACTCCCGGCCGGTAGCGAGCCGCATAAAGGGAAGGAATGCAGCTAGTATGCTACATAAACAAGGACAGCTCCACGCATCACGCAAGATGTTCATCCTCGTCTCTTGGATCAGTTCTTGGAGAGCCGTCGCATAAGGTTGGCATTATCTTCGAATGACGGGTTCTATGATATCCTTCCATGCTCCATCATGGGTACCACTAAAGGAGGTAAAACTTGCATAAAGAAGACATGCATCAGTCTCAACGAAGTTTGCAAAAAAATGAACACCTGTCGCGGGCCGCTTCCAGATTACAGCCACGAGCATGGTAGAACGTCTCAAAGACGCATGCTGCGGATGATTCCTCATCCCTGCGGCTAAGCCAAGGATAGGCTTCGCACACATGTCACAGACGATGCCTCGTCCATTCGGCCAATCTACGGATAGGCTCTGCGCGCATGCGGCATGGCTATGTGAAGACTCTACGCATATTCAGGACAATTTTTCATTCATGCGGCAGAATTTTAGGGGAGTCTGCGTGTGTTCTAGATGATTTCTCATCTACGCTGCGAGACTGTGTATCTGTGTCTCTGAACTGAATGTCATGAAGATCGGAGCACTCCTTCACCATCGTACGATCTGACAGCGTCGAGGGGGGGCACGGATCAACTCCGCCTCTGAGGAACTCCCAGTCGAAAAGGACAACAGCCTTCCACATCACAAAAGAGGAAGGAGAAGAAAAAGAAGTTCTCTCTCCTCCCCCAGCAGCCTATTTATAGGCTAACAAGGGTCGTGTGAAAGGATCGAGGCAAGGAACCGAGCAATTCTGAAGATGAATCTGTCGCCTCAATTTTTGCGGTCAAACGATTATCCTTGGTCAAAACTAACGCCTCGGGTTCTGAACCGCCTCTATCCATGTGACTGATTGGCGGCCTTTTCGTCTTTATCTCCTAGAAATCGTTGTCGACTAGGAGATCGAGCCAAATCTCCTTCATTAATGGCAGAGGTGACAGCCTGAAAGCGCTTGCGGCCCATCGTCCAAGCGGTCCAAAGTTTTCTCCTCCATGATTCTTATTCAAAGTATTTCATACTTATCAGTTTGAAAATTTTGAAGGGGTCTTGCAAAAGCATGAAAAATTCAGTTCCATGCGTCCAACAAACATGCGCCCCAAGTTCGACTCAGAAAAAATCATGCTGCAGAATGATTATGTGGTCCAGAAAAACAACATCCATGCGTCCCAATATTGGCTACATGAAGACCTAACACTAGATTTTGTCTGACACAGAATCCTAACAAAAAGGACTTTCTGAACGCCTCGAAAGACGTGACCACGCTAAACGTCAGAACCTCACGTCAGCATAAACTTTACTCATGACGAGTATGCAGCGCCACGTGTACAACACGGTAAAGGCTCCATGCGTTCCATGCGTCTCTGGCCCCATGAGTCCCAAACTCCATGTGTCACATGGCCCCATGCGTTCCAGACTCCATGCGTTCCATGCGTCACATGCGTCCCAGACTCCATGCGTCCAATGTGGCAAGGTTCCCTGAGATGAAATCTTGCTGCTATGACTGAAGTAATTCTCTCCAACTAAGTGCGGGCCACGTGTCAAGATGACCAAGTCACGCACACAACAGACGAGAACCGCCCAGATCTTCAACAACAGCAAATCGCAACAAACGTCCACGAGGCAGCTCGGCCTGGACTCGCTCCCACGGTTGGAACTGCATCATGTTAAGGATGTACACATGGCAGCTCCCAACATCCATGCACCTATGGTACATGCACGTGCATGGTCATATAACACGATGGCTATAAATATCAGGGTAGTACACCCACACACAGAGACAGACAGGGACAGGCACAGAGAGGCAAACACACAGACAGGAGAGCGAAAGTATTTTTCTTCTTCAGTCAGATCGTCAACGTGAGTAAATGAGACACTGCAGTGCTCAATCTCCATCGTCCTACTTCCCAGAACCAAAAAAATTGTACTTAGAATTTCTGTTTAGAATTTCTTTGTATTTTTTTTTTGTGAATTAAACACCAAAAGTTTGTTCAAACTAATTTTAATGGCTATATATATATATATATATATATATATATATATATATATATATATATATATATAGACTATTGATTTAGAGTTTTGAGTAATCTCAAGAGAATAGACTTCTGTGGTTGATATTTTTTTATAGGACTAATAGGTCCATTCAATGAGCGTTTGATTCGCTGAAAATAGCATAGAAGTGGAAAAGTGGAAGGATATTTTTCCACCTGTGGTACGTGGAGAAGGGAGACACAAACTCATGCATTAATTGTACTAATAAATTTACGTGTTGTACGTAAAATATTTTTTTTATATTATTAATTTTTTTAAATATTTATAAATTAAGATTCGTTTTATATATATATATATATATATATATATATATATATATATATATATATATATATATATAAAATTAAATTTTTTAAATATTTATAAATTAAGATTTGTTATATATATATATATATATATATATATATATTAAAAAATTAGATAAAAAAATCTTTGATATTATTAAAAAATTAGATAAAATTTTAATTATATTAAAATAGTTTAAATATGATTTGAATATATTTGAAGTATAAATAAAAGTATATTATAATAATAAAATAATTAATTAACATAATAATTTAATAAATCAAATATTAATAAATTAAAGAATTGTTTAATAAATTAAGATAATTGCTAATATTAAGAAATATTTTATAATTACTATATTTATAATTACATTAATTAATGGAGAAAAAATAGGTTGTTGGTACATTAAATAATGGGTGAAAATTAGGTGGCTCTCCCTATACGTGCGTAAAAAAAATTGTTATAAAAATTTATTATAAATACTATCGTCCCAAGAAATTGAACAATCAAAAAATATGCTTTTCACGTTAACCACTATAAATATTTAGTTATAATTAAATCATATTTGGTAGTTAAACAATTAGTTTATTTTTTTAAAATAACTAATAAAGTATTACAAACAGTTTAGACAGTTTCAAACCAAAATAAAAGATTTGGTTTTGAGAAAAAGAAATTAATGGCTGATAGAATTTTCTATCTCAAAACCAAACCCCCCAAATATGTCATCCCACTCTACGCTACCCACCCCCTCTCTCACCAGCTCACGCCTACTGTGCCCCCCCCCCCCAACCCACGAACGAGAGCCTCTCCATCACTCTGCTCCTGTCGATGCGGAGACCAGTCCTCCCATCGCCGATGTCCATCCCTCTCACCGCAAACTCTTCATTCACGGAGAAAAGAAGTGACATCATGGGGATGGGAGAAGATTAAAGAATAATTATCAAACTTGTCAAAACCCTCAATATTTCTCGTGGAGCGTCCAAATTGATCCACCTCAAAATAAGATTTATTATTATTTTTCCTACTGGAAATCTGAGCAACAATTAAGTTGTAGCGAAGAACTGAACCACGAAAGAAAACATCAATTTGGCCGTAGCTATCATCCAGGAATACAACATGATTTCCAGAGTACATGTTGCTATTATCATAGTGTGTTTTCATAACATCACCGATGAACCCAATCCAATTTGATTTATACTTCAAGTAAACACTTTGATTTCCACGACACTGAAAAATTCTTCGATAAAACAAAGAAATCTAAAATAAAAATGATGTAGGCTGGCTTGTGGAAGGAGAAAAACCCAATATATGAAAAATAGGCTATAAAAATGATACATGGCAAGTACATGATTGATATGGAAAGTTCTAAAATATACTAATTTATAAAATGAATCTTTGAGGCCCAATCAAGAAAATTGAATAAATCTGCCCTTAATATTAAGGGTTTCAGCAAAGATAAAGATATCAAAGTATATGGTCTTAACTATTTTCTTTATATCATAAATACTAGTAATATCATTTACACTAAGCATCCATTTAACTTTTTCATTACGATAAAAACAAATTAGTACATTATAAGAAAACAAATGGAAATAACTAGTTTATCATTGCGAACCAGCGAATTGAGGCTTAAGCAAAGTCATAAGCTTTTTATAAAGAAAACCTAGAAGAGATTATCATCAATAAATACATATTTCATCTGAGCTTATTTAGTATCAGAATCAAAACCTAGAAGAAAACGATGTTGTAACATGACTAATTGTTAAGCCTCAAATCAAACATAAAACTATAGCTGTAGCATCAGAAATAGAAAACTGGGATGCGAGTGAAGTTTCCTCTGACAGAACAAAGATGGCTTATTCCCATGTAATTCTTCAACGTTCACCTGGGAAGTGGGGGAGGGGCATGGACTTCGCCATCCCAACCCATGCGACAACTGCAACGGCAAGAATTACCCACCCGAGTACATCATACTTCAGTTCACTGCTCTTCTTCTTCTTCTTGGAGACCTACAATTACATGGGAAGTAATTAAGTTCTTCGAAGCACATCAATAGAAACTAGTACATAAATGGTTGCTAAAAGACGAACTGAATATAGATTTTGTGCAGTAACTCTGATGCATCTTTACATTGATTTAGAACTTAGCTTTATAACTCTTATAGACATCATCACATATCATTATGAGTGAAATGCTAAACTCTATGAAGCATAGGTACAGATACGAGCATCCCATAAGTAGCTGAAAAATTCACAGTACGGGTATGGTACAAGTGTTTGTATATATATAAAGACCAAAGACTAGTAATGCATCTTCATAACTTCATTAGTTAAACTTAAGAGTCTAAATTTCTTCACCAGTCATCGAACAAACTTTTAGTCTGAAAACCTTGTTAAAGTTAAATAAATAAAATTTAATTACTAAAGTACAAAGCAATATTTTAAACTATAAAATCATATCTAATGACTTGCACTAGAAAATAACCAAATAAGTAACCACGAAGTAACCAAAATTGAAGTTGAAAATACACATAATAAAATTGTGTACTGTAACGTAGCATGGAGTAACAATACCATAAAAACATCCGTTATAAGGGCCCTCTCCAAGATGGATTACTTATGCTTCATAGATTAGACTAGATATTAAATCCATTACAACAACTGCCGAAAGCATAAAAATAATTATTTAAATAATGACACCTTATATAAGATATATTCGCAATATAAGAGAATAGGAACTGTTTAAGTTGCTAATATTAGTAATTTAAATACCACCACCACAACAAAGCCTTCAACCAAAAATTTTGGGTCAGCTGTTTGAATCCTTCTCTTCCATTCAGTTCTCTTAAGGGCCGTCTCCTCTGTAACATTAAAAAAAAAATCATATCCTTCTTTAAAACTTCAATCAATGTCCTTTTCGGACTACCTCTAGTCCTAGAGGCTCCTTTAATTGTTATCTTATCACTCCTCCATACCGGAGCATCTATTGGTCTATGTTGCGCATGTCCAAACCACCTAATACAATTGTTATTTAAATATAGCATTATGAAAATCAATAATCAGTGTAGATATACAAATCAAGGCAGAATAATTTGAATGACCATTTGTTTCAGTCCGTGTGTGTGTGCCTTTAAGTTCCCATCAATAGCCTTGAATTTACCACTTTCATGATAAAAAACTAACATGTTCACATATTTATGACGCCAAGGTATCAATTAGAAAGAGAGGGCCCTCGACGACCATTTGGCAGGTAGGTATCCTGCAACCATGAGTAGAACCTTTCTACTTTCCGTAATTATCAATGGACCAGTTTAATTTCCTTCTTAGTTTTCTTACAAGTTTGGTTTGTGTGTGATGTTGTCTTTGTATTCTAGCAAGGGTTATTTGAAAAAGAAATAATATTTTTAGGGTATATGTGCAAATATGAAATTAATGAATTTTATAGGGGTATAAATATGAGTATTTAAAGGGGTATGCATGCAGGATATAATTGCCAAAATCTTGAGATTAAATTATAACAGGTTAAGAGATGATAATGACATACTAAAAATGCAAGTCCAGGATAATAAGATTCAACAACATAACACTTGCTTCTCAAGGACACAAACTTTCCACATAAAGCTGGAACTGAAAGTTAGTTTATCTTTATGCTAGCCACTTGCCATACGAGCTTCTCTTTAATGTTAGGTCTTCAGAGCAGGATATGTACTACCAGCTATTAGTCATATGTAATAATATTCTAAATAAAGGTGGCTAGGACACTCATTGCACAAAGAGAAATCAATATGTAAATAATTATTGTCTTAATCCTTGTAATCCTTTGGTCACCAATAAGTCAATGACTCAACAATCATCTGATTATTCTCCTCGCACTGGGCATAGTTGACCCCCCAACTCAAACTCAAATCTGATGGTCATCTTTCGAACCAGAAGATGGAGGGATCATTGATCACTCTCACTCTCACTTGAAATTGAACTGAGCTATGCCTAATTCGTATAGACTCCCACAAGCTAGAAGATGGATAACACAATTGAATAGAGCTACACCGTGGCTTGAGCACAACGGTGGGCTTGGATAGTGAACGGTGGGTCACCTACTGGTCTCCAATCATGATCAATACCAACACTAAAAGTAATGAGTAGACGCCTTGGAACCATAAGTAAAAACAACCTAAACAGGCAATATTCCCCACCAACAAATCTTACATGATTTTTTGATGGTGATGGACTCCATCGGAGGTTGGGTCGGCAATGGGCGGTGACCATGATTTTGCAACAGAATATAGTCCTATCGTAAAAATTTGACATGATATCAAATAAGGTTTCAAAAGGGAGTCTTGTATTTCTACTGGTTTCAGGTTACATCTTCCTTTCTGTTGTTTCTTTGTTTACTGAACAATATGAAAATGATACAAAATTGAAACCCCTAACCCTAGTCCTAATACCAGAGAGGAATATGAAATCTCCACTTATCACACTTGCGTCCATTTCGTGTTACGCTTCACTTTCTGTGTGATTTGAATTCACTAGAAGTGTGCTCCTGGAGTGTGAGAAATGGAGGTTTGATCTTTCTAATATATTGGCACTTCCCATACAAATTCCTACTTTTCCATGAAACCTCTTTCCTAAAAAACACAAAAGGTACGGGAAAAAAATCTTCCTTGCCACCACTTGCAAGTTGTGACTTTCAATCAAACACGAAAGGTGCATGGACTTGCGCTTCTCAAGAGATAAAAAAAAGTCTCCATACAAACACCCCTTTCATGGATGCATACAGGTAGACAAAAAATAAAGAAAGTTTGTGTTCAATAAAGAACATCTTCTGGTCTGGAATGATAATGAAAGAAATAAAAACTTTGGGCAGTGTCAGCTCAGCACCAGTTTCATAATTCTCTTACAACACATTCAGCCAACCACCTTTTACAGTCTACTAAGGTCATTACCATGTGGGGCAGCCATGTCATCAATGTAGATGTACAAAATCAAGGCAGAAGCATTTGAGAACACCATTTGTTTCTCTTCTATTTCATCTCTTTTTATTTCTTTCAATACCTAAAATTCCTCATATGTCAAATGCTATCTATGCTTATGGGTAAGAAAACAGCAGAGGGCATACATGAGCAGGTGATAGAATTTTATGCTCATGCTCTACTGGCGGAAGGAATGCCAGGTTAGGTTCACATCATAAGCAATAATGAGAAAAGCATCACATTTTGCACTAGGATTTTATACCTTTATGACTTCTGCCTAAATATGCATACCGAGTAGGACGATTTATATTGGGAAGCAAAAAAATATTCAAGTGTCTTCATCTATTTTTAGTATTTGTCGCAACTGACCAAGATTGTCATCATATAGTTAAATCTATCCTACTACCGATACTCATGTTAAATAGTATGCCAGATCAAAGAGCTAGAGTTGACATTCCAATAAGACCCAAGTGAAGTTCTGTCAGACGTAGTATGTGTACATGGTAGTCTAGTGTTCTCAACCAATGTAAAGAACATAAAATGCAAGCCAACACAAAACATGTCTAGATTTTTCAGTGAAGAACATTGGAGTATTGATTCAAGCAGAAACACTGACCATAAAGGAACAACACTCAGATGGCAATAAATATTGGGTAAGCAAATTAATGCCCTCAACAAAGACCACATGATGTGAGCAATTGACATAGAAATGATAAAAATACTAATGGCATGGATTCACACTAAGACAAGAATGGAAGTATTAATATGTACAAAGCAATTATATAACTAACGGGATTAAGTTAATATAAGAAAATGGTAATTGGATTCAAGGATTATGACTCGAATAAAGTATGGCAAGTTCATAATTGAAGGCAATCATACAAGAAAAAAGTGACAACACCAACATATTACCTTGGCAGTGGATGTTGAAGTTCCTGATCCTCTCACAACAGCCTGCTGAGTGGCCATCTGTCTTTGGAGCTCTAAATGCAATTCAGGTGCCTGCAGTAACCATATTGAGATTTTATTTTAAAACAAAATGAAGCAGTCAATAAAATAAGGTGACTCTAAAATAATGGAACAACGATCATATATATCCATTTGCATAATATATGTATCAATAATTATATTAGATGCTTTACTAAGTACAGTGTAACCAATAGCTCTAATAACATGCATCTGAAGATTTGAAAAAATAAGAGCTTGGAATACAACATGGTGCCTTAAATAGTTTTCGTGACTAATTCTCAACAAAAGAAAAATTTTAAAGTTAAAAGCAACATTGTTGTTTCCATAAAGATTATGAACATATATGACATGACTCGTGTTTCGTGATGAGAAGCCAAATTGGTTGAGAACAATCTGTGAAGATTTATGAAAATGGTAGGCAGAGAACATGGAAACGTGCTATTCCAGATAGACCTATCAACCTCTTATGACAAAGCAAGTTCATCCAATATACCAAAACTGCAAAACATTTTCAAATATTTCTTTATCTTCTTTCAGTGGAAGGCCAAAACGATGTTATAATACATCGCTCCCTTTAGGTTTTACATTGGTTTTAGCATTCAAATCATCATATAGACTACAAATTAATGATTTCTTATTTTAGGTTTTTTTTAGAATCAGCACTATTCCAGATTGCTTCAAAGAGTCATCATTCAAGAGCCCTCTCTAGAAGACGATTTCAAGCATATTAACTTAAATAGTACCAGTAACTGGACAATACGCTCTCCTTCCCCGATGAGAATCAGAGTTGCATTTTAAAATATATTTGGTGGCTTAATTCTCAGCTATGAAAATTAAGCCGATAAAAGAAATTCTAATTAAGTCCACCAACTAGCTTAAACAAGTTAGAGAATAGGTTCCAACAGTGTCCAATTTGAAACTACTTGCATTCAAACATCAAGCTACAAACAAAGGAAGCCACATGTGTATGAAGCAAGGTTCAAGAACTCGGTATCGGTATCGGACAGTTTGTATGAGTAGCCGTATCGGCAGTATCGGATCGGAGTATCGGATATGTTGGTATCGGATGTATCGGCAATTTAAATAATTATTAATAAATTAGTAAAAAAATAGATTATTTTTTTACATATTTATGCATTATTTAAGTGTTTTTCATGTTTTTTTTTTAATTAGAATTGAATAAAACAATAGTCATCCTTGTTGAATGGTTTAACTGCGATATATAAGTTTTCTTCCTTTACATATTTTTAGTTACAATCTTACTATGTCATTATATTCGTACTAATTGAATCTTGTATTGTTCTATAGGTTTCAATTTTGACGAATTAAGGCGCATAGAGGGAGGCACAAGAGATTAGAAGCAAATAAGCAATGCAAATGGCAGGATGAGATAATGAGACAAGTGACAAGACCCATAATTATATTTGTCGAGGAATCGAGATATTTTTTTAAAATTTTGTAAATAAATAAAGATTTAATTGTATTCAGAAATTTAGTATAAGCATAGTTTAAAGTATCGGCCGATACCGATCCGATACGGCCGATACCGATACAGTTTGGCATGTCCCGATCCGATACCGACCGATACCCGATACTGACCGATACCGACATTAGTCTTTTTTTCAGTCAATTCGGCAAAAAAATTTGAATTAAAAAAACCAATTAGAAAGGATGTAAAAGCATAGTAAGGTTGTAAAAACATATAAAAGAGAAAAACTTATCTATCGCATATAAATCAATCAACAAGGATGACTACTATTTCATTCAATATCAAAAATACTAAGAAACAATACTGAAAATACTTCAAATTATGCATAAATGTATAAAATATATTCTTTTAAATATTAATAATTTACTAATAGTTGTTTGCTTTCCGATACCAAAAAATTCGATACTCCGATCCGAAACCGCCGATACTACCGATACCGCCGATCCCGATACTCATAGGAATGGTCCGATACCGATACCGATACTTTGAACCTTGAGTATAAGTAAATAGTTATAAATTGTTACAATATGATCTATGACACCAATTATTTTGTTTCATAATATATCGAAATAAAATTAGCAACAAGATTTACATGTTTAAATTTAAAAGTATGACAAAAAATCACTTGGCCAAACAAATTCATTGGGACTCTGGTCTATCCCTTCATTTAAATTTCATGAATAATAGTCTTTTTACAATAAGTACGAACTACAATAAGGATACAAATACGAAAATGAATACAAATACAAAAAAATACAAATATATGACTAAAATTGTTCATAATTATCATAATCGTCCCGATATGGTTCTTGGTTATGAGGGTAGTAGCGACTGATATCTGTATTATGAAAAATATTTGTCATGAGGCCATCAAATGTTGAATGTTGTTCCGCCTCTGGAGTGTTGTATGGATAATAACTTGTGCATGAACTATCATATGTATTGTTATAATTGTCTGAAGGAGTAGGTACATCATGATGGCTAGATCCTTCAGCATATGTATCATCCAAGCGGTGCTCTCTAGGTTGATAATCACTTGGCCAGTCTTCAGAGTATTCATGGGACTGATCTCCAGGACTTTCATATTTATTAGTATTGTCAGCACCAGCAGCGAGTGTAGCTCCATTGCCTCCACTATCAGTAGTGTCGTCTTTATCGCTGTCGACCTGTCGAGATTGTACATATGGTGTTTTCTTTCTTTTTCCAGGCCTTCGAGCATTTTCGGCAATATCTTGTGGATCGACATCCAAGTTATCATCTAACAACTCATTTTCTCTGCCATCTAAGAGTGGTGTTTCCCTTTCTCTAGTCCAAGCTATGAGTAGATCTTCTTCATGAAATATCTCATCCAAATCAATAATATTTTGTTCATCTCGTGATCTTTGCATATTTCGAACCCTCAATCTCATATTATAATGGACAAAAACTAATTTTTCTAGGCTTGTCATTAAAAGTCTATTGCGGGGACGAGTATGGATGAGAGAAAATGTTGTCCAATTTCTTTCACAGTTGGAAGAAGACACTGTTTGATTTAGGATGCGCACAGCTAATCGAGTCAAATTTGGGGCTTCCTCCCTAGCATGTATGGACCACCACTCAGCTACAAAATAATAAAATATATTAGCTTTGTAACTATATAAATTTAATTAATAAATATTTTAAATTATTAGCTATTACTACCAGGAAGACATCTATTTACAGCACTTTGGAATTGATTTGAACTAAATACACCATTTCTCAATCTGAACTTTTCTGCCTGCAAAGTGATATTACAACAGTTATGGGTCTTATGACATTAAAATTAAATATTGTAAAGTTATAAAAAAATCCAATATCAAATAATATTTACCTCTTTGTTTATATTAAGGCGTGTTGTATTGTCATTTACCATTCTATTAACGACGCGGTGGAAACCATTCAGTACCTCGTCGTCATTTATAACATCATTAGAATATTGGTATTTGGAATTCAAGAAATAACCTGCAATATTGAATAAAGAACTAGTTTTAAAATCCCTACAAACATTATAAAATAACATTTGAAGGGTATTCAATTTATAGAGTACTTACCAGCTGCATGTATATCTCGATGTAGTTGAGAATTTCATCTGGTATCAATCATTTCCCACCACTTCCTATATCCTTGACCAACATTCTTTTTTATCATTTCTTTAGCCATGTCCATAGCCTCGTAAAGATAACCCATCTCCGCTTTATCATCGCTATCCACCATCCTTAAAACTTTTACTAGAGGTCGAAATATTGCAGTGACCCCTGCAATATCCCTCCAGTAAGTTTGACTCTCGATTAAACTGACAATCACATCTGCCTTTTCTCTATCTTTACGATTGAGTCTCATGTAGTTATCTGTCCAACCCCGTGTATTTATCATCCTTTTTAAATCAGCCTGATGTTTAAGGATGGAATCAAAAGCAATAAAATTGGTAGCAAACATAGTGATGGCTGGTCTAACCAATTCTCCATTCTGAGTCTCAGTCCTCATGATGCTAAGAGCCCAACCATGATTATATATGAAACAAGTCATATCTTGAGACTTCCGTATTAGTGGCTTAATATGTGGATCATTGGCTATATCCTTCAACATGAGATCTATGCAATGTGCTGCACATGGAGTCCAATATAAATTTTTTCGCACCTGCATACAAACATACATATTTATTTAGAATGAAGCTATATTTACAATAATAAATTACATATATACAAACATATTTATAATAATAAAAATTCATTCTCACCTCCATTAACCTCATTCCCGCCTTCTTGTAGTTAGAGCCATTGTCAGTAATTATTTGGACGACCATATTTTCTCCAATTTGTTCCACAACTTCATTCATCAGTCCAAATATGTATTTACTATCTTTGTATTTGTCAGAGGCATCTACAGATTTAAGAAATATCGTTCCTTGTGGAGAATACACAAGAAAGCTAATGATGCATTTTCTGTTCTGTGTACTCCATCCATTGCACATAATGGTACATCCATACTCATCCCAATACCTATGAAATGATTTTAGGTACTCCTCCATGTCACTTATTTTCATATCTAAATAAGTATTTGAAATCTCATAAGGAGTTGGACCCTTTACTCCACCCCCGGAAGCTGCTATGGCATCTATCATTGGTTGATAGTGTGGACTTTTAGCAGCATTGAACGATATATTATTGTATATAAAGAATTTTGATATAAATCTTCCTATATGATTTTTTGCATTCTTTATCCCCTTAATTGCACCCTTTATTTTGGGTTGCATTGCCCCTTGTTTTCTTAGGACATAAGGGTCCATACTCCTTACTTCTATCTCTGAAATATTTTTCACCTCCTCCCCACGATATGCAACTGACTTTGATCGGCCACCTAACGTCGGACCCCTGCTTGACCCTGTTTCTTTGTCCCCGACACTCCAACGTCTACCCCATTCCTCAACTGCATGTTCTCTCCTACTTTCTCTCATGTCCCTTCTAAGTTCCGTGAAGTCTTCAATATCTTCTTCTGAGGAGGAATCTACTCGAGCTATCCTTGTCAACTCCTCCTCTAGCCGTTGTTTTCTTTGATTCGCCATTATTTTATCCTTTTTTTTACCCTCAACAAGCAACAACATTTCTTTTTTTATAGCAATTGGTACATCAGGACACGATGCTACATTTCCTGTAATACCCGCTAAGTGTTGTTTCAGCCGAGTAACCCCTCCGTCCATTATTTTGCTACAATAATTGCATTCCACCCTCTTATTATTAGGATTGACACATTTTCCATGTTTTCAACCAGCATCCATTTCCTCCGGCGTACGACTTTTTGGTGCAATTAAGTAATCCTGAAATGATATAACGTTACATACAATAATAAAAAAATTTTACATGCAGTAATAAAAACGTATAAAATTGTTAGATGCAATAATAAAAAATACAAAGATAGTAGATGCCTCTGACAAATAATGTGTATTCTCCAGTAATAATTACTGACCAAAAATACAAAGAAATATCGTTACAATAATAGATACTATATATTATCTAATTATATTGTACATATACACTAAGTTTTATATATATATAGTTATATAAACTATAATGTTACATACAATAATATAGTTATATAAACTATAATGTTACATACAATAATAAAAAATTTGTTACATGCATTAATAAATATTGTTAGATAGTATATATATAATCATATATACGATAAATAAATTTGCAATAATATAAAGCATTACATAGATAACAATAACAGGTAGTATATATATAATTTTGTTAGATAACAATAACATTACATTGCAAAAATATATAATAATAATAATAATAATTAGATAGTATATATATAATCATATATACGATAAATAAATTTGCAATAATATAAAACATTACATAGATAACAATAACAGGTAGTATATATATAATTTTGTTAGATAACAATAACATTACATTGCAATAATATATAATAATAATAATTAGATAGTATATATATAATCATATATACGATAAATAAATTGCAATAATATAAAACATTACATAGATAACAATAACAGGTAGTATATATATAATTTTGTTAGATAACAATAACATTACATTGCAATAATATATAATAATAATAATAATAATTACATATATATAAATATATATATATATATATATATATACACAAAGGAAAAAAGCTTAGATAGCAAAAAAGCAAGTTAGTCAACTAGTATTGATACATAATATATATATATATGGCAAGTTAGAACACAAAATAAATATTGCTTTGTGGCTAGCGGACTAATGATAGTATTGCTTCAACGAAGCAGCGGTCACGAGTTCGACTCCTGCTTCTGCAGTTCAAAATTTTTTTTTCCTTCTCAAATCATAATCGATATGGACCGTTAGATTTCGGCCATAGATCGCTGACGTGGACGGTGGGAATTATAAGTTGTGTTACTGGCTGTCACCCACTCCACGTGTTTTGGTTTTTATTTTTTTTTGTATATCAGTGGAATCGGGGAGAGGAGAGAGAAGAGAAACTCTCTCCACCAGCACCACCGCGGTCGTCCACCACCGCGGTCGTCACCACTCCACCGTGCAGGGGGAGGCCAGCTCGAAGAGGAGAGCGTCTCCACCCGTCCACCGTCGGTTGAAGTACGTCTGCGGCGGCGGTTGCCGTGACGACAGTTGCCGCGACGGCGGATAAGGCGGGTATTTCGAAGGAGGAGCTACGGTACCTTCTGAAATTAGGTATTTTCTTCACAAACTTCTCCAAATTCTTCTGAATTTCTTTTTCTTTTTTGTTGTGGTATTTTTTTGTAGAGAACTTTGATTTATTTATAGAACTTCTACTATGAACGGTTCGAAATTTCTATTATTTGATCTGATGTCTCAGCAAAGATTTTTGTTTATGTCGGAAAGGGAATATATTCGATTCTCTACTGTTCTTTTTTCTAATATTAGGGTTTACGTCACCGTATCGGTCTGTTTCAGACTGTATCGGACACGTATCGGCCGATACTGGCCGATACCGGACTTTTCATGACAGTATCGGCCGATACCGATATTTTAGTGACGTATCGGATCGGCTACGTTCAAAACCGATCCGATACGACCGATCCGTATCGGTATCGGCCGATACTTTAAACCTTGGTATGAAGGACCATTTTGCTCTGTATTATACCCCATTAGCTTTCTAGTTTGCTTCTTGCTCTCTTCCTAACCTCTTTCTAATTAGTATCTCAAAAAAAATATCTTTTCAAACATTAATACAGTATAGCTTTGCACCCATAGTTAATGATTATGCATGCTCAATTATGGATAATTGGTCATTTGCAATAGATCAATTCCTAGTTTTCCATTAGTTAATCATGCTCATCTTACACGGCAAGGGAAAAGGATTATTGCCAACTTCCATAGTACCTTTCATCGCACAGTTTAAAAAAAAACATAACAAAAAGACTTCACTTATGTACACTGAACTATCACACTTCTGGACTTAAATACCCCCATACTATTTTTATTTGGAAGTTCATACCATGAACTTTGATACTCTCAAGTTAGTACACCTTGAACTATCACACTTTAGCAAGTTGCACTCAATGGGGTTAATTGCAGCCACAAAAAGACATACTGTCATCCTCAACCCAAATTCTTACGTGCAAAAATATGACAGTTAAGGTTATTTAAGTGAAAAATTAGTCCAACAAAATACAACTGAAACTGCTTCTAATGGGCTGATCAAGAATTTGAAGAGTTTCTCTTTGAATATGTATAATTGCCTATGTTGCACGGAGAAAAATAAGACAACATGGTAAAGACACGGCAACATGGACACGGCACATATTTTGGAGTGTCTGTGCTTCCTAGACAATTGCAAATACAAAAGATTGTACAAATCCTGTCAACAAATCACATTGAACATGCTGGTTCAAGGAAATAAATTTCCTATGAAGCCTCAACAAAAGTACAAATTATTACAAGTTTTCTTTGGTATGTTGCTTGGAATAGCTTAATAGTTTTTTCTTTGACAGCTTTGTTATATAGCAAGAAAAATTGGAGTATTGGAGTTCCTTAGTAATTTTAAGCACCGGGGGAAAGAAAATGAAAACAAATATTAAACAGTGAAAGTGGAGAATTTGTAGGGGCGAGCAAGCAGAAGGTTAAAAAATACTCTAAAACATTACTTGCCCAAAATTTCTTTAAAATTACAAAGGTTGGCTCATGTAAGAGACTTGACCCTTTTAGATAAAACTCACAATCATAGAAAGGAAAATGGTAACCAGTAATCAGGCCCCTTCATGCACTGAAGTATTAATTATGTGAAAGTAACATACTCCAGCATACAATCTCTACCTACTTTGGACTTTGACAGTCTTCAGAATCAACAACACTCCCCTGGTGATTCCACCACCACAATGCTCCTTCCTTCGTCTTTGAAACAGTCTCTAACCTGGCATAAGTTGTTGAAGCACCATGCCCAAACTCTGGCAATTTCCAGTTTGGCCATGTCATGTTCAAGTTGGCATAATAAACTTCTTGTAGACCACTACCTAAAGAAGATTTTGTAGTAATAGCCAGAAATATAGTTCTAAAATCATCTAAACGTGAGTTGAGTTAACCAATAAATCGACTTTGGAGATCCTTTGAAGTCAAATAGGCCCCAAGTGTCTTCAATGAGTGCTTGCATTAACCTCATGTTCCCCAACAGTAGGGCAATTAGCCAGAGCATGGCTTGACTTAGCTTAGCCTCAATTTAAGAAAAATGAGGGATTTGAGCTAAGACTGAATTATAGAAATCAAAGAAAATATGGGTGGACTTGGGCCTCACGTAAAGCCAATTTGGTATATGTCCTCAAACAATTTTCCCAGACCATTCGACAATTTTGTAAGCTTTTGTAGCCCTAAAAAACATTCAATATCCAACCCATGTTTCCACTCCAACCAATCTCCACAGTTCAAGTTATCTCTACCAGCTCCACTCGAGCCCAACCATTCTTCTTTTGAGCACTCCATAACAGCTCACCAAGATTTTTCCTCCAAGGCTCCAATCAGTTTCCTCCTCCAAGACACCAACTGTAGTGAATCATCATTGCTCCAACAACAACAGCACCAACCTATGTCTGCACAACAATGTTATCACAGAGTATCACATTGATGTGGTGCACGACTAGCAGTTGTGTTCCCCTTCTAACAAAGACTTCTCCACCCTCCTTTAAGTGTAATGGCCATAAAGTTTTAAAATTACAACGGGTATGAGTATCATCGATGATACACAAGTGAAACATTACCAGTTGCTCAATCCAACTTTAGTTAAAATAAGAACAGCAAGCAAACAATACTCGCTACCTTCATGCAAAATCCATGATAACCACATAGGCCACATACTAAAAGAAATAACCGTTGTGACAATTGATATATATGCAAAATGGATGGTAGGTGAATAGATAACTAGGTATTGCTAGCTTAACAGATAATAGACAAAAGGTAAAAATAATACCTTGGCAGCCAAATCCAATGACTTCAAATACAAATCATTTCCTGGTTCCTGCAGAAAAAAGAGTCAAATTATGCATAACGATAATTAGGTCTAGAACATGTTGAATGCAACAATACCTCCTCCACTGCTCGTTGGAAACAACGAGTTGCCTCCGCAAAATAAACATTCGCCTCCTCATTATCGGGAGTGAAGAAACCATGGGATGTGTGGGCATTTCCCAAGCACCATAATGTATCACTCTTTTTCGGATTGATTTCCAAGGCTTCCTCCAACTTTGATTTCGCATCTGGTAACAAACATTTTTTTTTCAGCAAGCAATAATAAATGGTAAATAATAAGAATCTCCATCGTCCAAGCTACAAGTTCAGCAAGATTATTTCATTCTCCAACCTTTAACACACTATGATATAAAATAATAAAAGGGTCCTCCTCTCTTGAGTTTTAATCTAAAACTATATGATCCCACAACTTTCAAAACCAAACAGAAGCAATCCCTGTGCTGGCTCCCGCTACCAGCACATAGCAAGATACACCAATGTTTCATCAGTTTGAGGATACCGAATAAGATGCTGACCTTATAAACTATTACACCAAGGTGAAGTTCAGTCTCGTTTTGACCAATGCAGCAATGTGAAGTAAAAGAATAAAAAGCAGGTGTCTGCTACTAAAAACCTAATAGAATGTCAGAAATAAACCACCGTACTATATATATATATATATATATATATATATATATATATATATTCTCCCAATTGCGAGGAACATCACCCACCCCCACCCCAAAAGAAATAATGTTCAATCAATAAAGGTGACTGATGCCGTAATTTTATGGACTGATAGTGTAAGTATTCCTATTTCACAGGTTTAAGATCCCAGCTAACCTCAACTTCAATCACAGCCCTAACCCTGATCTTAGCATCTTAAGCTCTCGATTCTAATGCTAACTTAAATTTGACCCTAACCAAAAAAGCCTAACCCAATCACAGTCTGCACACTGATCTCCTAACCATAATAGTTAATACATCCTAACAGTAACCCTAACTTAAACTTGACCCTAACCAAAACCCTAACCCCAATATTATGGTCCAAAATTCTAACTTTCAAACATCTCGGTTACCCAGGGCTCCAAAGTACTAATTCATCACATCCTCTGATTACAAAACAACCAAAAATTTCAAAATAAAAGAAAGAATTGCAAGTTAACTATAAGGTTACTTCATAACATATACCTTGAATCATCTTTGCGCTATCTGGGCCATTCTGAAATTGTGATAGCTCCAACAGTGCACCTCCCCAACGTGTTAAGTTCTATGGCAAAAATTCAATTGGACGGCATTAATTGAGCTTGATCTTGATACATTATATAGAATCACAGTTCTATGGCAAAAATTCTAAAATTTGAAAGAGGGAGCTTAGCTCCCTTCCAAAATTATTTCAAATAGGTTGAAATTATTCACAGAAACCCAAAAAAATAACAAAATTTGCACAAATTTGCAAAGGGAAGGACAATGTTTTAGGGTTTTAAGTTGACAGCAGTCGAAACAGATAGAGATCACTTCAAAATTATTCCAAAAACCTAGAAAATCAAATTTATAGGGTTTTAATTGGGTATGACAACATATATCAAATTATTTCAACAAGAAAAGAAAAAGAAAAAATTGCAAACAGAATAATAACAGTTCAGGGTTTTAAGTTGGCAGAGAACAATTGACTTAGGGTTTAAGTTGGTAACTGAACTAGGAATTGAAACTAATCAAGATCGCCAAAGAAAGTGAATTTGCAAAGCCAAAAACACTATAAGGGTTGAAATTACATCAACAAAGGATTGAATCCAAAAAATCAAAAATTTGTAGAGAGAACACTTACCAAATTGTTCCAAAAAGACTAGATTGTTAGTTTGGGGTTTAACTAGGGAATGAAAAATCCTAAAATTGAAATTATTCAAAAAAAAAGGAACCAAACTTACCGGGAGAGAGGTCACTTCCAAAAACCCTAAACTATCTTACAGTTTTAAATTTAGAAAGATCGAGATTTAGGGTTATATATTGGGAGTGGACATTAGGAGTTGAAACTATCCCCAAAAAGATTCAGAAATCAAAAACCCGAACAAAGCATCTTAGGGTTTCAAATTGGGAACAAAAAAGTAATTTGCCAACGGAAATTATTCAAAAAAAATCAAAAAATTTGCACAGAGAGAGAGAGAGAGAGGGGAGAGATCGCTCACTTCGGCATCGAGAGGGTTCTTGGTGTAGGCGGCCTCGGCGGTCTTGCGCGCGTGCTCGAAGAACATTATGCGCTCGAATTCGTTCTGTGGCAATTCCATGGCTTCTCCTCCGGAGAAGACTGAGAAACAAGAGGAAAAGAAAAAAAATCCCTTCTCTTTTCTTAGGATTATTTAGATCGGCAAATTATAAGGGAATTGATAACGGCACTACACATTTTACTCCGGGCTGGTTCATTGGAAATTTAGAAAAAATTACAAGTTTACCATTATGAAAGTTATTCGGGACTAGTTCACTGTTATAATTAGGACTGTCAAAATTTTGACAGTCCTACCACTTGTAAGGACTGCCAACATTTTGACAGTCTTAAAAATTGTAAGGACTGTCAAAATTTTGACAGTCCATTACCCAAAATTACAAGTTTGTCACTCTCATAGTTACTTGGGGCTAGCCCACACCAAAGTATAAAAGTGAAATGACTTTCTATTTTGGACATTCCACCTAGACTTAAGAGACCCTCTTTCCACCAAGCCCAAACCTAAATTTGGAAATAGGTAGTTGTGGTTGGAGGAGAATTTCACTTTGGTGATACTCCAAGGAATATTCTTCCGGTATGTCTTCGACAACCTACGATGAATAAGTTTTGCAATTGTCCGAAAAAGATTTAGTTTATTTTGATTATTGTAGGAACAATGCATGAAAAAATGTTCGATGACGAAGTCGGAACGTCCAATTCAATAAATATGCACTCCGGACTTTCGAAGAACAAGTTGGTTGATCCGAAGCACGTACGGTACGTAAAACGACAACCCTAATTCGACAGTCACGAATTAGGACTGTAAAAAATAGACAGTCCTATATAAATATAGGACTGTCAAATAATCTACAGTCCTAAATTAATACAGGACTGTCATAAATTCGACAGTCCTATATAAAAGTAGGACTGTCATAATTTGGACAGTCCTATTTAAAAATAGGATTGTAAAAATAGTGACAGTCCTGGATAATTATATGAAGTTATTAATTTTTATATTATTTTTTATTGGTTATAGGACCAACCTTGTTCAGATATTGTGGTACATCCTGCTGTTGGTGTTGATGTGGATGATATTTTCTCAACGGATATTGAATTTGCAAGCCATGAAGAAGCATTAGAGTGGTGCAGAGAAGTTGGGAGACGACAAAACGTAGTTATTGTCATTGCAAGATCCATCCGATCTCGGCTAGGCCGAAAATATCTTGAGCTTGGATGCGAAAGAGGAGGTGTGTTTAGGGAGCATCATAAAATAATGGTATTGTTGAAAAAGAAATCCCTAAGAAAAACGTAGGGACTAGAAAATGTGGTTGTCCATTGAAGGTGTTGATTGTACAAGTTGAAAATGTGAAGTGGATAATCGAAGTTAAGAATGGAAGACACAATCATCCTATTCCAGGGACACTTACGGGTCATGCCTACGTGGCACGGTTGAAGGAGGATGAGAAAAAGTTGGTTGAAGAATTGTTCCTTTCAGGAGTTGCACCGAAACAAATTTATTCTGCTGTGCGACAAAAACAAGATGGGAACAAGTCTACCATGAGGACGATCTATAATAGTTTGGCCAGAGCGAAATGCAATAGTATGAAAGGAAGAATGGCGATGCAGCAAGTATTGAAGTTGCTTGGGGAGCATCACTACGTGGAGTACCATAGAAGACATCCACAAACTGATGAACTCCATTCATTGTTTTGGGCTCATCCTGATTGCAAACACTTGGCTCGGTCCTTCGCAGATGTCTTGGTCCTTGATTGTACATATAAGACCAACAAGTTCAAGATGCCTCTTTTTCACGTTGTCGGGTTTACGTCTACGGGTAAAACATTTACAGTCGCTTTTTGTTTTATGAAGAGTGAGACAGTAGAGGATTACACATGGGCGTTGAGGAAACTACAATCCCTTTACACAGGTTACAAAGAGCCGTCTATTTTTGTTACTGACAGAGAATATGCGTTGATAAATGCTATAGATATTGTATTTCCTCATGCGCATAGACTACTATGCACTTGGCATATAAATAGAAATATCCAAGCTCAATGCAAGAAAAAATTTAAAACCGTGGACGGTAAAATTGACATGCTTTGCTTCGAAGAATTTTACAGTGATTGGAGTCTTGTATGGCGAGCAAGTACTACAGACAGTTACGACGCAGCGTGGTACATGTTCCAACAAAAGTGGGAGCCAAGTAACCCGACATGCATATCTTATATCAAAGATACTTGGATAGAACCACATAAAGAGCAATTCGTCTTAGCATGGACCAACATGGTGAAGCATTATGGCACGATCCTTACGAACCGGGTCGAAGGAGCACACTCATGTTTAAAAAGATATCTACGATCATCGGTCGGTAATTTTGTCTCTGTTTGGCAATCGATTCATTTGATGACTATTGCCACGGTGAACGAGATTGTAGCATCATTTGAGGTGAGCCTCAATATTGTAAAGCATGAATACAAGCAAGAACACCTCTTGGATGGTTTAACCCATGTGGTATCTCACAAGGCCTTGGGGTTATTGTTTGAGGAGATTCGTAGGTCGAAGTCGGTGGGTTATGATCCCGAGGTTTGTGGTTGTTCATATCGACATTCACTCGGACTTCCGTGTGCACATGAGATCAACGAATACCGTCGTGAATCTATACCTATTCCAATAGATGGTGTTGATCAACGTTGGCGACAGCTGTCGATAATGCCGGCGGTGGAAGTGCAAGATGATTTCTTTGCGTTGCCCCAAGTTAAACTACTTCACGCAAGGTGGTGTGGCGCATCGGAACCGGAGAGAAGATCCATTGAGTTTAAAATCCAAGAGATTGCAGTCCCGGCAACAACTCGATTGCAAGATCCATCCGTTGTTCGAACTCCTAAGGGAAGACCACAGTCAAGAAAGAGTAGAGCCAAAAAGAAGGAGAAGGAGTCAACTAAAAGAGATCCATCCTTATTTGAACATATCGAACGCAGTTTGGAGGCAAAGTCCGTTGTTCGAACTCCTAAGCTAACTATTCGAAGGGGGAAGAAACAGAAAACGATAGATGCAGGCACGGCGGAGGGTGTTGAAAACTTTTCTGTTTCTTATAGTCTATACATTGAAAATTTCCTACCTGAGATACGGAACTTCATTTGGTCTATTGTTGATGTTCCTGCGGATGGCCACTGTGGATACCATGCACTAGCAAGACAACTAGGCTATTCAGTGGAAGCAGGATGGAGACAGGTTAGGGCAGAGCTGTACGAGGAGTTAGAGTCGCGACTAGCCTTCTATAGCCAGATACTTGGCGAAGAAATTGTTGGAGATTTGTTGGCAGGCATACCTTATACGGAAACAGTTACCGGACCAGACCATTACATGGATGTCCCGCCTGCTGCTTACGTCTTCTCTAATAGGTATAAGTTACCTATTGTAATTATCTCACAAGGTATTAACAATACTTTCTTTCCAATGTGTGCCCCCCCGGCCGAACACCGAGTATCCAATCTATGTTGCATTGGGCTTGTCGGACAACACTTCGTCATCCCAAGGTTGATCGCTCATTCTCCTATTCCGCCACATTCTACGCTTTGGTATAAACACGCACCTGAGGAAGCGATCGCATGGACGACACCCTACAAGGATGCAATGGCGGTCTATAAGAAGATGATGAAGATGGAGGATCCAAAAATCATGTCGGACGACTACTTTGATATTTTAATCGATTGATACTGTATAATAAAAATGTATATTGTGTTGATCCATGTATGTTTAAGTGTATATTGAACTATATGTTGTATGTTGTGTAATGAAATGAGTTATGAAGATTTTGATTGTATATTGCGCATTGCTACTAATAACTTAGGACTGTCATTATGGAAAACTGCCAGGATACTAGGACTGTCACAATTTTGACAGTCCTAGTGTAAACTAGGACTGTCAAAATTGTGACAGTCCTAAAGTTATATAAATGTGCATATTGACAGTGGGTAAACTTTAGGACTGTCACAATTTTGACAGTCCTAGTTTACACTAGGACTGTCAAAATTGTGACAGTCCTAAAGTTATATAAATGTGTAAACTAGGACTGTCAAAATTGTGACAGTCCTAAAGTTATATAAATGTGCATATTGGACAGTGGGTAAACTTTAGGACTGTCACAATTTTGACAGTCCTAGTGTAAACTAGGACTGTCAAAATTGTGACAGTCCTAAAGTTTACCCACTGTCATTATGCACATTTATATAACTTTAGGACTGTCACATTTTTGACAGTCCTAGTGTAAACTAGGACTGTCAAAATTATGACAGTCCAAAAGTTTACCCACTGTCAATATTGGACAGTGGATCAACTTTAGGACTGACCAATATGCACAGTATGCAGATCAAAATAGTAACAACAAGGCAAAATTAACTCATAGTGTCACAACATGGCAAAATTAACTCAAAGTGTCACAACTAGGCAAAATTATAGTTTAAAGTTTTACAACTCAAATCCTCAATATCGTCAAAAGTCATATTCAATCAAACTTTTACAACTTTTACATCTCAAATTTTTACAATTCTCCAAAGAACATATTCAGTCACACTTTTACAACTCAAAATGATTGTTCAAACTTCATGGCGCCTCTTCGTGCGTTGCTCTCTATTTTCCAAGAAAGGATATTCTTCAGCGTTGTCGATTTTTTGGAGTTCGTCATTGTTTGTCATATAATTGGAACCCTGGCAACTGACGAGGCTTCTTCCCAACTTCTTAACTTTCCTTGCCTATTCAATAAAAATGAAAAAAATTGTTAGCTACAGTTACAAATATCAAACTTAAGGTCTACAAGTAGGCTCACCATCTTGACCAGTGCAGTATACAAGACCAATTTGGGAGGAAGATCTGACGGTACACGCACAATATCCCCTCCGCGTTGGAACAAGGTCGGTAGTCCGACACCGGCGTAGTAGGCGAGGTAGTCGTCGCTGCACTCCGCCATATTGACTGCTGCTAGCCGGTCGGTATCTCTAATGACGTGGCGTTGCCACTCGGTAAAGAAGTCCGATATCCAGTTGAAATGTGCAGGTATATAGTTTAGCGGTTTTGTACCGTGCGGAGGATTTATCATTTGCAAAGTTCGCCTTGGGACAGTTTGTACGTAGCCAAACTAACGTAGCACTCTATCCGGCATATAAGCCTCCTCGATTTCATGACAACTGATAAGATCGTGATATAAGGCGACTGGTTGCAACGGACGGGTAGTCTGTCGCAAATCACGGTATGGATCCCATACAATCTGCACCGCATAAAATGTAGCATAACGTCATTTAGCATAACGTAGTAAATTAATACCAAGTAAGTACAATATTAGGTCTAAATTCACCTCTTCTGTCGTCATATCTTCGAGTGCATGCCGTAGAGCGGCCAATGTGTGAGAACGTTTGGCATCTTCTTTATTTGGCTTCCATCGGCACATTCTAGGCAGGTTTTCGTCATACTCTCGGTTCAGCTTCGCCCGCTGCAGGGTTGGAAAGTGCTCGTATATCCATGCCTTCACGTTACCGGAAATATATTAGTCCAAAAATAAACAATACAATTTAAATTGATGTAAACAAGTTGACAAAGATATATCTATACATGGAGTAGAGTCTGGCATCCGGAAATTGTCTTCGAACCCACACGGGATGCCGCACCAAGCTTGCGGTAAAGGTATGCCAGTATACCGCTTCCCCAAGAAATTTGCTCCACCGTGTCAATGTTGTCCAAATTGATGAGATATTTGGCATTTATGGACGTTCCAGACTTATCGGTAATGCCGACAGCCCCTAAGATGAACTGCATATATCCGCGGGCCACATTTTCGTTATTATCAATTTCAGGGGCCGGCTCAGCGAATATCTCCTCCAAATATTTTAGAGGAAGTCCGTAGGACTTATTGAATTCTCGAAGACTAGTAAAACTAGTGGCATCAACTCCCAAACACCCTGATACATAATCCACCATATAGTCGTAATAGTTGATGCTCGAATCATCAATAGTATGATTCTGTATGGGACGACCATCAACCCTAAGTCCCAATATATGATGGACGTCATCAAGGGTAATCGTCAACTCCCCATTGGGTAGATGGAAAGTGTTGGTCTCTGGATGCCACCGTTCTACAAATGCTGAAATTAGTGCATTATCCACCATCGTATATGAGTAGCTACCCAAATATTGTAGACCGGTGGGACTGATTTTTGACTTCACATCATCTCCCAGTAATTCATACCTCCATGTATTGCATTTTTTGCCATGGTTGATTACCGTCAATATACGACCACTCTCCTGAAAAGTCAACAATTGGATGAAATTAAACCTCTATGTAAAATAAACTTTGAACTTACAACTATATATAAATTTATCATAACGTAATGTACTTACGGGATTGTTCCATATTTGGTATGCAATATGGTTTTCGATCGACGGTAACATAGAGCAACCGTTTGGACGAGTGTCGACTGGACTATCTGCCTGCTCAGAAGGTCCCGAACCATCAGTAGGCCGATTTCCGAGAGTTTATGGAAGACTCTCAACAGGACTATCTGCAGGCTGAGAAGGTCCTGAACCATCAGTAGGCCGATTTGGAACATTTGGCATGTCCTCATCGGAGGAGGAAGAAGAACCGGAAGAACTAGGAGGAGCATGTCTCTTCGAACGAAGGGCAATCTTCTTCGTCAATGGATGTTTCCTCACTTCAGGGCGTGCCTCAGCCTCGCGGATAGTGATGCCTGGTTCAATAGTACGCGAAACTGTGCGTTCCTTACGCATCGACGCAGTAGGACGTCTTCTCATATCTTCATCCACAGTGTCCTTTCCAAGGGCATGACTATAAGACAAAAATTAATATATACAAAATTAATTTCTATTTTAACATAATAATTGAATTTTACATTGAGGACTGTAGCCATTTCTACAGTCCTGTAAGTATACAGGACTGCAGAATTTTTAACAGTCCTACTTTTTTAGGACTGTTGAAATTCCTACAGTCCCATATAGATTTAGGACTGTAGGAAAATCGACAGTCCTATATATATATAGGACTGTCGATTTTTCTACAGTCCTAAATCTATATGGGACTGTAGAAAATTCTATAGTCCCGCCCTATACTGCTCGACAATGTCGAGGATTCTCGATATTGTACGCCCTAAAATCGTGTTTGATCAACCAATTGAACGTCTAAACTACATCCTAAACTCCGCCAAGGACTTGTATGCCCTCATTTGAATAATGGAAAGAAAATCACTCAAATATTTCAAAATGCAAGAGGATTTCTTAAAAAAATTTGACATTTTTGCAAATACAATAGCACAAGGAGAATGATGATTTGTACCTTGGTTCTTTCGAGACTTTGGGAGCCATCGACAAGGAGGAGGAGGACAGTGAGATCGGCCGGCGGGAGGGGGGAAAGCTGCGGTCGGGTGGGGAGGGTTTGGGAGGGTTTGGAATAGTGGGCTAGTATGAGTAAAATGTTGGGTTAGTATAAGTAAAAGTTCCTCTTTAGTGGGCTAGCCCCAAGTAAATATGGTAGTGCCCTTATCAAAAGCCAATTATAAGGGCACTACACATTTTACTCGGGGCTAGCCCATTGGAAATTTAAAAAAAATTACAAGTTTACCATCATGAAAGTTACTCGGGGCTAGCCCACTGTTATAATCAGGACTGTCATAATTTTGACAGTCCTACCACTTGGAGTGACTGTCAAAATTTTGACAGTCCTACCACTTGGAAGGACTGTCAAAATTGTGACAGTCCTACAAATTGTTAGGACTGTCAAAATTTTGACAGTCCCATTTCTCAAAATTACAAGTTTGCCACTCTCATAGTTACTTGGGGCTAGCCCACACCAAAGTATAAAAGTGAAATTTATTTCTATTTTTGGTATTCCACCTTGACTTGAAGAAATCCTCATTCCATCAAGCCCAAACCTAAAATTAAAAATTGCTAGTTGTGGTTGGAGGAGGATTTTACTTTGGTGATACTCCAAGGAATATTCTTCCGGTATGTCTTCGACAACCTACGATGAATAAGTTTTACAATTGTCCGAAAAAGATTTAGTTTATTTTGACTATTGTAGGAACAATGCATGAAAAAATGTTCGATGAAGAAGTTGGATCGTCCAATTAATTAAATATGCACTCCGGACGTTCCGAAGAACATGTTGGTTGTTCCGAAGCACGTACGGTACGTAAAACGATAACCCTAATTCGACAGTCACGAGTTAGGACTGTAAAAATTAGACAGTCCTATATAAATATAGGACTGTCAAATAATCTACAGTCCTAAATTAATAGAGGACTGTCATAAATTCGACAGTCCTATATAAAAGTAGGACTGTCATAATTTGGACAGTCCTATTTAAAAATAGGACTATAAAAATAGTGACAGTCCTGGATAATTATATAAAGTTATTAATTTTTATATTATTTTATATTGGTTATAGGACCAACCTTGTTCAGATATTATGGTACATTCTGCTGTTGGTGTTAATATGGATGATATTTTCTCAACGGATATTGAATTTGCAAGCCATGAAGAAGCATTAGAGTGGTGCAGAGAAGTTGGGAGACGACATAACGTAGTTATTGTCATTGCAAGATCCATCCGATCTCGGCCGGGCCGAAAATATCTTGAGCTTGGATGCGAAAGAGGAGGTGTGTTCAGGGAGCATCATAAAAAAAATGGTGTTGTTGAAAAAGAAATCCCTAAGAAAAACGTAGGGACTAGAAAATATGGTTGTCCATTGAAGGTGTTGATTGTACAAGTTGAAGATATGAAGTGGTTAATCAAAGTTAAGAATGGAAGACACAATCATCCTATTCCAGGGACACTTACGGGTCATGCCTATGTGGCACGGTTGAAGGAGGATGAGAAAAAGTTGGTTGAAGAATTGTTCCTTTCAGGAGTTGCACCGAAACAAATTTATTCTGCTGTACGACAAAAACAAGATGGGAACAAGTCTACCATAAGGACGATCTATAATAGTTTGGCCAGAGCGAAATGCAATAGTATGAAAGGAAGAATGACAATGCAGCAAGTATTGAAGTTGCTTGGGGAGCATCACTACGTGGAGTACCATAAAAGACATCCACAAACTGATGAACTCCTTTCATTGTTTTGGGCTCATCCTGATTGCACACACTTGGCTCGGTCCTTCGCAGACGTGTTTGTCACGCCCCAGTCCCAAAATACCGAGGGACTGGACGCGTGATAATGGCCAGCAGCACACACCGATGGACAAACCCAATTTAATGGATCCTTCGGAGTGTACTTAAGCTGTATTATATTAGGCAGGGTTTACTATCTCATCCACAGAACAGCATGAACTAAAACAAAACAGAGTTAAATGCTGAAAGTAAAGTTACAGACGAATATTCAGCAAGAAATAATACTAAGTTGGGTGGAGACAAATCCACTACCGACAAACAAGAAAACATGCTAGAAAGTAACTAAGAAGCAGGGCCATCAACTGCAATCAAACTCTCGTCTGGTGCTGGTCCGTAAGCTGCGGTACTCCTCGTCTGCTAAATCTGGAGAACAAAACCAGGTCCTCAGGGGACATAGCAAGATACAAAAGAATACGAGCCAAATACAGTAAATGACATGCAAGATAGAGAAGAAAGTAAACACAAGCAAATAAGACACGAAAAATCACTATATCTAAGACAGTGGCATGCCAGTGATGATATCAAACATGACTATAAGCAATCGGGGTAACCGCATCTTAATAGGAGATCACGATCCTATAGAAAGCAGTCCAACGGGGACTCACAGTCTATAGTATGTCTCTTTCGCAGCCCAGCAGGAGCTCACGAAGGAGGTAGTCAAATGAACAATTCTCTATTGCAGTACAATGGGTACTCACAATCGAGATTTGCTCAAGTGTAGTCAATGTCCAATAACAATCATCCAGGAAACTAAGAAATCAATCAAGTCAACTCCAGGAATGCAGAGTAAACAATATGTCTATGGAACAAGTAGTGATCCAAGGAAAAGAGCAAATAATGTACATGCACGCAAACCGAGAAAATATGACTAGAGCAGCAGGAATAAATCAGAGCACATCAAGAACTATATATGACAGGAAAGTAACAACTGAAAAACATGCAAATATTGTACAAGTATCTTGCACGATAATGAAAAGTAAACCAAGAGATAAGTAGCAAAACTGCAGGATTTGGCAAGGTATACTTGCCTGGGTTTTGTCTCCAATTGTAGCTCTGACTTCAGCGGGGTTTGCAGACAGTACTCCGGTTGCTGAAACAGACATCACCATCAGGTCCAGAAAATATCAATCAGCTAGAAACGCCTATCCTTGAGTCCAATTTGGAGACAAGGGCAAAAACGTCAATTTCGGGTCAAGGCGGGATCCAAATGTGGGCCGCTTTGCACCGAAAAATGCGTCAAGGTCAAAGGTCTCCAAATCAGTCCAACTTAGTGTCAACAAGTCAGGAACGATAATACAAACCCAACGAAACTTCCAGAATTGGATTCCGATGAGCCGTACTCAAAATCATCCGTCAGGTGGAGCCTGTGGGGCCCACGACATGCGATTTTCCAACGTTCTCAGAATCGAACCAAACTTGACCCACAGGACCAGCGTATTGCTACGAGTTCGATGGCGCAAGTTTCGTCTCGATCCGACGTGTGTACACTAAGTTACAGCAAGAATCAGAATGGTACGAATACGGGACGATGTCCGCGGATACGCACTGATTCCGGTGTGCACGCACATCCGAATCAGCTTCTGCGAAATTCTGCACGTCCGTATCAACGACGCGCACGTATCTGTGAAGACCGCACGTGACCAAGTCGTCCCGTTTGGCGGGGCGTACTCGGTTCCGGGGTGAAACAGGGTCTGGTTTTCCTGTTTTTGGATCGCGGTGTGCGATCACCACAGAACGCGATGCCCCGAGCGGTTTGTCCGGGCACCGAGAGGGTCATACAGGCTACGCGATACAATTTACGGAATCAAATTCCGAGCTACGAGCAAAAAGTTATGAATACCTGAACAGGGTCTGAAAACAACGAGTAAATCGTGTCCGACTCGTGTCCGACACGCGCCACAGAAACTAGGGTTAGGGTTAGGGGCTTCTGAGTCGAATCCTCTGTGTCGAGTCCTGTCCTGTGTCCGGACGAGTCTTCTGCTGTGTCCGTGTCTGAGGCGTCTGTTGGCGGACACGGCGGAGGCAGCTCAGGGCTGTGTCGTCGGCTCGTCGGCGCTGCACGGCGAGGCTGCAGCTACTGCGGGGAGGAGCAGAGGGGAAAGGAGATGGGTGGTGGCGGTGCTGGCTTGGGGCAGCAGGGCAGAGGAGACGGCGATGGGCGCTGGTGGCGGCGAGGCGGAGGACAGCGGGGCAGCGCTGGCCGGACGCAGGTTGCTGCGGGGGGGCTTGGCTTCGGCGGAGTTCGAGCGGGCCGAAGTTGGGGGCTCGGGTGAGTTGGAGAGAGGGTGGCCAGGGGTGGCGAGGCTGAGGTGCTGGGTGGAGGGAGCCAAAGGCGGGAGACGGAGAGAGGGTTCAGGTCGTCGGAGAAGACGACCGGCGGAGGGGAGAAGCTGCGGGGGAAAAATGGGGTTCTTATAGGCTGAAGGCGGTAGAGGGAGCGGCGGCCGGTTGCGGCGGCGGGCGTTGCTGGGAAGCCAAGCGGCGCGGGGAGGCGGTCAGCCGGCCGTTACGCCGCCGGAGGAACCGAAGGGTCGGGCTGAAACGGCTGGGGGAAGGGAATGGATTTCGGGCCGGGTCGGGTGCTTAGCGGGTCGGGTCTGACCCGGATCCGACCCGCTAAGGGTTTTGGTCGGTTCAGTCAGACCGGCCGGTTCGGTCCGGTTCAAACTCAGGGTTTGGGTTTGGTTAATTATATTGGTTTAAATAATCAGTTAATCTTAACAATAGTTTTTAATGTTTTAAAAATTCATCCGGGATCCAATAAATTCCCGGAAAATTACCCTATGTCTAGTTTTCCATTTTACACCATAAAATATTTTTTAAATAATATTTTAATATTATTTAATAACAGTTAAAAATTCTTTAAAAATTAAAACACCTGATTTAAATTATAGAAAATCCAAGAAAAATCCAGAAAATTCAGAAAAATCCAAATTTATCAATTTTTGAAAATCAGGGGGATTACAATCTACCCCCCTTAAGAGGATTGCATCCTCGCAATCAAAGATTAACCGGTCAGCAGAGATGACACGGTTGCAATCATTGTTCGAAGCACATCAAAAATCAAGGAGCACCTAGGAAAAATTATTTTCCTAAGCATTAAAAGTTATGCAATTTCCCAAATGTGGGAAATCTAGAAAATTTCAGTTTTAGAAAACCAGGTTATCTTTCAAAACTTATCAAGTTAACATTTATAAAACATTCTGAATTATTGGCAAGTTCAAAATTAACACTAGGTTATCAATTATTAACAGGTTTAAAGTTATCAGGTCAAGGTTATCAGGTTAAGTCTGGGGTCACGAACCAGCAGGCACGAATTATAACAATACTAGAAACGGAAAAACTATAAAAACTTACGCGCATTAGCTACTCCTTGGTTCTGCGCGTCTTCCAAAGGCATCATGAGGGCTTGTCCACGTCCTTGTCGTCGATTCCTCTGCTGCTGCTAAGCCTGCTGAAAGAGCAGTGCCTGGGGTATCAAAGGTGGCCTCGACTGATACCCTCTTGGAGCTGGTGGTAGATCTTCTTGAACTTCCGTTTGTGGTGCTTCCAATGTTGGATAGATTATCCTCGGTACTGGTAACGCTTGTTGGTTAAATTTTGATGCTCTTTCTCGATGCTCTGGGCATTCCCTTAATATATGCTGACTGGATCCGTAAGCTAAACATAATCTCTTTTTGCGTCTGCATTGGTCCTCAATATGGCCTCGCCTGTGACAATATGGACAGACAGGTATTGCCTGTGGAGATGCTTCTGGTGGCTGGTGAATGTGAAGTCTCTTTGCAACTTCTTCCTGTGGTGCTCCGACTGTTGCTGATGTGGATGACCTCTTCAGATTGGTCTCTCTCCTGATGACGCGCTCCATGCGTCGTGCTGCAGCAAGGACGTCCGGATAAGAGGTAGGCGCAACGGATCCAATCAGTTTTTGTAGCTCAATGTTTAGTCCGTCAAAGAACTTCTCAGCCTTTTCTTCTTCTGTCTGAATCAAAGTAGGGGCAAAATAACTCAGACGAATGAACTCCGCGTTGTACTCTTCCACTGTCATATTGTTTTGAGTGAGGCGATTGAACTTGTCCCGAAGTTCTGATCGAGCAATGGCTGGAATGTACATTTCCTGAAAGAGTCGAGAGAACACTTCCCAAGTGACTCGGTCTGGTCCGAGCCGGGTCTCTTCAGATAGCCACCAGTGATGAGCATTGTCCGTCAACTGCATTCTGACGGCAGTCATCCAACGTTCCCTTGGAAGTTCAGCTGCTTCTAATTGATGTTGTATGTTAGTGAGCCACTCATGAACTTCTGTGGGATCTTCTTTGCCCGAAAAGGTACGGGGCTTCAGCTGGCAAAAATCGGCGATAGAACCCGTCGTTGGCCGTCGTGCCTGCTCTAGTACGGTTACTAGGCTGCGACTCCAAGCCTCTTGTTGAGCTTGCACTATTGCATAGATCATTTGAAATATCTGCTGTCCGTCCATGGCCTGCCCTGGTGGAATTACGGGCCATTGTGTCGATGGTGGAATGTCATTTTGCTGGATTCTCGTAGCATGATGACTTGCTTGTTGAGCTGATCGTCCTTCATCAACTGGTGTCGCTTCATCTTCGTTGGTTACCACAATATCTCTTGGTGATATTGTAGGAGTCTCGTCGTTTGTTCGTGAATCCATAACTCTGCAACCAAAATAAACAATAAGAGGCGCTCAGGAATCAAGGCAGGATGCAATTCAACAAATTGATTCAAATCCGATATAGATATCAAGAACGTTTCAAGCAAGTGGATGAGATCCTAAAATTTTATCCTATCTTATTGCAGGCCTGTTCGGTCCCTAAGTTAAAACCGAACAATTTTAGTCGTTGACCTGCATGGGCCACCACAAAAACTATGTCACGCTCCAGTCCCAAAATACCGAGGGACTGGACGCGTGATAATGGCCAGCAGCACACACCGATGGACAAACCCAATTTAATGGATCCTTCGGAGTGTACTTAAGCTGTATTATATTAGGCAGGGTTTACTATCTCATCCACAGAACAGCATGAACTAAAATAAAACAGAGTTAAATGCTGAAAGTAAAGTTACAGACGAATATTCAGCAAGAAATAATACTAAGTCGGGTGGAGACAAATCCACTACCGACAAACAAGAAAACATGCTAGAAAGTAACTAAGAAGCAGGGCCATCAACTGCAATCAAACTCTCGTCTGGTGCTGGTCCGTAAGCTGCGGTACTCCTCGTCTGCTAAATCTGGAGAACAAAACCAGGTCCTCAGGGGACATAGCAAGATACAAAAGAATACGAGCCAAATACAGTAAATGACATGCAAGATAGAGAAGAAAGTAAACACAAGCAAATAAGACACGAGAAATCACTATATCTAAGACAGTGGCATGCCAGTGATGCTATCAAACATGACTATAAGCAATCGGGGTAACCGTATCTCAATGGGAGATCACGATCCTATAGAAAGCAGTCCAACGGGGACTCACAGTCTATAGTATGTCTCTTTCGCAGCCCAGCGGGAGCTCACGAAGGAGGTAGTCAAATGAACAATTCTCTATTGCAGTACAATGGGTACTCACAATCGAGATTTGCTCAAGTGTAGTCAATGTCCAATAACAATCATCCAGGAAACTAAGAAATCAATCAAGTCAACTCCAGGAATGCAGAGTAAACAATATGTCTATGGAACAAGTAGTGATCCAAGGAAAAGAGCAAATAATGTACATGCACGCAAACCGAGAAAATATGACTAGAGCAGCAGGAATAAATCAGAGCACATCAAGAACTATATATGACAGGAAAGTAACAACTGAAAAACATGCAAATATTGTACAAGTATCTTGCACGATAATGAAAAGTAAACCAAGAGATAAGTAGCAAAACTGCAGGATTTGGCAAGGTATACTTGCCTGGGTTTTGTCTCCAATTGTAGCTCTGACTTCAGCGGGGTTTGCAGACAGTACTCCGGTTGCTGAAACAGACATCACCATCAGGTCCAGAAAATATCAATCAGCTAGAAACGCCTATCCTTGAGTCCAATTTGGAGACAAGGGCAAAAACGTCAATTTCGGGTCAAGGCGGGATCCAAATGTGGGCCGCTTTGCACCGAAAAACGCGTCAAGGTCAAAGGTCTCCAAATCAGTCCAACTTAGTGTCAACAAGTCAGGAACGATGATACAAACCCAACGAAACTTCCAGAATTGGATTCCGATGAGCCGTACTCAAAATCATCCGTCAGGTGGAGCCTGTGGGGCCCACGACATGCGATTTTCCAACGTTCTCAGAATCGAACCAAACTTGACCCACAGGACCAGCGTATTGCTACGAGTTCGATGGCGCAAGTTTCGTCTCGATCCGACGTGTGTACACTAAGTTACAGCAAGAATCAGAATGGTACGAATACGGGACGATGTCCGCGGATACGCACTGATTCCGGTGTGCACGCACATCTGAATCAGCTTCTGCGAAATTCTGCACGTCCGTATCAACGACGCGCACGTATCTGTGAAGACCGCACGCGACCAAGTCGTCCCGTTTGGCGGGGCGTACTCGGTTCCGGGGTGAAACAGGGTCTGGTTTTCCTGTTTTTGGATCGCGGTGTGCGATCACCACAGAACGCGATGCCCCGAGCGGTTTGTCCGGGCACCGAGAGGGTCATACAGGCTACGCGATACAATTTACGGAATCAAATTCCGAGCTACGAGCAAAAAGTTATGAATACCTGAACAGGGTCTGAAAACAACGAGTAAATCGTGTCCGACTCGTGTCCGACACGCGCCACAGAAACTAGGGTTAGGGTTAGGGGCTTCTGAGTTGAATCCTCTGTGTCGAGTCCTGTCCTGTGTCCGGACGAGTCTTCTGCTGTGTCCGTGTCTGAGGCGTCTGTTGGCGGACACGGCGGAGGCAGCTCAGGGCTGTGTCGTCGGCTCGTCGGCGCTGCACGGCGAGGCTGCGGCTACTGCGGGGAGGAGCAGAGGGGAAAGGAGATGGGTGGTGGCGGTGCTGGCTTGGGGCAGCAGGGCAGAGGAGACGGCGATGGGCGCTGGTGGCGGCGAGGCGGAGGACAGCGGGGCAGCGCTGGCCGGACGCAGGCTGCTGCGGGGGGGCTTGGCTTCGGCGGAGTTCGAGCGGGCCGAAGTTGGGGGCTCGGGTGAGTTGGAGAGAGGGTGGCCAGGGGTGGCGAGGCTGAGGTGCTGGGTGGAGGGAGCCGAAGGCGGGAGACGGAGAGAGGGTTCAGGTCGTCGGAGAAGACGACCGGCGGAGGGGAGAAGCTGCGGGGGAAAAATGGGGTTCTTATAGGCTGAAGGCGGTAGAGGGAGCGGCGGCCGGTTGCGGCGGCGGGCGTTGCTGGGAAGCCAAGCGGCGCGGGGAGGCGGTCAGCCGGCCGTTACGCCGCCGGAGGAACCGAAGGGTCGGGCTGAAACGGCTGGGGGAAGGGAATGGATTTCGGGCCGGGTTGGGTGCTTAGCGGGTCGGGTCTGACCCGGATCCGACCCGCTAAGGGTTTTGGTCGGTTCAGTCAGACCGGCCGGTTCGGTCCGGTTCAAACTCAGGGTTTGGGTTTGGTTAATTATATTGGTTTAAATAATCAGTTAATCTTAACAATAGTTTTTAATGTTTTAAAAATTCATCCGGGATCCAATAAATTCCCGGAAAATTACCCTATGTCTAGTTTTCCATTTTACACCATAAAATATTTTTTAAATAATATTTTAATATTATTTAATAACAGTTAAAAATTCTTTAAAAATTAAAACACCTGATTTAAATTATAGAAAATCCAAGAAAAATCCAGAAAATTCAGAAAAATCCAAATTTATCAATTTTTGAAAATCAGGGGGATTACAATCTACCCCCCTTAAGAGGATTGCGTCCTCGCAATCAAAGATTAACCGGTCAGCAGAGATGACACGGTTGCAATCATTGTTCGAAGCACATCAAAAATCAAGGAGCACCTAGGAAAAATTATTTTCCTAAGCATTAAAAGTTATGTAATTTCCCAAATGTGGGAAATCTAGAAAATTTCAGTTTTAGAAAACCAGGTTATCTTTCAAAACTTATCAAGTTAACATTTATAAAACATTCTGAATTATTGGCAAGTTCAAAATTAACACTAGGTTATCAATTATTAACAGGTTTAAAGTTATCAGGTCAAGGTTATCAGGTTAAGTCTGGGGTCACGAACCAGCAGGCACGAATTATAACAATACTAGAAACGGAAAAACTATAAAAACTTACGCGCATTAGCTACTCCTTGGTTCTGCGCGTCTTCCAAAGGCATCATGAGGGCTTGTCCACGTCCTTGTCGTCGATTCCTCTGCTGCTGCTAAGCCTGCTGGAAGAGCAGTGCCTGGGGTATCAAAGGTGGCCTCGACTGATACCCTCTTGGAGCTGGTGGTAGATCTTCTTGAACTTCCGTTTGTGGTGCTTCCAATGTTGGATAGATTGTCCTCGGTACTGGTAACTCTTGTTGGTTAAATTTTGATGCTCTTTCTCGATGCTCTGGGCATTCCCTTAATATATGCTGACTGGATCCGTAAGCTAAACATAATCTCTTTTTGCGTCTGCATTGGTCCTCAATATGGCCTCGCCTGTGACAATATGGACAGACAGGTATTGCCTGTGGAGATGCTTCTGGTGGCTGGTGAATGTGAAGTCTCTTTGCAACTTCTTCCTGTGGTGCTCCGACTGTTGCTGATGTGGATGACCTCTTCAGATTGGTCTCTCTCCTGATGACGCGCTCCATGCGTCGTGCTGCAGCAAGGACGTCCGGATAAGAGGTAGGCGCAACGGATCCAATCAGTTTTTGTAGCTCAATGTTTAGTCCGTCAAAGAACTTCTCAGCCTTTTCTTCTTCTGTCTGAATCAAAGTAGGGGCAAAATAACTCAGACGAATGAACTCTGCGTTGTACTCTTCCACTGTCAGATTGTTTTGAGTGAGGCGATTGAACTTGTCCCGAAGTTCTGATCGAGCAATGGCTGGAATGTACATTTCCAGAAAGAGTCGAGAGAACACTTCCCAAGTGACTCGGTCTGGTCCGAGCCGGGTCTCTTCAGATAGCCACCAGTGATGAGCATTGTCCGTCAACTGCATTCTGACAGCAGTCATCCAACGTTCCCTTGGAAGTTCAGCTGCTTCTAATTGATGTTGTATGTTAGTGAGCCACTCATGAACTTCTGTGGGCTCTTCTTTGCCCGAAAAGGTACGGGGCTTCAGCTGGCAAAAATCGGCGATAGAACCCGTCGTTGGCCGTCGTGCCTGCTCTAGTACGGTTACTAGGCTGCGACTCCAAGCCTCTTGTTGAGCTTGCACTATTGCATAGATCATTTGAAATATCTGCTGTCCGTCCATGGCCTGTCCTGGTGGAATTACGGGCCATTGTGTCGATGGTGGAATGTCATTTTGCTGGATTCTCGTGGCATGATGACTTGCTTGTTGAGCTGATCGTCCTTCATCAACTGGTGTCGCTTCATCTTCGTTGGTTACCACAATATCTCTTGGTGATATTGTAGGAGTCTCGTCGTTTGTTCGTGAATCCATAACTCTGCAACCAAAATAAACAATAAGAGGCGCTCAGGAATCAAGGCAGGATGCAATTCAACAAATTGATTCGAATCCGATATAGATATCAAGAACGTTTCAAGCAAGTGGATGAGATCCTAAAATTTTATCCTATCTTATTGCAGGCCTGTTCGGTCCCTAAGTTGAAACCGAACAATTTTAGTCGTTGACCTGCATGGGCCACCACAAAAACTATGTCACGCTCCAGTCCCAAAATACCGAGGGACTGGACGCATGATAATGGCCAGCAGCACACACCGATGGACAAACCCAATTTAATGGATCCTTCGGAGTGTACTTAAGCTGTATTATATTAGGCAGGGTTTACTATCTCATCCACAGAACAGCATGAACTAAAATAAAACAGAGTTAAATGCTGAAAGTAAAGTTACAGACGAATATTCAGCAAGAAATAATACTAAGTCGGGTGGAGACAAATCCACTACCGACAAACAAGAAAACATGCTAGAAAGTAACTAAGAAGCAGGGCCATCAACTGCAATCAAACTCTCGTCTGGTGCTGGTCCGTAAGCTGCGGTACTCCTCGTCTGCTAAATCTGGAGAACAAAACCAGGTCCTCAGGGGACATAGCAAGATACAAAAGAATACGAGCCAAATACAGTAAATGACATGCAAGATAGAGAAGAAAGTAAACACAAGCAAATAAGACACGAGAAATCACTATATCTAAGACAGTGGCATGCCAGTGATGCTATCAAACATGACTATAAGCAATCGGGGTAACCGCATCTCAATGGGAGATCACGATCCTATAGAAAGCAGTCCAACGGGGACTCACAGTCTATAGTATGTCTCTTTCGCAGCCCAGCGGAAGCTCACGAAGGAGGTAGTCAAATGAACAATTCTCTATTGCAGTACAATGGGTACTCACAATCGAGATTTGCTCAAGTGTAGTCAATATCCAATATCAATCATCCAGGAAACTAAGAAATCAATCAAGTCAACTCCAGGAATGCAGAGTAAACAATATGTCTATGGAACAAGTAGTGATCCAAGGAAAAGAGCAAATAATGTATATGCACGCAAACCGAGAAAATATGACTAGAGCAGCAGGAATAAATCAGAGCACATCAAGAACTATATATGACAGGAAAGTAACAACTGAAAAACATGCAAATATTGTACAAGTATCTTGCACGATAATGAAAAGTAAACCAAGAGATAAGTAGCAAAACTGCAGGATTTGGCAAGGTATACTTGCCTGGGTTTTGTCTCCAATTGTAGCTCTGACTTCAGCGGGGTTTGCAGACAGTACTCCGGTTGCTGAAATAGACATCACCATCAGGTCCAAAAAATATCAATTAGCTAGAAACGCCTGTCCTTGAGTCCAATTTGGAGACAAGGGCAAAAACGTCAATTTCGGGTCAAGGCGGGGTCCAAATGTGGGCCGCTTTGCACCGAAAAATGCGTCAAGGTCAAAGGTCTCCAAATCAGTCCAACTTAGTGTCAACAAGTCAGGAACGATGATACAAACCCAACGAAACTTTCAGAATTGGATTCCGATGAGCCGTACTCAAAATCATCCGTCAGGTGGAGCCTGTGGGGCCCACGACACGCGATTTTCCAACGTTCTCAGAATCGAACCAAACTTGACCCACAGGACCAGCGTATTGCTACGAGTCCGATGGCGCAAGTTTCGTCTTGATCTGACGTGTGTACACTAAGTTACAGCAAGAATCAGAATGGTACGGATACGGGGCGATGTCCGCGGATACGCACTGATTTCGGTGTGCACGCACATCCGAATCAGCTTCTGCGAAATCCTGCACGTCCGTATCAACGACGCACACGTATCTGTGAAGACCGCACGCGACCAAGTCATCCCGTTTGGCGGGGCGTACTCGGTTCCGGGGTAAAACAGGGTCTGGTTTTCCTGTTTTTGGATCGCGGTGTGCGATCACCACAGAACGCGATGCCCCGAGCGGTTTATCCGGGCACCGAGAGGGTCATACAGGCTACGCGATACAATTTACGGAATCGAATTCTGAGCTACGAGCAAAAAGTTATGAATACCTGAACAGGGTCTGAAAACAACGAGTAAATCGTGTCCGACTCGTGTCCGACACGCGCCACAGAAACTAGGGTTAGGGTTAGGGGCTTCTGAGTCGAATCCTCTGTGTCGAGTCCTGTCCTGTGTCCGGACGAGTCTTCTGCTGTGTCCGTGTCTGAGGCGTCTGTTGGCGGACACGGCGGAGGCGGCTCAGGGCTGTGTCGCTCGTCGGCGCTGCACGGCGAGGCTGCGGCTACTGCGGGGAGGAGCAGAGGGGAAAGGAGATGGGTGGTGGCGGTGCTGGCTTGGGGCAGCAGGGCGGAGGAGACGGCGATGGGCGCTGGTGGCGGCGAGGCGGAGGACAGCGGGGCAGCGCTGGCCGGACGCAGGCTGCTGCGGGGGGGCTTGGCGTCGGCGGAGTTCGAGCGGGCCGGAGTTGGGGGCTCGGGTGAGTTGGAGAGAGGGTGGCCAGGGGTGGCGAGGCTGAGGTGCTGGGTGGAAGGAGCCGAAGGCGGGAGACGGAGAGAGGGTTCAGGTCGCCGGAGAAGACGACCGGCGGAGGGGAGAAGCTGCGGGGGAAAAATGGGGTTCTTATAGGCTGAAGGCGGCAGAGGGAGCGGCGGCCGGTTGCGGCGGCGGGCGTTGCTGGGAAGCCAAGCGGCGCGGGGAGGCGATCAGCCGGCCGTTACGCCGCCGGAGGAACCGAAGGGTCGGGCTGAAACGGCTGGGGGAAGGGAATGGATTTCGGGCCGGGTCGGGTGCTTAGCGGGTCGGGTCTGACCCGGATCCGACCCGCTAAGGGTTTGGGTCGGTTCAGTCAGACCTGTAAAACCCCCTTCCTAGAAAATCGTATAAACCCTTTTATTTATTAATTATTAATTAAATTGTAGTAATTAGGTCTAAACAGGAGAAATAGATTTTTAATAATTTTTATATTAGGTGTTCCGGCCCTTAGATGACTTATGGGACATTTAGGAATTTTTCGGAATTTATTCCATGTAGGAGACCCCTTGAGCAGTTGCTAGCCTAACGATGTGCAATACCCTATTATATAATTCTCTTATGTGTGAATATATATATATATATATATATATATATATATATATATATATATATATATATATATATATATATATATATATTAAAATATATATATGTATATATATATATATTTAAAGAAAGGAAAAGAAAAGAAAAAAAAATAAATATAATAATAATAATACTAAGTAATAATATAATAATAATAATAATAATAATAATAACCATAACTACTACAGCACCTTAGCATTTGACTACCCCTATTCCTTCAGCCGAATTTCGGCAACTTAACGTTTCATCATTTTAGCAAACCTTCAGCGGCCAGGAACCCTTCGGCCACTCCCTTTTTTTTTTCATTAACCCATAACCCGAACACTTCCCCCTCTCTTAATATATATAATATATATATATATATATAGTTTCTCATCCCAAAAACTCTAACCTAATATTCCTAGACTTTCTCTTCCCATCTAGAGCCGTCACCATAGCCAGAGAAGCCTCCCCAAGCCCTCCAATCATCCCGTCGGCGCCGGCATCGTGAACTGCAGTCTCCCACTTGAGGCACCTTCGCTCCGGCATGAATTCCCGTTGACTCGCTCGACCAAACGCTGATCCGTTTTCATAGGTATGATCTTCCCTCAACCCTCTCCAGTAGTTGTTTTATAGTCAACCTCGGAAAATGTGTGCCCCTAGGTGTAAATCAGCGTCCAAAATGGACGGACAGGCAGAATTCTGCAATCGCAGAATTCCAGATTTACCATCCGTATTGTCGAGTTCGTATCTCCCACCACAGAGATCCGAATCCGATGATTATTTTTAATACCTGTAGAATACATGATCTAGTTTATTTTCTGTATAATAACCCTAGGCTAATAGTTGCTGTGGACATAGTTATGTTCGTCACAAAACTGTGCGCACCCACTTTTTCCGGTTTTCCAAAAGTTGGATAACGGAGCGCGCCCCGCCAACCGGGACCGCCCCGCCGTGTGCCAAGTGTACCAAATGGTGCACACAGCATAACGGGACACGTGAAAATTCGTGGTGACTGATTCGGACGCGTGTGCGCGTCGGAATCAGACCGTATCCGCGGACACATTTCTCTCCTGTACGCCCGGATTTGAGCTCCTTTACACATTTTTCTCCTGTACGCCCGGATTCTCCGCTGGGGATACGGGCCATGATGACCACTATATATTATGTACTATCAGGCGGGCCACCGGCGTTCAAAAGACGACGTGCCTTTTAGGCCCCTGGATCTCCAATAGAGAACCATGCCAAATCTCAGTTTTTCAGCCAGATAGCTCACTTGTGGGGAAAGGTGTTCTTAACTGCATTCACATAGATGGTTAGGCGACCCCAATGGATGTTTATTTTCAGTACTTTATTGGCATGTGTTTCAGTATACTTGTTACGTCCCTCTGAGGACCTGGTCCATTTTCCAGATATAGATGAGCAGGAGTATCCGCAGGAGTATGGACCTGGACCTGACGCTACCTATCAGTCTGCGGAGATCTCATCTTCTGATTATATGTGATTCATTTGCAGCTGTTTAGAGATTTTAGTTGCTATTCTTTTCTAGACATTTATTCTTATATTAGAGTTTATTCTCTTCTCTCTTTAGTAGTTTATTATAGTCGATTTGCAGTGGATTTGTTTCCACCCGACTATTGCACTTGAGATTACTATTTGAGACTACTTCTTTGATATTTATTTATTGATTTCTATTATTCTATTATTTATTGTGGATGAGATATAGAACTGCGTGTGACTTGTTGTGACATATATTTACCACTGTGGATTGGATATTCATGTACAGCGTACGTGTGTATATGGTTTCCATATATTGGAGTTCGTATACATACGGCTGGCGTGTTACGTATTCCTAGTCCTACGTATTTTGGGACTGGGGCGTGACATGTTTTTGTGGTGGCCCATGCAGGTTAGAATATATTGTCGCGGTTACGTAACTGTACCGAACAAGCCTGCGTAATAGGAATAGAGTATAAGGATCTCATCCACGCTTGATTAAAACTCATCCTTCCTATTTAATACTTGCATCCTGTTTGATTCCTGTACTTTTTCTAATCGTTTCGTACATCAACTGCAGAGAGATGGATTTGCAGAATGGATGTACTGCCGCCGATGGCGACGCAACTTCTGGAGTCAATGGTCAGACTCAAGGAGGGACCCCAACGATTCCTAGGCTTCCGGGACCAGATGGACAGACTCACACTCCAGTTCCATCTGATCTTCCCGCTTCACCTATTGGGAACCCCCCACCTGCCCCAGTACCGCAAGATGGCCAAGCGCAGATGTTCCAATTCTTTCAGATGATGATGCAGGAACAGAGGCAGCAGGCAGCCGAGCAGAGGCAGCAGGCAGTCGAGCAAAGGCAAGAATTTTTGGCAGTACTGGAGAGGATGGCTGCACATGCTACTGCACCAGCCCAAGCACTAGCTCCAGTACCTCGAGCTAGGGTTGGATCAGTAAAGGATTTTGTTCAGATGGGTGCAAGACAGTACAAAGGCACTGAGAGCCCGGAGGAGACTACCAACTGGATCACTCACACACAGAAGCTACTGAAGGCATCACAGTTACCGACGGACCTATGGATGACGGGTGTACGAACGCTTCTAGATGGTAATGCTCATCACTGGTGGGAATCCATGGAGCGCCAGTTGGGTACTTACCAGACTTGGGAGCAGTTCTTGGAGTGCTTCGAGGGAAAGTACTTTCCGGACACTGTCAGGGACACCTTGTATGATCAGTTTCTTCACTTGGAGCAGGGGAACCGAACCGTGGACGAGTATGATGCCGAGTTTAGTCGACTCAGCAAATATGGCGCTGCTTTGATACCAAATGACTTGGCTAAGGCTAAGAGATTTCATCGAGGACTGACCCAGGAGCTACAACATTATACAAGCTCGCAGTCCCGAGTCTCTTATGCTGAGCTACTGACAGAGGCCAGATTTCAGGAAACCATTAGCAGAGGAAGGGGAGCTCAGCTGAGGACAAAACAAGGATCAGCAAAGATACAGCAGGGACCAGCCAGGACACAACAGGGAGGACCTATCAGACGCCCCTTGGCACAACAGCATCAGCAACACAGAGCCGGACCGTACCAGATTCCAGAAAAACCCCAATGTCATTATTGTGGGAAGATCGGACATATTTCGAGAGATTGTCGGACTCGCTTGGGTCAGTGTATGAGATGTGGCTCTGGACAACACATGACGAGAGACTGCCAAATGCAGAAGACACTTCCACCGCCAGTTCAGAGACTAGCGCTTCCAGCACCGAAGACAGCACAGCAGATGACTGGACCGGGAGCACCTCGACCCCCAGCAGCAGGAGGATTTCAGAGAGGACCACCGCTACCCACCCAGGAGGAGCAGTATATGAGGACTGGACATGGACAGCCGCAGAGAAACGAACGAGCTTTTGCATTGGAGGTAGATGACATGGATCATGAGGTGGATGTCATAGCAGGTATTACCCTTGCTTTTACTTTTCCTGCGGTAACATTATTTGATATGGGAGCCACACACTCATTCATATCATCTAGTTTTATTGCCAAACACAACATTGCTTCTACACCATTATCTAGTTGTGTTAGGATTCTTACCGGAGGAGGAGTTGTACCAGTTACTCGAGTTTGTAGATCGGGCCCTATAGTGATACGTGGCAGAGAGATGAATGCCCAATTCTTAGTCCTTCCTATGCCATCTTTTGATATTGTGCTTGGAATGGACTGGCTAAGCAAGTACCATGCTTTCTTCGATTGCTTTGGAGGAAGCATTCTTTTTAAGGTACCAGGCCAACCTGAACTTGAGTTTGCCCGAGGATCCACAGAAATCCTTGATGGTATGCAGCTCGCAATGGACGATGTTGTCTATCACCCTATTATTTCAGAATTTCTAGACGTCTTTCCAGAGGATTTGCCAGGACTACCCCCAGACCGAGACGTAGAGTTTTCAATTGAACTAGCACCCGGAGCAGCACCTATAGCATCGCATGTTTACAGACTGGCGAAGAAGGAGATGGACGAGCTGAAGGCACAGTTAAAGGAGCTAGAGGAGAAAGGTTTCATCCGACCGAGTGCATCACCCTGGGGAGCACCAGTGTCGTTTATACCCAAGAAGGATGGGTCAGTGCGTATGTGCATTGATTACAGGGCCTTGAATGCCGTGACAGTGAAAAACAAATATCCATTGCCACGCATTGATGACCTGTTTGATCAACTCAGTGGAGCTAAGGTATTCTCGAAGATAGATTTGAGATCGGGATATCACCAAGTGAAGGTACGGAAGCAGGACATTCCGAAGACCGCATTCAGAACAAGATATGGACACTACGAGTTTTTGGTCATGCCATTTGGATTGACCAATGCTCCAGCGATCTTCATGGACTTGATGAATCGAGTCTTCCACCAGTACTTGGACCAGTTCGTGGTCGTCTTCATAGATGATATACTTGTCTATTCGAAGAGCCACGAGGAGCACGAGGAGCATCTGCGGATTATTCTAGAGACTTTGAGGGGAGAGCAGTTATATGCTAAACTCAGCAAATGTGAGTTCTTCTTGGACAGAGTTTCATTTCTTGGACATGTTGTTACAGGAGATGGCATTTCTGTTGATCCAGAGAAGATCTCAGCAGTTGAGACATGGCCTGTTCCTAAATCAGCAGCAGAGGTAAGGAGTTTCCTTGGACTTGCGGGATATTACCGACGGTTCGTGGAAAACTTCTCAAGGATAGCGGCACCTATGACTCGTATGACTTGTAAGGATCAAGAATTTATATGGACTGACGAGTGTCAAGCAGCCTTTGAAGAGTTGAAGAAGCGACTGACTACAGCACCAGTATTGGCAATTCCGTCAGGATCAGGAGGATACGTGATCTACAGTGACGCATCAGGAAAAGGCTTAGGATGCGTATTGATGCAGCATGGCAAGGTGATTGCATATGCATCTAGGCAGTTACGAGTACATGAGAAGAATTATCCAACTCATGACTTGGAACTTGCAGCCGTTGTATTTGCCCTAAAGCTATGGAGACATTACTTATATGGGGAACGAGTGGAGATCTATACAGACCATAAAAGCCTCAAGTACGTCTTCACGCAGAAGGAGTTAAATATGAGGCAACGTCGATGGCTCGAGTTGATGAAAGATTTCGAGATAGAGCTACACTATCATCCAGGCAAGGCTAACGTGGTAGCAGACGCGTTAAGCCGGAAGCCAGCAGCCTACTTCTTGACAGCACAGAGGGAACTTTTGGAGGACTTGCAAGAGCTTGGCATTGAAGTGATACTACCCGGAGCAGATGGGACACTAGCCAACTTACAAGTTCAATCATCATTGGTAGAGAGGATTAAGGCAGCTTTGCCTACAGATGCCAGATTCAGGAGACTAAAGGAAAGGACAGAGGCCGGAGAACAGACCGGATTGCGCATTCACGAGGATGGGACATTACGATGTGGTGATCGTCTTTATGTTCCAAATGGAGAGATTCGACAGGAGCTGATGACAGAGGCTCACAGTTCGATCTATTCTATTCATCCTGGAGGCACCAAAATGTATCGTGACTTACGACAGCATTTTTGGTGGCATGGGATGAAGAGAGAGATAGCTCGCTTTGTAGCTAAATGTCTGGTATGTCAACAAGTGAAGGCGGAGCACCAGAGGACAGCAGGATTATTGCAACCACTTCCGATTCTAGAGTGGAAGTGGGAGCACATCACTATGGACTTCGTCACGGGTTTTCCCAAGAGTCCAAGTGGAAGAGATGCAGTGTGGGTAATAGTGGACCGACTCACCAAGTCAGCCCATTTTATACCTTTTAGAGTGGGTCAGTCTACAGAAGCTTTAGCTGATTTATATATGAGGTAGATCGTGAGATTGCACGGCATACCAGGCAGTATTGTATCGGACAGAGATTCGCGCTTCACATCGCACTTTTGGAGGAGCATGCAAGAGAGTCTTGGTACTCGTCTGAAGTTCAGTACATCTTACCACCCGCAGACAGATGGGCAGTCGGAGCGTACTATTCAGACCTTGGAGGACATGTTGAGGGCTTGCATGTTAGACTTCGGAGGATCATGGGAGGACCACCTACATCTTGTAGAGTTTTCTTACAACAATAGCTATCAAGCGAGTATTCAGATGGCTCCGTTTGAAGCATTGTATGGAAGGAAATGTAGGTCTCCTGTGTGTTGGAGTGACGTGGGAGAACGTCAGATTTTGGGACCCGAGTTGGTGGTCAACACCGTAGAGACAGTCAAGAAGATTCAGGGACACTTGCGAGCAGCGCAAGACAGGCAGAAGCAGTGGGCAGACCTTCATCGTCGTCCTTTGGAGTTCAAAGAGGGCGATCACGTCTTCTTGAGGATATCACCGACCAGAGGCACCATCCGATTCGGAGGGCGCGGCAAGTTGAGTCCAAGGTATATTGGACCATTTGACGTGCTCGAGAGAGTTGGAGAGGTGGCATATCGACTTGCGCTACCACCTTCACTGGAGGGAGTACATGACGTATTCCATGTGTCGCAGCTCAGGCGATATGTGGCAGACAGCAGTCATGTTCTTGACCATTCAGAGATCACCATTGGGCCGAGCTTGTCATACCAAGAGCAACCCGTGGGAATCCTTGATCGTCGAGAGAAGGTATTGAGGAACCAGTCTATTCCCTTGGTTCGCGTAGCATGGAGGCATGGCGCACCAGGAGAATCAACTTGGGAGCGCGAGGACGACATGCGCAAGCGTTTTCCGAACCTATTCGCAGACCAAGGTATGAATTTACATTGTTAATTTATATCTTATACCATCCTTGCATTCTATCGTGGCTTAATTTTAATTTCGAGGACGAAATTTTTACAAGTTGGGTAGAATGTAAAACCCCCTTCCTAGAAAATCGTATAAACCCTTTTATTTATTAATTATTAATTAAATTGTAGTAATTAGGTCTAAACAGGAGAAATAGATTTTTAATAATTTTTATATTAGGTGTTCCGGCCCTTAGATGACTTATGGGACATTTAGGAATTTTTCGGAATTTATTCCATGTAGGAGACCCCTTGAGCAGTTGCTAGCCTAACGATGTGCAATACCCTATTATATAATTCTCTTATGTGTGAATATATATATATATATATATATATATATATATATATATATATATATATATATATATATATATATAAAATATATATATGTATATATATATATTTAAAGAAAGGAAAAGAAAAGAAAAGAAAATAAATATAATAATAATAATACTAAGTAATAATATAATAATAATAATAATAATAATAATAACCATAACTACTACAGCACCTTAGCATTTGACTACCCCTATTCCTTCAGCCGAATTTCGGCAACTTAACGTTTCATCATTTTAGCAAACCTTCAGCGGCCAGGAACCCTTCGGCCACTCCCTTTTTTTTTTCATTAACCCATAACCCGAACACTTCCCCCTCTCTTAATATATATAATATATATATATATATATATATATAGTTTCTCATCCCAAAAACCCTAACCTAATATTCCCAGACTTTCTCTTCCCATCTAGAGCCGTCACCACAGCCAGAGAAGCCTCCCCAAGCCCTCCAATCATCCCGTCGGCGCCGGCATCGCGAACTGCAGTCTCCCACTCGAGGCACCTTCGCTCCGGCACGAATTCCCGTTGACTCGCTCGACCAAACGCTGATCCGTTTTCATAGGTATGATCTTCCCTCAACCCTCTCCAGTAGTTGTTTTATAGTCAACCTCGGAAAATGTGTGCCCCTAGGTGTAAATCAGCGTCCAAAATGGACGGACAGGCAGAATTCTGCAATCGCAGAATTCCAGATTTACCATCCGTATTGTCGAGTTCGTATCTCCCACCACAGAAATCCGAATCCGATGATTCTTTTTGATACCTGTAGAATACATGATCTAGTTTATTTTCTGTATAATAACACTAGGCTAATAGTTGCTGTGGACATAGTTATGTTCGTCACAAAACTGTGCGCACCCACTTTTTTCGGTTTTTCAAAAGTTGGATAACGGAGCGCGCCCCGCCAACCGGGACCGCCCCGCCATGTGCCAAGTGTACCAAATGGTGTACACAGCATAACGGGACACGTGAAAATTTGTGGGGACTGATTCGGACGCGTGTGCGCGTCAGAATCAGACCGTATCCGCGGACACATTTCGTGTCGCCACTTTTGTAGAACTCGCGAGTATTTTGTGCACGATTGTCAGATTGCGACGAAACTTGCGCCACTGGACTCGTGGTAACGCGCTGGTCCTGTGACCCAAATTTCACGCATTTCTGAGACGGTTGACCAGATCGCCAATTGGCGGGTCCCACAGTTGACTTTTTGGACCAAATTTTGTTCGGCTCATCGGAATCCAAATTTGGACATACCGTTGTGTTCGTATTGACGTCTAGAGTTGTTTGACTCATAGTTTGTCCCATTTAGAGACTGTTACCCTCGGCATGCTTTTCGGTGCAAAGTGGGCCACACGTGGACCCCACTTTTGCCCGAAATTACCGTTTTGCCCCTGTGTCCAAATTGGACGAAAGGGATGTGCTTTTTAGCTATTTTGCTCATTCCGAAAACGTTGGTGATGTTTATTTCAGCATCCGGAGACGTTTGTTCGGAGTCCTTACTTCCAGGTTCAGTGTCCTTGACATTTGGGCGCGTACACTTTACAGATTCCTTGCCAGGCAAGTATACCTTGCCATTGTACTATTTTTTTTACATTCCATATGAGGCATGCATGTTTATTTTCTGCTTATTTAGTTCATTTATTTTAACTGCTATATAAACTGCGCGTCCAAGGAAACTTGGGTGCAACGACGGTGTCGTCGTACTATATTTTTACTTATGTATATGCATTGGACCTACTTTATGAGACTACCCCATCTTCATGAGGCATTTATGTTTCATTGGCCATGACACTATTCTTACACGAGTGTGAGTCACATGTAGGACACGGACTTGCGTACTCGGCTGGCCCCCGGTACGTATAGGTCGTGCGACGGATAGGGATAACTGCCAATAGAAACTTTGCATGCTAGTAGACCTGGCGGTTATTAGAGGTTTATCGTGTCATGGACATGACATGCTTAGAGCATGGGGTGGGGAGAACAACAAGTACCGCATTTGAGCTCCTTTACACATTTTTCTCCTGTACGCCCGGATTCTCCGCTGGGGATACGGGCCATGATGACCACTATATATTATGTACTATCAGGCGGGCCACCGGCGTTCAAAAGACGACGTGCCTTTTAGGCCCCTGGATCTCCAATAGAGAACCATGCCAAATCCCAGTTTTTCAGCCAGATAGCTCACTTGTGGGGAAAGATGTTCTTAACTGCATTCACATAGATGGTTAGGCAACCCCAATGGATGTTTATTTTCAGTACTTTATTGGCATGTGTTTCAGTATACTTGTTACGTCCCTCTGAGGACCTGGTCCATTTTCCAGATATAGATGAGCAGGAGTATCCGCAGAAGTATGGACCTGGACCTGACGCTACCTATCAGTCTGCGGAGATCTCATCTTCTGATTATATGTGATTCATTTGCAGCTGTTTAGAGATTTTAGTTGCTATTCTTTTCTAGACATTTATTCTTATATTAGAGTTTATTCTCTTCTCTCTTTAGTAGTTTATTATAGTCGATTTGCAGTGATTTGTTTCCACCCGACTATTGCACTTGAGATTACTATTTGAGACTACTTCTTTGATATTCATTTATTGATTTCTATTATTCTATTATTTGTTGTGGATGAGATATAGAACTGCGTGTGACTTGTTGTGACATATATTTACCACTGTGGATTGGATATTCATGTACAGCGTACGTGTGTATATGGTTTCCATATATTGGAGTTCGTATACATACGGCTGGCGTGTTACGTATTCCTAGTCCTACGTATTTTGGGACTGGGGCGTGACAAGACCGGCCGGTTCGGTCCGGTTCAAACTCAGGGTTTGGGTTTGGTTAATTATATTGGTTTAAATAATCAGTTAATCTTAACAATAGTTTTTAATGTTTTAAAAATTCATCCGGGATCCAATAAATTCCCGAAAAATTATCCTATGTCTAGTTTTCTATTTTACACCATAAAATATTTTTTAAATAATATTTTAATATTATTTAATAACAGTTAAAAATCCTTTAAAAATTAAAACACCTGATTTAAATTATAGAAAATCCAAGAAAATTCCAGAAAATTCAGAAAAATCCAAATTTATCAATTTTTGAAAATCAGGGAGATTACAGTGTTGGTCGTTGATTATACATATAAGACCAACAAGTTCAAGATGCCTCTTTTTCACGTTGTTGGGTTTACGTCTATGGGCAAAATATTTACAGTCGCATTTTGTTTTATGAAGAGTGAGACTGTAGAGGATTACACATGGGCGTTGAGGAAACTACAATCCCTTTACACAGGTTACAAAGAGCCGTCTGTTTTTGTTACTGACAGAGAATATACGTTGATAAATGCTATAGATATTGTATTTTCTCATGCGTATAGACTACTATGCACTTGGCATATAAATAGAAATATCCAAGCTCAATGCAAGAGAAAATTTAAAAATGTGGACGGTAAAATTGACATGCTTCGCTTCGAAGAATTTTACAGTGATTGGAGTCTTGTATGGCGAGCAAGTACTACAGACAGTTACGACACAGCATGGTACATGTTCCAACAAAAGTGGAAGACGAGTAACCCGACATGCATATCTTATATCAAAGATACTTGGCTAGAACCACATAAAGAGCAATTCGTCTTAGCATGGACCAACATGGTGAAGCATTATGGCACGATCACTACGAACCGGGTCGAAGGAGCACACTCATGTTTAAAAAGATATCTACGGTCATCAGTCGGTAATTTTGTCTCTGTTTGGCAATCAATTCATTTGATGACTACTGCCACAGTGAACGATATTGTAGCATCATTTGAGATGAGCCTCAATATTGCAAAGCATGAATACAAGCAAGAACGCCTCTTGGATGGTTTAACCCATGTGGTATTTCACAAGGCCTTGGGGTTATTGTTTGAGGAGATTCATAGGTCGAAGTCGGTGGGTTATGATCCCGAGGTTTACGGTTATTCATATCGACATTCACTCGGACTTCTGTGTGCACATGAGATCAACGAATATCGTCGTGAATCTATACATATTCCAATAGATGGTGTTGATCAACGTTGGCGACAGCTGTCGATAATGCCGATGGTGGAAGTGCAAGATAATTTCTTTGCGTTGCCCCAAGTAAAACTACTGCACGCAAGGTGGTGTGGCACATCGGAACCGGAGAGAAGATCCATTGAGTTTAAAATCCAAGAGATTGCAGTCCCGGCAATAACTCGATTGCAAGAGCCATCCGTTGTTCGAACTCCTAAGGGAAGACCACAGTCAAGAAAGAGTAGAGCAAAAAAGAAGGAGGACGAGTCAACTAAAAGAGATCCATCCTTATTTGAACATATCGAACACAGTTTGGAGGCAAAGTCCTTAATGGATCGGGGGGTATTTCCACAGAAAAAGAGTAAGCTAACTATTCGAAGGGGGAAGAAACAGAAAACGATAGATGCAGTCACGGCGGAGGGTTTTGATAACTTTTCTGATTCTTATAGTCTATACATTGATAATTTCTTACCTGAGATACGGATTTTCATTTGGTCTATTGTTGATGTTCCTACAGATGGCCATTGTGGATACCATGCACTAGCAAGACAACTAGGCTATTCGGTTGAAGCAGGATGGCGACAGGTTAGGAAAGAGCTGTACGAGGAGTTGGAGTCGCGACTAGCATTCTATAGCCAGATACTTGGCGAAGAAATTGTTGGAGATTTGTTGGCAGGCATACCTTGTACGGAAACAGTTACCGGGCCAGACCATTACATGGATGTCCCGCCTGCTGCCTACGTATTCTCTAATCGGTATAAGTTACCTATTATAATTATCTCACAAGGTATTAACAATACTTTTTTTCCAATGTGTGCCCCCCCGGCCGAACACCAAGTATCCAATCTATGTTGCATCGGGCTTATCGGACAATACTTCGTCATCCCAAGGTTGATCGCTCATTCTCCTATTCTGCCACCTTCTACGCTTTGGTATAAACACGCACCAGAGGAAGTTATCACATGGACGACACCCTACAAGGATGTAATGGCTGCCTATAAGAAGATGATGAAGATGGAGGATCCAAAAATCATGCCGGACGACTACTTTGATATTCTAATCGATTGATACTGTATATTGAAAATATATTTTGTATTGATCCATGTATGTTTAAGTGCATATTGAACTATATGTTGTATGTTGTGTAATGAAAGGAGTTATGAAGATTTTGACTGAATATTGTGCATTGCTACTAATAACTTAGGACTGTCAATATGTAAGACTGCCAGGATACTAGGACTGTCATAATTATGACAGTCCTAGTATATACTAGGACTGTCATAATTGTGACAGTCCTAAAGTTTGCCCACTGTCATATATGCACATTTATATAACTTTAGGACTGTCACAATTTTGATAGTCCTAGTGTATACTAGGACTGTCAAAATTGTGACAGTCCTAAAGTTTGCCCACTGTCATATATGCACAGTTATATAACTTTAGGACTGTCACAATTTTGACAGTCCTAGTGTATACTAGGACTGTCAAAATTGTGACAGTCCTAAAGTTTGTCCACTGTCATATATGCACATTTATATAACTTTAGGACTGTCATAATTTTGACAGTCCTAGTGTACACTAGGACTGTCAAAATTGTGACAGTCCTAAAGTTTGCCCACTGTCATATATGCACAGTTATATAACTTTAGGACTGTCACAATTTTGACAGTCATAGACTGTCATAATTTTGACAGTCCTAGTGTATACTAGGACTGTCAAAATTGTGACAGTCCTAAAGTTTGCCCACTGTCATATATGCACAGTTATGTATGCAGCTCAAATTGATAGTTTAAACTTTGATATAACTTTTACAAGCCAAAATTAACTCAAAGTGTCACAACAAGGCAAAATTATAGTTTAAACTTTTACAACTCAAAGCCTCAATATCGTCAAAAGTCATATTCAGTCAAACGTTTACAACTTTTACAACTTTTACAGCTCAAATTTTGACAATTCTCAAAAGTCATATTCAGTCAAACTTTTACAACTCAAAATGATTGTTTAAACTTCATGGCGCCTCTTCGTGCGTTGCTCTCTATTTTTCAAGAAAGAAAATTCTTCAGCGTTGTCGATTTGTTGGAGTTTGTCATTGATTGTCATATAATTCGAACCCTGGCAACTTACGAGGCTTCTCTCCAACTTTTTCACTTTCCTTGCCTATTCATGAGAAATAAAAAAATTTGTTAGCCACAGTTACAAATATCAAACTTAAGGTCTACAAGTAGGCTCACCATCTTGACCAGTGCAGTATACAAGACCGATTTGGCAGGAAGATCTGACGGTACACGCACAATATCCCCTCCGCGTTGGAACAAGGTCGGTAGTCCGACACCGGCGTAGTAGGCGAGATAGTCGTCGCTGCACTCCGCCATATTGACTGCTGCTTGTCGGTCGGTATCTCTAATAACGTGGCGTTGCCACTCGGTGAAGAAGGCCGATACCCAGTTGAACGATGCAGAAATATAGTTTAGCAGTTTTGTCCCTCGCGGAGGAGTTATCATTTGCAAAGTGCGCCTTGGGACAGTTTGTACGTAGCCAAACTGACGGAGCACTCTATCCGGTATATAAGCCTCTACGATTTCATGACAACTGATAAGACCGTGATATAAGGCAATTGGTTGCAATGGACGGCTAGTCTGTCGCAAATCACGGTATGGATCCCATATAATTTGCACCACATAAAATTTAGCATAACGTCATTTAGTATAATGTAGTAAATTAATATCAATTAAGTACAAAATTAGGTCTAAATTCACCTCTTCTGTCGTCAAATCTTCGATTGCATGGCGTAGGGAGGCCAATGTGTGAGAACATTTGGCATCTTCCTTACTTGGCTTCCATCGGCACATTCTAGGCAGGTTCTCGTCATACCCTCGGTTCAGTTTCGCCCGCTGCAGGGTTGGAAAGTGCTCGTATATCCATGCCTTCACGTTACCAGGTTAAAAATATATTAGTCCAAAAATAAACAACACAATTTAAATTTATGTATACAAGTTGACAAATATATATCTGTATATGGAGTAGAGTCTGGCATCCGAATATTGTCTTCGAACCCACACGGGATGCCGCACCAAGCTCGCGGTAAAGGTATGCCAGTATACCGCTTCCCCAAGAAATTTCATCCACCGTGTCAATGTTGTCCAAATTGAGGAGATATTTGGCATTTATGGACGTTCCAGACTTATCGGTAATGCCGACAGCCCTTAAGATGAACTGCATATATCCGTGGGCCACATTTTCGCTATTATCAATTTCGGGGGCCGGCTCAGCCAATATCTCCTCCAAATATTTTAGAGGAAGTCCGTAGGACTTCTTGAATTCTCGAAGACTAGTAAAACTCGTGGCATCAACTCCCAGACACCCTGATACATAATTGACAATATAGTCGTAATAGTTGATGCTCGACTCATCAAAAGTTTGATTCATCATGGGACGACCATCAATCCTAAGTCCCAATATATGATGGACGTCATCAAGGGTAATCGTCAACTCCCCATTGGGTAGATGAAAAGTGTTGGTTTCTGGATGCCACCGTTCTACAAATGCTGAAATCAGTGCATTATCCACCGTCATATATGAGTAGCTACCCAAATATTGTAGACCGGTGGGACTGATTTTTGCCTTCACATCATCTCCCAATAATTCATACCTCCATGTATCGCTTTTTTTCCCGTGATTGATCACCGTCAACATACGACCACTCTCCTGAAAAGTCAACAATTGGATGAAATTATACCTCTATGTAAAATGAACTTTTAACTTACAACTATATATAAATTTATCATAACGTAATGTACTTACCGGATTGTTCCATATTTGGTATGCAATATGGTTTTTGATCGACGGTAACATAGAGCAACCGTTTGGACGAGTGTCGACTGGACTATCTGCCTGCTCAGAAGGTCCTGAACCATCAGTAGTCCGGTTTCCGAGAGTTTGTAGAAGACTCTCAACAGGACTATCTGCAGGCTGAGAAGGTCCTGAACCATCAGTAGGCCAATTTGGAACATTTGGCATATCCTCATCGGAGGAGGAAGAAGAACCGGAAGAACTAGGAGGAGCACGTCTCTTCGAACGAATGGCAGTCTTCTTCGTCAATCGACGTTTCCTCACTTCAGGGCGTGCCTCGGGCTCCCGGATAGTGACGCCTGGTTCAATAGTACGCGAAACTGTGCGTTCCTTACGCATCAACGCAGTAGGGCATCTTCTCATGTCTTCATCCACAGTGTCCTTTCCTGGGGCATGACTATAAGACAAAAAATTAATTTCTATTTAAACATAATAATTTAATTTTACATTCAAGACTGTAGCAATTTTTACAGTCCTGTAAGTATACAGGACTGCAGAACTTTCAACAGTCCTAATTTTTTAGGACTGTTGAAATGCCTACAGTCCTATATAAATTTAGTACTGTAGACTATTCGACAGTCCTTAATATAACTAGGACTATCAATTTTCCTACAGTCCTAAATCTATATGGGACTGTAGGAAATTCTACAGTCCCGCCCGATACTGCTCGACAATATCGACGATTCTTGACATTGTATGCCCTAAAATCGTGTTCAATCAACCAAGTGAACGTCTAAACTACATCCTAAACTCCGCCAAGGACTTGTATGCCCTCATTTGAAGAATGGAAAGAAAATCACTCAAAAATTTCAAAATATAATAGAATTTTTGAAAAATTTTGGACAATTTTGCAAATACAATAACACAAGGAGAATGATGATTTGTACCTTGGTTCTTTCGAGACTTTGGGAGCCATCGACAAGGAGGAAGAGGACAGACTCTCGGAGATCGGCCGCGGGAGGGGGGAGAGCTCCGGTGGGGTGGGGAGGGTTTGGGAGTATTTGGGAGGGTTTGGGAGTAGTAGGCTAGTATGAGTAAAATATTGGGTTAGTGTAAGTAAAATTTCCTCCTTAGTGGGCTAGCCCGAATCCTGGGCTAGCCCCAAGTAAATATGGTAGTGCCCTTATAAAAAGCCTTTAGATTTTATTCCTTCCAAATAATATAAATTAAAAATTCACCAAACTTGCAGGTAAAATATATATGCACGAGTCAGGTAAAATATTTTTTTTTACTAATATTGTTTAAAAATAAAATTATATATATATATATATATATATATATATATATATATATATATATATATATGATTTTTGTATCTATAGTAATATTTTTATAAAAATTAGCGACATAATTAAGGGCACCCAGAAATCTCTGAAGTTGCTTAATATCAGTAATTTCATCAAAAAATTTTGAAGCAAATTCGATACTCCTGTCAATGGGTATAATAGTGTTATTAATAATGTTTTGTCCTACCAAATAACAGAGTTATGAGCAGGAGATCTTTTAAGCGAAATTTTGGAAGATTTTATTTATAATAACGATACTAAGTGATCGCTATAAGTTGGAATACAAGAGGATGATACAAAAAGAAAGGTTACAAGAACTGAAAATTGCACACTCCATAATAGAGGGGACTCCCCTTATTTATACAAGATAAAGCTTCAGAACGAAGCATCCAGCGAGGTCAGCTGTCTCAGCATTCAATAAAAAGAAAGGCACATGTCTTCCATAAAGGGTTGTCGGAGATTCTCTTTATGAAAAGAAATGTGAAGAAGACGTTCACTGAAAAAGCAAAAGATATTGTCGACAATAATGCTGGTAACGACACTATCATGCAACAGTTGAGTGGATTACCCACTAACAAAAGTTGTCAAAAGTCATCCTTATAACATGTGATAAAAAAAGAATGGGACCCATAAATTATTTATCGTCATATGGATCCAGGATTGTCTGTTAGAAATTATCAGTAGACATATCATCCAAGTTAGTATCTGAAGCTGTGTTGGAGATATCCATGTTAAAGTTAGCATCGAATTGTGCTTTCAGAAATTGAAGGCACTTCTTCTTTAATTCATTATCTGAAATCTTAGGATTCTTTCTGATCAGCGAGTCCTTTAACTTAGTGATAGAATTATCACCAAAGATTTCACTTTGGACACGTTTGTCCATTTTGCTATCATTATCCTTGATAGATGCCATAACTTTCACCAATTTATCTTTTTCATCAATTCTCTGCCACCATTTTATAAGAAATTTTTGTGACAGGATGGAAATATTGTTGGAATTGATTTCACAATCAATAGTCCAACGAAAAATATATGGAATCTAGAATTATACAAAGAAATACAGTGTACTCTCCCCCCCCAAAAAAAAAGAAAAGAAAAATATGTTCATCTTGGCATTTGGATAAGTTAATATCCATTTAGAGAATTGTTTCTGAATGGGATTATGAATAATATCTAGAGTAGCTCCTAGTTTTAACCACTAGTCGAAGAACCAGGAGGATATTTTGTTTTAAAGAATTTCTGGATAAATACGAATAAACCACGAATGGGTTCTCTGAGAATTCTCATTATATAAAAAGTTATAAAATGCCTGAATATAATTCCAGTAATTGTAGCTGCAAACAACTACCTTATCCTTGGAGAGAACCAATTTTATAGATATCCTTTGGCTTAACGCCAGGGATATTCTACTAAATCTATCCAAAAGAGTCAGGAGGACGTAACATCCCCTTAAACTTGCCTCATCCCCTAGCATAGCTGGTCATTTTGCTGCAAAAATTCACGAGTTAGAAAATCAGAAAGAGAATTATTTTTGCCATTAATAAATTCAATTTCAAAAACAAATATAGCAAGTTATGCTTGCCATCTAGCAAAATTTTGCTTAGAAGCAAGATTCTTAACATTCTTTTGTAAAATAGATTTAGCAGAACTGCAATCTATTCTAAGTAAGAATTTTTTATTCAATAAATTATCTTAAAATTTATGAATGCATTTGATAATAGAAAGAAGTTCATTCTTAATACTAGAGTAATTAATTTGAGTATCATCCCATTTACCAGAATGGTATCTAACAAGGATAGCATGATCTTTGTTTTTGGGATCTATTTGTTTGAGTATACCACAATATCCGATATTACTGGCATCAGTTTCAATAATTTTAAACCAGTCGGGATTGGCGAGATGTAAACAGGGAAGGTATTTAACATTTTGTTTAATAAGCTGAACAGCTTTAGTATGATTGATATTCCAAGGAGTAGAATTTTTCTTCAATCTTAGAATTCTCAGAGAACCCATTCGTGGTTTATTCTTATTTGTCCTGAAATTCTTCAGAATGAAATACCCTCCTGGTTCTTAGACTGGTGGTTAAAACTAGGAGCTACTCTGGATATTATTCCTAATCCCATTCAGGAATAATTCTCTAAATGGATATTATCTTATCCAAAATGCCAAGATGAACATCTTTTTTTTGGGGGGGGGGAGAGTACACTGTATTTCTTTGTACAATTTCAGATTCCATATATTTTTCTTTGAAATGTTGATTGTGAAATCAATTCCAACAATATTCCCATCCTGTCACAAAAATTTCTTGTAAAATGGTAGAGAATTGATAAAAAGGATAAATTTGTGGAAGTTATGGCATCCATCAAGGATAATGATAGCAAAATGGACAAACGTGTTGCTCTGATACCAAAAACGGCTAACCCAGCCAACATAGCCAACGCGACCTGAACGTCGTTCAACTAGACCTTGATTATGCCTAGAAGTAGTCATTTTGGCACCAAGCCACATGTCTTCCATAAAGGGTTGGGTTGCCAATCTAAACATCTGGCATCTTGATACCACGTTACTAAGTGATCGCTATAAGTTGGAATACAAGAGGATGATACAGAAAGAAAGGTTACAAGAACTAAAAATTGCACACTACATAACTTTTACGAATGATCAAACAACTGTTGATCATAATACTTCTGATATGATTCTGCCTATGCAGCAGCAACATAAGAAGCCTAATCTTCAAAAATACTATTATAAAAGTCCTACTCCTATGGATGTTCTTTATGAAGAAAATGATAACATTATTCAGAATAACTATAGTGGTGGTACTATCTATGAATGGAACTGGTCAACGAAAAATATATGGAATCTGGAATTGTACAAAGAAATACAGTTCTCTGATACCAACTACCTTATCCTTGGAGAGTTGTTGTTCTCTGTTTTGTTATGGTTAAATAAATTTCTTATGAGGTAAGACATAAGGAGTTTTAAAATAGCTTTGTAGTTAATCTGGTCATAGCACGACTGCCAACGAATTTTACGGCTGAAACGACTAACCCATCCAACATAGTCAACGCGACCTGAAAGTTGTTCAGCTAGACCTTGATTATGCCTAGAAGTAGTCATTCAAGTATCAGAGCCATGATGGCTCAAGGCTGAGGTGATTATACCTCCTTATGTCTTACCTCATAAGAAATTTATTTAACCATAACATATTAATGGAACTCGCTCATTTGAGCCTTTTTTATAGATTTGCCCTTTAACAAGGTCTTTTTGTTGTCCCCAATGGACAATGGATTACTCATCCAAAGATCAAGTGAGAGGGTCTACTCACAGTTCCTGAAATGGTTAGAGAATAGAAACATTGCTTAAAGTTATAACCGTATGTCTTAAGATTAAAAGTTACTGCATCCAGTAAGTTTGTATCTGTAAGAGATATTCTTAAATTGGAGGTATGATTGATACTCCAAGGAGTAGAATTTTTCTTCAATCAATATTGAATCTAACAATGAGAGTTATTCTCAAGAATCTGAAGATCATTTAGATCCAATTCAGATACATACCATTCAAAAATCTTTTACGAATGATCAAACTGACCTTGATTATGCCTAAAAGTAGTCATTCTAGAACTTAAATAAATTACATAATAAGAAAAAAAATTTAATCATTACATAGTGAATAATAATAGTATTAAAATAAGAAAATTATTTCTACTAACATTGTCTCAGAGAAAAGGTGTATATATATATATATATATATATATATATTATTAAAAAAATAAATTAAAATTAAAATTATACTAAATAGTTTAAATATGATTTAAATATATTTAAGTTAAAATTTGTTAACATCCCTTCCTATTATGTATCCCCAAATATCCTCATGTTTACAACTATTGGATCTTGTTTAAGTTATCTAATTTTAACCGTTGATTTGAACCATTCAAAATAATGGTTAAGATTCTGAGAGCAGATATATTGTCCCACATATTCTGCGCCCACTCTATTACATGTGGGTCCCTTTTTTATTTTATATCGGCTGGGGCCCACATGTAATAGGGTGAGAATAGAATATGTGAGACAACATATCTTGTATGTAAGATTATATTACTTAAACAAGATCCAACGGTTGTGTGATGCTTGGAGATGAAAAAATTCGAAGAGGTCGATCCCTCTTTATATATATATATATATATATATATATATATATATATAAACCTACTGCCCCCACACCTCCCCCGCGGTTTGATCCCGAGACCTCCGTCCAGCCAGGATGGTTATACCTCTTCCACTGACCACAAGAGCCAATTGAGTTCGGTATATATATATATATATATATATATATATATATATATATATATATATATATATATATATATATATATAGAGAGAGAGAGAGAGAGAGAGAGAGAGAGAGAGAGAGTACGTTGTATTTCTGTGTTTCTCATAGAAACAGATTGGATTTGTGGATCGAGAGATTCATTCTTGTTATAACTGTTATTTATTCGAGAATGTTCGTTCATTTCTTTATTGATAATAATTTCATTGTAGGATCTAGCATCCTTTTCAATGAGAGCAAGTCTCTGCTAAGTTATTTCATCTTTAGAATTTAACTCTTTGATTTCTTTCTTCAAAAATTTTAATTCCTTTTGAAGATCATTAATAGAGATAGTCTTAGAATATATATAAAAACTTTGTTTAAATATAATTTGAATATTGAATATATATTTTTTGGATTTGTTATATATATCTTTATATAAATTTGAATATATTTTCAGGTAATTATAATAATTTAAAGATATTTTTACGTAAGAAAAACACATACATGGGTAGTTAACAAAATTTTAGAATTTTTAATTATTAATTACATGATGATTTACAAACGGCTTAGACGGCTCAATTTTGAACTATTTTGAAGCCTCATTATAAAATATAGAGATATATGCGGCACATATTTTGTACTATTTGAAAAGAACAAACAATTTTTTTTCCTACTTGATAAAAGCAAAACTTATTGAATTTTTAAATCTTGGGAAGAGAAAACAATAATCTCCTTTAATTTTTTTCCACATAATTACCTAACTACCCATATTAAATTTAATGAACAATTTTAAATAGTAAACATAGATAAGTGTATTTTAGGAATAAAAACTTCCACGGTGAAACCTACTATCCTTTTATATATATACTAACATATTTCTAAGTGCGCTGCACGTATTTATTATTAAGAAGATTAAAAGACACTTGTGGTCAAAATTTGTTCATATTCTAATGAATGAATGATGCTAAACAAAATCCATTTTTTAATGCCTCCTTTTTAAAATTCTAATGCATTTAAGAGTTGTTGTAATTAGGAATATCAAAGAACAACCCTTGTATTTACCTATATACTCATCTCAATTTTAATTAATCATTTTAATTAGTAAATATAATAAAGGGTATTTTTGGAAGAAAAAAACTTTTACGGTGAAGCCTATTTTTTGTATTATATAATAGATAGATACTTTTAATTAATCATTTTAATTAGTAAATATAATAAAAGATATTTTTGGAAAGAAAACCTTCACGGTGAAGCCTACTTTTGGCATTATATATACTAGCATATATGTACGTGCATTGCACGTATTTATTAGTAGGAAAATTAAAAGACACTTGTAGTCAAAATTTGTTCAATTTTCAATGAACGAATGATGCTAAACAAAGTCCATTTTCAACGCATTCTTGTAATGATACTCAATGCATTTAGGAGTTGTTATAATTCGGAATACCAAAGGACAACTCTTGTATTTACCTAGATATCCCCTATAAATTTTAATTAATATTTTTAATTAGTAAATATAATAAAAGATTTTTTTGAAGAAAAAACTTCCACGGTGAAGCCTACTTTTGACATTATATATACTAGTATATATGCACGTGCTGTGCACGTATATTGGAGTGAATAATGTTGATGAGTTAGTTTATTTCTACTGCTTTTAATTATATACGTTAATGGTTCAACCTTTCGAATTCTTTGGTAACAATTTAAAAGACTTAGCAAGTAGCATGAACCCTTTGATTTCCGTAAATGGTTGTCATTATTGCATCTCTTAAATGGTTGTCAGTGAAATTTATTGTAGGTATTCTTTTTAATTACTAAATATGTTGAAGGGTATTTTTGGAACGAAAAACTTTCACGGTGAAGCCTAGTTTTGGCATTATATAGTAGAATATATATATATATATATATATATATATATATATATATATATATATATATATATATATATATATATATATATATTTCTCGACCAAAATTAGGCCTACTTGGCTTAGATAAAGAGAGTGCTTTAATTTATTTTATGATATTTATATCACTTAGTGCACCTTATCGTTGCTTCGATAAATGGAGCACTACACTAGTCATTGCCTTCCTACAAATTTTATACACTTTTCCTAGACGTGCCAGCCTTCCATTCTGACCTTTGTGTAACTTATAATTATGCTCTCTTGTGCTATATTTTAGTCGCACGATACTCGTCGTAGACATTTATATTTAATTCTAAATAAATCCAACTTTGCATCGTTGTGCATTACAATCAAAATTGGAGACACAACCTCGACCAGTTTGTACAACCCAATTATTGACAATATTCTATTCTGAATCTACTACGTCCATGACACTTGTGTCCTACCTAATTTTTCCCCATGTACTTCCAATATATATATATATATATATATATATATATATATATATATATATATATATATATATATATATATATATATGAGCCATAGTGTAAACCCTCTCGACCAAAATTAGGCCTACTTGGCTTAGATAAAGAGACTAGGGCTAGTTTGAATCCAAATAGAAATAGAACACTGTGCTTTAATTTATTTTATGATATTTTTATCACTTAGTGCACCTTATCATTGCTTCGATAAATGGAGCACTACACTAGTCATTGCCTTCCTACAAATTTCATACACTTTTCCTAGACGTGCCAGCCTTCCATTTCGACCTTTGTGTAACTTATAATTATGCTCTTTTGTGCTACATTTTAGTCGCACGATACTCATCGTAGACGTTTGTATTAAATTCTAAATAAATCCAACTTTGCATCGTTGTGCATTACAATCGAAATTGGAGACACAACCTCGACCCAGTTTGTACAACCCAATTATTGATAATATTCTATTCTGAATCTACTACGTCTATGACACTTGTGTCCTACCTAATTTTATCCCCATGTACTTCCAATTAATTTTAGAACACCATTTACATTAATTTTATTTAAATTGGTATAAAGATCCAACTTGACCCAAAACTAGACCCAACACCAAACCAAACCCCCATTTACACCCTTAAGATTCATACTAAATACCGCACACCCTTTTGAGCTACTACATCACACCAAACATGGTGTTTTCCCTCATTTTAATCCAAAAACTCACTTTCTGTGCAAGTTTCCAATTATTGAGGACTTTTATACAAAAATGCAATGATGTGTCACCATCCTATTGGTCATGACCCATGAAGAAAATAACCCCTCCCTCATTGACCGGTCTACTCTCCCCCCTTTGGTTTGTGCACTCCCTTCATGTTTGATCTTGACCCTCCATTTAAATGGAGCAACATCCTAACCACCCACACTCCTATATATGTATATATATAATCTCATCCAAACCCCTTCCCAATGTCAACCCCATCATGAAGAACATAGGTCGGCCCTAATCCCTAGGTAGTCATCTTCTCCCTCATGCAAAACCATCATCCTCCATTATTATATTTATATCACCATCACCATCACCATCCTTCTTCTAAACCAAAACCTAACCCTACACTTCACCAACATCTCCCTCACCCAACCCGACCGGCTGCCCCATCTCCCCCGGCCACCTTCCTCAGCCAACTGCTACCATTTTCGTGCAGCACAGTCACCACCAGCATGACCCCTCCGACCTTCCTCCTCCCAGGCACCCACTGTCGCCACCACCAGCTGCTGTCTCCGCAGCTCGGCCACGGAAGAGACCCCTCCCTCAACTGCTCCTTCCCCGACCCGAGCCCCTCTTTCGGCGAGCTACTACAGCCTCCCCCTCGAAGCCTTCCTGCCACCACGACCACATCCTCCTTCGCCAACTACGGTCATCTCCACCACTGAGCCCATCGATCCACGGCCTCGAGTCGGCCACCCGACATCCCCGCTCGCCTCCTCTCCTCCGGTCTCCATCACCAGCACAGACCACCCGTACCTCTCCTCTTCTACACCTCACCACCGCCATCACCGACCTCCTTCCCCCGACCGGCCTCGACCACCCGCACCTCTCCTCCACCACCGTGTCTACCTCCACCCCGTGGCCAAGCCAACCTCCAACCACCCTCTGTCGATCCTCCTCTGCATCACCATCAGCAACACCATCATCCCCATCGCCAACTCCATCATCACCACCACCCGCACCACCCACAGCCGGACCACCGCCACCCTATACCACCACCACCATGACCACCTCACCACGGCCGTCCCCCACCTCCAGCAACCCGCCGCCGGAGCCGCTGCAGCTACTGCAACTGCTGCCAGTGCCTGCTGCCACCGAGCTGCTGCTACTGCTGCTGAGGCCGGAGCTCCGCCCCTCGCCGGCGATGACCCCCTCATACGGCGGATACCCCCCCGGACACGACACAGTGAGGTATACCCCTACCTCATTGTATACGTATTGTATTATATAAATGTATATGTAAATATATGTATTGTATTATATGTGTATACGTATTTATGTAATTATGTATGTATAAATGTACTAAGTATATATGTATTTATGTATATATATAAATGTTTACTAATTTATTATTGTATTTATATATAATGTATTTATATATAATATCTAAGTGTATTATGCAATTATATATAAAGGATAAAGTATAATATATTTACATAATTACGTATATAGGTATATACGTATTTAAGTATTAATATTTATTTATGCTAATAACTTACCTCTTAATAATTTATGACTTTTTAATGTGAACCCTGTGATTGACCTAAAAGTTAAGACATTGACCTGGTGCACCCTAACCTGATAACTAGGGCTGGAAATTCTGTGATATACGTCACTTAGTTCGTAACATATTTGGTATTTCATGTACACGGTAAACAAAGATATGACGCGTGTACGTTTTAGCTACGTACACATGTGACCTAGCTAGATGGACAGTTGTGACCCTGCGTCAGTTCGTTACTGCAACGTAGTGTGTCCTGCTCGTACTATTATAGTAACTGATGGTATTACTGTATTATATATATAGGACCATGGATCGTCCTGCGAGACTTCGGAAGCAGGTTATTGGCACTCGCAGCTTGAGGACCCAGGTAAGTATACCAACCCTCTAACTTAGCATTCAAACCATCACATCTTACAATAACTAACACAAACTTATCTAACATTATATATAGAACTGACACTACCTCATACTTACATCTTATTTTAACATAATCTACACTAACATCATATCAACTAACAATTGCCATTGCACAACTTAACAGGCATCACCATTTGCTTCTAACTAACATACTAACCATATACAACTAACAGTCACAACCTCACAACTTAACTTACACACGAGACCAACTAACTAACCATCAAACAACCCCCAAGTTAACATATTGTTGCTGCTCCTCCTTGCAGCATGTAGCTGCTGCTACTTGCTGTTCTCACAGTAGTAGGCTCCCCCCTTCAACTGATCTGTTGTGCACACAAGTGCACAACCCCCCCATAGTTTGTTGCTGCTGTTGTTGGCCATCAGGCCAACACCCGACCTACCCCCCACTGCGGGTTGACAGCCCATACACCAACAGTGAGCATACCAAATCAACCCCAACAGCGTTCATAACCTCTCCATATCAGTCTACACTATACCACATTAGTCCACATAACCACTGACTACTCTCAAATGTTAACACTCAACAGTGAACATCACCTCCTACATATATCAATTATTGACTGAACCCAACAATTTATAACCCAACCGACAGTAACTTCTCTCCTCCATATATACATGTAATCTCTCTCACTATATCAGTTATACATGACTGTAACCCCATCACAGTAAATGACCACAAGACAGTGAACTCACTGTGACAGTGAACATTATTCCATCTCATGTACTCACATACATATATAATTCACTAATAATATATAATAATAAATAGATATGAGCAATAAAATTTAAAGTACATGAAGCTAACATAGCAATTTTACAAACACTTGGCATGCATCGCACCGTATCACACCAAATCCACGATACGCTTGTAATACGCTACCAAGGCTTGATCTAAATGTATCCCAAAGGATGCGAGCAAGTCCAAAATCAATCATTAGAACCAAACCAAATTTCTAGCTACATCACTACGTGTCTATGTCAAAATATGTCATGTTCAAACCCCCGTGTCGAAGAAACCCCCCCAAATTAATCGGTATCACCAAATTGTCATGATATGGACTACACGTATCCATTTGTGGACAAAAAATTAGTCTCAAACAACCAAACATATGTCAATTTGGTCTAATTAATCTATTGACAAACACATGGTGCACCAATCCTGGATTTCCCCTAAATTGGGCACAAAATACACCATAACTTCCAAAATAGGGGTCCCTAGTAGTCAATTCTTTTTCCTATAGATAGCCCTAGTACATGGGAGGATTTCTAATGATTAAACTACATATTTGGATTCTAAATAGAAGAAAAAAACTAAATTGTATCTATTGGGAGATGGATTCCCAATGAAAGTCTCCAAGGAACACAAAGAAACCTTAATTTGTGCAATCTTTACCTCCTTGTAGATCCATGCATCCTCCTTGCTCCAATAGCCTCTGATGGTGAGTAGAGAAGGAATTAAAGAAATTTTGGGTAGGGATTGGAGGAATTTGAGAAGGAAAATTTTTAGATCTAAATTTGGAATAAATAAAATGAAGAGAGAGGCTCTCTCCACCCCTATGCCCGGCCCCCTTCCTTGAGATACAATCAAGTATAAAATGACTACAAGGTCCCTATTGGCTTGTCATAAAGAAAAGGATTAAGGAAGGAATGTTCTATTCCTAATGGTTTGACTAATTCAATCACTTAACTTAATAAAAAATGACTAACTATTGGGCACAGGTGTCTCTAACTTAAAGTTGGTCCATGACAAGTCTAGTTCGGTCCAATAATACTAGTCCAAAATATAATATCATATGCTAACAATATTTAAATATAATAAATAAATATATAACATGCACCATAAATAAATAATTATAAAATACCATTCAATATAATAATTTATGAAATACTAATATTAACCATATTATCAATAATAGGAAAAGATAAAATTATCCCTCTCCGAAAAAGCGGTAGTGATAAGTCTACCTGTCACGCCCCAGTCCCAAAATATCGAGGGACTGGACACGTGGCAATGGCCAGCAGCACGCACCGATGGACAAACCCAATTTAATGGATCCATCGAGGCGTACTTAAGCTGTAATACAACTATTAGGGTCTACTAATCTCATCCACAGAATGAATATAACAAGTCAACAAAAGGAAATAAAATATCAACATCAAGTCACAAGTAATTAAATCGGGGAACAACCCGATAATCAAGTCTGATACAATTGTTCATTAAACAAGAAAGTAAATAACAACACATACTGAGTATGGAAGAACATATACTCAGGAAAATCTATGACAATCACCTAGTCTTCGGTTCCTGGTTCTGCTCCAGTGCCTGCTCCTGAACCTACTTCTGCTCCTGCTAATGCACCTGTCCTGTAAACCTCAAAGTGGATCTCCTCTGCTAAACCTGGGGACATAATCTGGATCCAGGTCCTCAGGGGACATAGCAAGGTACAAAATAACTTAAGCCAAAATAAATGCAGTGCAATAGTAAATGAAATAAATAGGGTAAACTATATAACCATCTATGTAAATTGCAAGTTGAGAGCATCACTAGAACTTAGGCTGATACCACTACAAGCTCTGTGTCGGGGAGCCGGTAGCAGTTATACTATGCTATGTAGTTTACTATGTTTATGGCCTATATATATATAATCAGCCTGTAGCCTGTGTGTCTCTCCACACCCAATGTAATCATACGTCTAATGTCCACGATGCCTCATGTCCATGTCACGTAAGATCATATCTAATGCAGTGAGTCATACTATGTCTATGAATATAATATCTAGGAATATAATGTCTATGTCATAATTCCTGCACCTACACAGAATCACCTTGAATATTTCAGGAAAATTTTGTCTCATGATTAGTGTCTGGTGTCCTGGGTTATAACGTACTTGATAATGCAAGTACGAGAATGTAAAGGGTCACGATATCCATCTCTAGGTGACGTTACACAACTCTGCGTACAGTGTTGGCACCCGACTATTAATCGGACCCTAAGTAAGTTACACGGTCCTAGGTTTAAGCATGTACAACAAGTATATATGTCAAGGAAATAAGTAGCAAAAACTGCAGGATTTGGCAAGGTACACTTCCTGGGGTTCTGGCTCCAACTGTAGCTCCGACTTCAGCGGGATTTGCAGGTACTCCTCCGGTTGCTGAAATAAACATCACTATCATATCCAAAAAATATCAATTAGCTAGAAATGCCTGTCCCTGAGTCCAATTTGGACACAAGGGCAAAAATGATATTTTTAAGTCAAAGCGGGGTCCACATGTGGGCCGCTTTGCACCGAAAAATATGTCCAGAACAAAGGTCTCCAAATCTGTCAAACTTAGTGTCAACAGGTCCAGAACAATGATACGAACCCAACGAAACTTCCGGAATTGGATTCTGATGAGCCGATCACAAAATCGTCCGTCAAGTGGAGCCGTGGGGCCCACAATACACGATTTTGTCAACATTTTCAGAATCGAACCAAACTTAGGTCACAGGACCAGCGTATTGCTACGAGTCCGATGGCACAAGTTTTGTTTCGATCCGATGTGTGTACACTAAGTTACAGCGAGATCCAGAAAAGACGGATATGGGACGTTGTCGGCGGATACGCGTTGATTTCGGTGTGCACGCACATCCGAATCAACTTTTGCGAAATCCCACACGTCCATATCGATGACGCGCACGTTTCGATGAAGACCGTACGCGATCAAGTCATCCCGTTTGGCGGGACGTACTCAGTTCCAGGGTAAAACAGGGCGTTGGTTTTCCTGTTTTTGGATCGCGGTTCGCGATCGCCATAGGACGCGATGCACCGAGCGGGTTGCACGGACATCGAGAGGGTCATGCAGGATTCGCGTTGCAACAGACGGAACAGAAAACGGGGCAGCAAGGAGAGAGAAATGGGTACTTGAACAGGGCTCCAAAAAACTGAGATTCTCGTGTCCGTGTCGTCTCAACACAGTGTCTGTGTCCGGGGTTGTCTCCGACCTAGGGTTTCGGTTCTGACGGCCGAAGACTCGCCGGAGGGGCTCGCCGGGGCTGGGGCATGGTTGAGGGCTCGCCGGAGAAGCTCGCTGGTGTCGTCGGCTCGTCGGAGATGACTCAGGCTGCTGCCGCGGGGACGGCTCTGTCCGGAGGCGGCTATGCCGGAGCTGCTGCGGCGAGGTCGGGCTCGCTGGGGAGAGCAGCAGCGGGTCGAGGCGGCCGGAGGATGGTGGCGGGGCGCTGCGGGCTGAGGGAGACGGCGCTCGTGGGGAGGCGATGGTCGGGCTGGGAGCTTAGCTGAGCTCGGCGGCGAGGCTCGAGGAAGGGAGGCCAGGGAAGGAGACGGGGCTGGACGAGGGGTTCCGGTGGCGGCGAGGTCGGGCGGAGCGGGTCAGGCGGCGGAGCTGGAGGGCGGAGTTGGAGGCTCGGGCGACGAATCGTCGAGGGGAGAGGGCTGCGGGTTCAGGGGTTGGCCGGGAACGATGGCGGTGGAGTGGGAAGAGATGGCCGAAAATGGCGGGTTTTATAGGGGCGAGGTGGCAGAGGGAGCGGTGGGAGGTTACGGAAGTGAGGCGGCGGCAGGTGCGGGGGATGCGAAGCGGAGGAGACGGCCGGCGGTTACGCGGCGGTCGGGAAGGCGGATGGGCGGCGGTTACTCGGCTGGGAGAAGAGAAGGTTTTGGGTCGGGCGGGGCTGAGACGGGTCGGGTCGGGTCAGGCGGATCCGGCCCAATCCACTAATCAGGAATGCAGGTTCGGGTAGAAACGGGTTTCGGGTCACGGGTTAGACCCGGATCAGACCCGCTAGGTTTGAGTTGGGTTGGGTTGGGTTTGGTTCGGTTCAACAGTGGGTTGGTTCGGTTTGGTTTATTTCAAATAAACCGGCTTTATTTAGGGTTTATTTTAGTTTAATTATAAAACAGTTTTTAGGGCTTTAAAAATACTTTCGGGGTCCAATAAATTCTCAGAAAATTACCCTATGTCTAATTTTTTATTTTACACTAGAAAATATTATTTCATAATATTTTAAATATTATTTAACATTAAATAAAAAAATCATTTAATATTAAAATACCTTAGTTTTAATTTCAGAAAAATCCCAAAAAATTACAGAAAATTGCAAAAATTAAAAATTAAAAATTCTTGAAAAATCAGGGGGTTTACAATCTACCCCCTTAAGAGGATTGCGTCCTCGCAATCAAAGAATAACCGGTCAACAGAGATGACACGGTTGCAAATATTTTTTCGAAGCACATTACTATCAAGAAGAATCAAAGTTGAGGGTATAAGAATAACACATAGGAAAAAACATTTCCCTAAGCGATGGAAGTTATGAAATTTTTCGGATGAAGGAAATCTAGAAAATTATAGTTTTAGAAAACCAGGTTATCCTTTATAAAAACATATTAGACTAATAATTATAAAACAATCTAGGTTATTTAGCAAGTTCAAAATTACTAGGTTAATACTAGGTTATTTATTATTAGCAAATTAAAACTGTCAGGTCAAGTCTAAGGTCACGAACCAGCAGGCACGAATTAAAGCAAATCTAGAAACAGATAACTAAGAAAAACTTACGCGTATTAGCTACTCCATGATTTTGTGCATCTTCCAAGGTCATCGCGAAGGCTTGTCCGCGTCCTTGTGGTAGATTCCTATGCTGCTGCTGGGCCTGTTGGAAGAGTGCTGCTTGTGGTGCCAAGGGTGGCCTCGACTGATACCCTCCTGGGGCAGGTTGAGTTTGTTGGGTTGCCCTTGGTGCTCCTCCTCGATGCTGAGGACAATCCTTGGCTAAGTGTTGATTGGTTCCGCAAATCAAGCATAATCCTAACTTGCGTCTGCAGTCCTTCTTAATATGGCCTACTTTGCCACAGTATTGACATATAGGTAATATCTGCGGAGAGGCTCTGGGTGACTGGCGTATGTGAGGTTTCTTTGCAGCTTCTTCTTGTGGTGCTTTGGCTGATGTGGAAGACCGTTTCAGACTGGTCTCTTTTCTGGTGACGCGTTCTGTGCGTCGGGCTGCAGCGAGAACAGACGGAATTCCATTGGTCTAATTTAGGACTTTCTGATGTTTCTTTATTCCGTTTATCATCCAAAGATGGTGATAATACCGGACAAGTCCTTACTTGTATTTATTTGCGGCCATAGAGGAGCCGTATGAAGCTGAGGTGGGACAAATCCACCTAAGGGGAACCAATCAGTCCCCAAGCCGGTCCAAGCGGAGCTCGGTGATTAGACGTAGGGATTCATCTTCATCCATCAACGGTTCAAACAAAATTCAATATCTTTCTCATTAATTCTACTCTTTCACAAAAGGAGTCCGAGTAAGAGGTAGGTGCGATGGATCCGATGAGACTCTGCAGCTCAAAGTTTAGTCCGTCGAAGAACTTCTCAGCCTTCTCTTCTTCCGTCGGGATCAAAGTAGGGGCGAAGCGACTTAAACGAATAAATTCTGCGTTGTACTCTTCCACTGTCATACTGCTCTGAGTGAGGCGATTGAACTTGTCCCGAAGTTCTGATCGTGCGATAGCCGGAATGTACATCTCCTGAAAGAGTCTGGAAAACTCTTCCCAAGTGACTCGGTCTGGTCCGAGCCTGGTCTCTTCAGATAGCCACCAGTGATGAGCATTGTCCGTCAACTGCATTCTAACGACGGTCATCCAACGTTCTCTTGGAAGCTCAGCTGCTTCTAACTAGTGTTGTATGTTGGTGAGCCACTCATGAACTTCGGTTGGTCCCTCCTTGCCAGAAAAGGTATGGGGCTTGAGCTGACGAAAATCAGTGATAGAACCCGTCGCTGGTCGCCTGGCTTGTGGGTTCGCCTGCTCCAATGCGGTTACTAGGCTGGTCCTCAAATACTCTGCCTCGTGACGCTGAGTCTCTTGATGAATTTGCTGTTGGGCTTGCATCATTGCGTAGATCATTTGAAATATCTGCTGCCCGTCTATAGGTTGCCCTTGTAGGAATACGGGCATTGGTGGAACGAACTACGGAGGCGGCGGGATGTCATCACGCCGGAACCTTGAATTATGCTGGGCTGCTTGATCGCTTTGAGAAGATTGTCATCGGTCTTCGGGTGTCACTCCTTCATCATAAGTAACCACAGCATCGTGTGGTGTACCCAAGGGATTCTCGTCTCCGATTCTTGGATCCATTACTCTGCATCAAAAATAAACTATAAGAGGCGTACAGGAATCAAGGCAAGATGCAAGTCAAAAATTAATTCGAATACGATTTATATATCAAGAACGATTCAAGCAAGTGGATGAGATCCTAAAAACTTATCCTATTTTTATTGCAGTCTTGTTTGGTCCCTAAGTTTAAACCGAACAATTTAGTCGTTGACCTGCATGGGCCACCACAAAAACCATGTCACGCCCCAGTCCCAAAATATCGAGGGACTGGACACGTGGCAATGGCCAGCAGCACACACCGATGGACAAACCCAATTTAATGAATCCATCGAGGCATACTTAAGCTGTAATACAACTATCAGGGTCTACTAATCTCATCTACAAAATGAATATAATAAGTCAACAAAAGGAAATAAAACATCAACATTAAGTCACAAGTAATTAAATCGGGGAACAACCCGATAATCAAGTCTGATACAATTGTTCATTAAATAAGAAAGTAAATAACAACACAGACTGAGTATGGAAGAACATATACTCAGGAAAATCTATAGCAATTACCTAGTCTTCGGTTCCTGGTTCTGCTCCAGTGCCTGCTCCTGAACCTACTTCTGCTCCTGCTAATGCACCTATCCTGTAAACCTCAGAGTGGATCTCCTCTGCTAAACGTGGGGACATAATCCGGATCCAGGTCCTCAGGGGACATAACAAGGTATAAAATAACTCAAGTCAAAATAAATGCAGTACAATAGTAAATGAAATAAATAGGGTAAACTATATAACCATCTATGTGAATTGCAAGTTGAGAGCATCACTAGAACTTAGGCTGATACCACTACAAGCTCTGTGTCGGGGAGCCGGTAGCAGTTATACTATGCTATGTAGTTTACTATGTTTGTGGCCTATATATATATATAATCAGCCTGTGTGTCTCTCCCCACCCAATATAATCATACGTCTCATGTCCACGATGTCTCATATCCATGTCACGTAAGATAACATCTAATACAGTGAGTCATATTATGTCTATGAATATAATATCTAGGAATATAATGTCTATGTCATAATTCCTGCACCTACACAGAATCACCTTGAATATTTCAAGAAAATTCTGTCTCATGATTAGTGTCCGGTGTCCTGGGTTATAACGTACTTGATAATGCAAGTACGAGAATGTAAAGGGTCACGATATCCATCTCTAGGTGACGTTACACAACTCTGCGTACAGTGTTGCACCCGACTATTAATCGGACGCTAAGTAAGTCACACGGTCCTAGGTTTAAGCATGTACAACAAGTATATATGTCAAGGAAATAAGTAGCAAAAACTGCAGGATTTGGCAAGGTACACTTGCCTGGGGTTCTGGCTCCAACTGTAGCTCTGACTTCAGCGGGATTTGCAGGTACTCCTCCGGTTGCTGAAATAAACATCACTATCAGATCCAGAAAATATCAATCAGCTAGAAATGCCTGTCCCTGAGTCCAATTTGGACACAAGGGCAAAAATAATATTTTTAAGTCAAAGCGGGGTCCACATATGGGCAGCTTTGCACCGAAAATGTGTCAGAAACAATGATCTCCAAATCTGTCAAACTTAGTGTCAATAGGTCCAGAACGATGATACGAACCCAACGAAACTTCCGGAATTGGATTTCGATAAGCCGATCACAAAATCGCCCATCAAGTGGAGCCGTGGGGCCCACAATACGCGATTTTGTCAACGTTCTCAGAATCGAACCAAACTTGGGTCACAGGACCAGCGTATTGCTACGAGTCTGATGGTATAAGTTTTGTTTCGATCCGATGTGTGTATACTAAGTTACAGCGAGATCCAAAAAGGACGGATACGGGGCGTTGTCGGCGGATACGCTTTAATTTCGGTGTGCACGCACATCCGAATCAACTTTGATCCCACACGTCCGTATTGACGACGCACACGTTTCGGTGAAGACCGCACACGACCAAGTCGTCCCGTTTGGCGGGGCATACTCAGTTTTGGGGTGAAACAGGGCGTTGGTTTTCCTGTTTTTGGATCGCGGTTCGCGATCGCCACAGGACGCGATGCACCGAGCGGGTTGCACCAGACGGAACAGAAAATGGGGCAGCGAGGAGAGAGAAATGGGTACCTGAATAGGGCTCCGAAAAACTGAGATTCTCGTGTCCGTGTCATCTCGACATAGTGTCTGTGTCCGGGGTTGTGTCCGACCTAGGTTTTTGGTTCTGACGGCCGAAGACTCGCCGGAGGGGCTCGCCGGAGAAGCTCGCCGGTATCGTCGGCTCGCCGAAGATGACTCAAGCTGCTGCTGCGGGGGTGGCTCTGTCCGGAGGCGGCTATGCCGGAGCTGCTGTGGCAAGGTCGGGCTCGCTGGGGAGAGCAGCAGCGGGTCGAGGCAGCCGGAGGCTGGTGGCGGGGTGCTGCGGGTTGAGGGAGACGGCGCTCGTGGGGAGGCGATGGCCGGGCTGGGAGCTTGGCTGAGCTCGGCGGCGAGGCTCGAGGAAGGGAGGCCAGGGGAGGAGATGGGGCTGGGCAAGGGGTTCCGGTGGCGGCGAGGTCGGGCGGAGCGGGTCAGGCGGCGGAGCTGAAGGGCGGAGCTGGAGGCTCGGGCGACGAATCGTCGAGGGGAGAGGGATGCGGGTTCAGGGGCTGGCCGGGAACGACAGCGGTGGAGCGGGGAGAGATGGCCGGAAATGGTAGGTTTTATAGGGGCGAGGTGGCAGAGGGAGCGGCGGGCGGTTACGGAGGTGAGGCGGCGGCAGGTGCTGGGGATGCGAAGCGGAGGAGACGGTCGACGGTTACACGACGGTCGGGAAGGCGGACGGGCGGCGGTTACTCGGCTGGGAGAAGAGAAGGTTTCGAGTAGGGCGGGGCTGAGATGGGTCGGGTCGGGTCAGGCGGATCCGGCCCGATCCACTAATCATGAATGCGGGTTCGGGTAGAAACGGGTCACGGGTTAGACCCGGATCCGACCCGCTATGTTTGAGTTGGGTTTGGTTTGGTTCGGTATAACAGTGGGTTGGTTCGGTTTGGTTTATTTCAAATAAACCGGGTTTATTTAGGGTTTATTTTGGTTTAATTATAAAACAGTTTTTAGGGCTTTAAAAATACTTCCGGGGTCCAATAAATTTTCGAAAAATTACCCTATGTCTAATTTTTTATTTTACACTAGAAAATATTATTTTCATAATATTTAAATATTATTTAACATTAAATAAAAAATCATTTAATATTAAAATACCTTAGTTTTAATTTCAGAAAAATCCCAGAAAATTACAGAAAATTGGAAAAAATCCAAATTAAAAATTTTTGAAAAATCAGGGGGTTTACAATCTACCCCCTTAAGAGGATTGCGTCCTCGCAATCAAAGAATAATCGGTCAACAGAGATGACACGGTTGCAAATATTTTTTTTGAAGCACATTACTATCAAGAAGAATCAAAGTTGAGGGTGTAAGAATAACACATAGGGAAAATCATTTTCCTAAGCGGTGGAAGTTATGAAATTTTTCGGATGAAGGAAATCTAGAAAATTACAGTTTTAGAAAACCAGGTTATCATTTATAAAAACATATTAGACTAACAATTATAAAACAATCTAGGTTATTTAGCAAGTTCAATCTAGTAAATAAATAATTATAAAATACCATTCAATATAATAATTTTTGAAATACTAATATTAACCATATTATCAATAATAGGAAAAGATAAAATTATCCCTCTCCGAAAAAGCGGTAGTGACAAGTCTACCCCCTTAGCATAATTTTGTCCTCGAAATTAAAACTCTCACCCCTTTCTCTTGGGCCAGTCATATCCTGTTCATGCAAATTCTACTACGGTAAAACCTCCAATAATCATAGTCCAAGACAGTCCAATCTTATTATATACAATCCTACTGTTCTACTGAAAAGAGTAACCATACTTGGATATAGTCTCTAACTATCATGAATTTCAGTCTCTATCAAGGTTTTCACATACCATAGCACAAATTACTAAGGCAACTATAATCCACCATGTATCACACAGATCAACTAGATAAAAAAAAATAGAACCTGCTAACCCAACACTTGTAGCATTGGTCCTTTTGACCCTTATTGCAAAAGTCCCGCTGGAGTGTCTCCCTCTGCTGGTGCGGGCAATCTGCTATTCCACCGGTGGCTTAGTTTATCTCACACTAAACATTCACTAATCATCATCCTAGTCAAGATATTTTAATATCGAGGGTTACCAAATACTAGTGTTATACTATGGTTCTAGGTCATGGACATACTTAACTCACTGACACTTGCTACCTAGGATACTATACAAATGCCACTAAGATACTACCTCATTTATTTATTTCAGTTCTTGTAATCATCAAAAGTTTCTCAACCATTCTCTTACAAGGAACACTTATATACATTTTCAATCATGTGTTCTATTAGTACACCATTGTCCATCTTGAATACCCCTAATAGGATGCCTACTCAAATCTTGATATTGTCTACACAAGACACCAGCTCTTATATAGCACTTTAGATGGCATCCTCATAACAGGTTACTCACATCTCTCCTCTATACTTAATATACTAGTCACTAAAATGTTTGTGCCTAAATTGCCATGATTATTGAGATACTCTGGCTTATGTTACTAGGCTACTCCTTTTGTCCCGTTACCTGGTGCAACTCATACTCTAACGCTTGTTAATCATCCTAAGGTTCTTATCTATACTAAGTAATACATACACAAATACCTCCTAGCCATCATGATATCTTACTGGTATCCTTATATCCCTTATACTATTCCCTGATACATACGACTGCTATGCTCAAAACTAGCAAGGTACTATACCTACTAAACTCACTTCTATATAGATTGCCCCTTTTATTTGCTGCCTGGATCACTTGTACTCTTACTCTCCACTACTCTTTATCTATATTATTCGATACACCCATCTAATAATATCATACAAGATATTTACTGATACTAATACATTATTCAATAATTTTTTGATATACTCTGAATACTGCTACTCTCCCTAGGCACTCTAGTTACAGAAATACTAGCTCCTAACTATACACATCAACTGTACTTAATGTTCTAGGGCTCTAACTCCATAAATACTTACAACAGTTCACCACAACACTACTACCATTCTTGACACTAACTTCATCATTAGATCACCTTATCACACTCACTAAAACTCATAATCACATATATCTGATGCACTTAGTTATTTTACTTCTGTAATACACATATTTTACTTCACTCTCATAGGTAAACTCATGATTCCATATCTCTATTGTTATCTATATATCTCCTCCCATATCTTCTATACTTGAACCTATAGACTGATACACTAGTCAGGATACACTAGTACATTTTTTATGACCAACCTTAATACCTCTCCACCTATGACACACTATTGGAATTGCTAATACTCATATCCCTACTTCTGATACTCATGAAACTCTCATACTGGTATTTTACTTCACATCTTGTATTCACTCGTCATCCTCTGTGTATTGTGCACACAATTCTGAACACTATACTTTATTCTTCCACCATACCTTGCTCCTTAACACATCAACACCCTCAAAATCAAGTGATATACTCATCACTAGTCATACACCGGTGCACTCCTATCTATTCACATCAATGCTCTACTTCTACATGTAACACAAGTCATACTACTTCAGCACAATATATTCTTATTCCTTCACACTCTTCTATACACTTATGGGTACCACTCGACTATGGCACATTCCTCTATGCTTGACACACTCAAATATCAACCACTCAATAGAATCTCATGCTCCATTGATTTCTAACACAATTTATGTGATACATAATTGTTACATGGCTCACCCAACTACATAAATTCATGGCTATCCAGAATATGTATGCTGACACTGATACTAACTCCAGGAACCACCACTGATACTCTCTACTCCCCCTTCTACCTATAGTACCAATACTAAATATACTGATACCTATTACAGAACTATTGCTACAAGGTACTACACTATGGGTTATCTCTAGATTGATGTCTATTGCTCACATGTCCAACCAAGAATCACTCACAGACTCATAAACTAAACTTTAAATAATTAACACTAATACTCAAAGTCGCAGACCTAATTGCAAGTCACCAAACTATTACACTATCAAGGAACCATAATGAAATGAACCTCTATAAGAAACTGGACTAAAGGAACTAAAGGTATCCCTATTCCTGAGCTAATAGTGGTGGTGGAACAGAATCCTATAATAACAGAAGTGGAACGATAGAGATACATTAAGAACCAGTTTAAGATACAATATGATAATCATACGCATCTGTCCGAAATCATGATACTCAAAATCCTCGCCACGCCAGTAAGCATAGTTGCGATAAACGATAGAGTCCATAACTAAGGTATATATCTCTATAATCATGTTATCTAGAATTCTCAATACGCCAACCGGTATGGCTATGAGAAATCCTAAATTTTATAACTAAGATATGTACATCCAAAGTCAGGTCCCTACGTTTTTGCCACGCCAACTAATATTGCTGCGATAAACTCTAGGCTCCATAACCAAAACAAACATTTTTACCTTTCTCACTGTCCTCGTCAACATATGTCATCAGAAGATACCGTAATTAAGTCCATAAAATTTATCTCGATATAAAATCAAAATTATCAACGAATTATCAAGAATCAAATTCAACAACAACAAATAAGAGTAAACGGAAGCAAGAGGAAATGATTTGAATTAGAATTTATAAGAAGATTCTCAAGGGTCGTCCCAGAAATCTCTCAAGAAGTCCTAATTTGTGTAAACCCCCTAATTTTGCAAGAATTTTAAATTGGGATTTTTTCACAATTTTCTGAAATTTTCTGGGATTTTTCTGTAATTAAAATCAGGTTTCTAATTATTAAATAATTTTTATTTGATAATAAATAATATTAAATTATTATGAAAATAATATTTTTGGGTGTAAAATGGAAAACTGGACTTAGGATAATTTTTCTGTAATTTATTGGACCTCGGACCTATTTTAAATCATATGAAAACTATTATTTATTTATTATTATTAAGTTATTATTTATTATTTATTATTATTATTATTTGTTTTTATAAATTCCGGCCCAAACCCAGCCCGTAAACTGGCCCATCAGCCCATTGGGCCCAAACCCAGCCCGCCAGCTGCTAGCGGGTCGGATCGGGTCCGCCCGACCGAACCCGATGACCCTCTCCCCTCCCTGACCCAGTCACCGTTTCCCGCTTCCGTCGGCCGCTCTGCCCGGCCAGCGCCCCGCACTCCCCGGCCACCACGACCCCGCGGCCCTCGCCGCCTTGGCCGGCCTCCCCGACCTCCTCCCTTCTCTATTAAATCCCCTCCCCTTTCTCCCCTCCGGCCACCGTCACCTCCCCTGACCTCGCCGTGAACCGCCTAGCCGCCACCGCTGCCAGCCCGTCGTCGACGACGCCCCGCCGCTGCAACTCCTCCTTCTTCCTCCCCTCTCCTCCGCCTGCCTCCGGCCACGACGAGCACGAGCAGCAGCCGACAGTAGCGGCTCTGCCACCCCGCTCCACCGTGAGCTGCCCGCCGTCGCCTCGAGCAGCCGCCTACGGCCGCCCCTCCGCCCCGAGCCGCCCTGGCCTCCAGCCCAGCCTTCCTCCGACCGGCCTCCCCTCGCCGGAATCCCCTGAACCCTAACCCTAATTCCCAAATTTGACTCGGACACGGCAGTGGACACGGGACACAGTGTCCTGTGTCGTGTCGGACACGGTGAACCCCGGTTTTCGAGCCATGTTCAGGTACTCATATCTTCTTGCTCGTAGCTCTGATTTTGATTCCGTAAATTGCGTTGCGAAACCTGTATGACCCTCTCGGTGCCCGGATAAACCGTTCGGGGCATCGCGTCCTGTGGTGATCGCACACCGCGATCCAAAAACAGGAAAAATATTGACCCGATTCACCCCGGAACTGGGTACGCCCCGCCAAACGGGATAACTTGGTCGCGCGCGGTCTTCACAGATACGTGCGCGCCGTCAATACGGATGTGTGGGATTTCGTAGAAGTCGATTCGGGTGTGCGTGCACACCGGGATCAACGCGTATCCGCGGACACCGTCCCGTATTCGCCTTTTCTGAATTATGCCCTAACTTTGTGTGCACACGTCGGATCGAAACAAAACTTGTGCCATCGGACTCGTAGCGATACGCTGGTCCTGTGACCCAAGTTTGGTTCGATTCTGAGAACGTTGACGAAATCGCGTGTCGTGGGCCCCACAGGCTCCGCTCGACGGGCGATTTTGTGATCGGCTCATCCGAATCCAATTTTGGAAGTTCCGTTGAGTTCGTATCATCGTTCCTGACCTGTTGACACTAAGTTTGGTGAATTTGGAGACCTTTGAGCCTGACACGTTTTTCGGTGCAAAGCGGGCCCACATACGAACCCCGTTTTGATCCGAAATTGTCGTTTTTGCCCTTGTCTCCAAATTAGACTCAAGGACAGGCGTTTCTAGCTATTTGATATCTTCTGAGCATGATGGTAATGTTTATTTCAGCATCCGGAGTCATTTCTAGAAATTTCTCCGAGAACAGAACTCTAGTTGGGATCCAAACATCAGACAAGTACCTGCACTTCAAGTTTATTCCTTATATTATGATAATTAGTTCCTTGCTCTACTAGTACCATTGTATGATTACACTTAGTGTCAGGATTTGGAGTTCATGTCTTGCTTTTCGTGTCGGGTGGAAGAATACTAGGAGGCATGTAGTTTACTCTTCCCCTTGTCCTGACTGCTAGCTGTTGGTACACGACTGTACCATCAGCCTGATACTCGATTATTCCTGACTGATAGCCGTCTATGACGGCCTGATTAGCCTTATAAACCCCTACATGCCAACTATGTATTCTAAATAACACAAGTTCACACACATAGTTCTTGTCTTGTTGCAGTTCCTGTTGTCTTGTTGTAGTTTTATTTTCCTGTCTTATTTTATCCCTGTTTTACTCATATCCCTGTTTTACAGCATTTAACTCTTAGTTATTATTATCACTTATTTATGCATATTCTCAACATGTTACTTAGTCAGTTCTTTTCTACTTGTCATAAATATTTAGTTTAATCTTGTTGTGCATTGTGTACTTTGCTCCTTTCCTGACTGGATCCGTTGATATTAGTCGATGATGAGGATTATGCCCCCACCTATTATGGCCCCTATGAGGGAGCAGATGACACATTTGAGGAGTCGGTTCCCACCCAGGAGACTACTTCTGCGGAGTAGTTAGCAGTAGTTATTTATTTCCCTTTCATCTTAGTAATCGGGTTTGTCCCCGATTTAATTTCTGGTTCTGTAATAAACCATGGATCTGTTTGTCACATTTGTTTTATTTATGAAATCTTAGCATTCCTTTCCTGTTATTATCTTTGCCTACTTATAATACTGTGAATGAGCTAGATTTTATTTAACTATGGATATGACCTAGACAGCGTACTACCGCCGACACTGCGGCGTAGGCTGGACGTACCTACGTACTCGTGCCCGAATACCCGGGTGCGGGTCGTGACAATTTGTGATTGAGTATTCTCATCCTAATATCCTATATCATATATCCTATTCTAGGCTCGCAGCAGTACAACTAAGCCGTCAGATTACCACGACATCATACTAATTATGAAGTATGACCTGCATGGACCACCACAAAAATGTGTCACGATCTGCATCCGGTGTAAGGGTACAAGTACGTGGGTACGTCCAGCCTACGCCGCAGCATCGGCGGTAGAACACTGTCTAGGTCATCAATACTATCAAAATATCTCACACAATAAATATAATGTACCTGTAAATGATATCTCAACTCCGTATGGAGGAACAATATGCTATATAATAAATGCTAACCAATACTCAATCACAATATAAAACTAGAGAAGGATAAAAGCACGATATGGAATATAAGGAAGAAATAAGGAGTCACAATACATCACAAGTCCAAAACCACTAGTTTAGGCACAATATAAGTCTCAAATAATATATACATGCCAAATAAGACTAACACAATATCCAAAATAAGGTCTAAGCCTCCTCGGTCACTGGCACTAAGTCCTCCTGCTCTAGGGGAGTATCCTCTAGTGGCTCACCGTCCTACGGCCCGTAATACGTAGGACACAGCTGCTTTAGCCAATCATCTGGAAAATATATCCAATCAGGATTGGAGCAAAGTACAAAACTATGTAAGCAGTTCCAAATATATGGTAGAAAATATATGACAAGCAATAGAAAGAATACAAGATACACAAGTAACTAGAAATAGAAATATAGTTAGAATAAACAGATATGTACAATATGAACTGAAAAAATAAATACAAGCGATATAAAAATAACTACAAGTAGAGAAACTAGAATACTAGCTATGTGGTTTAGAGCACAAGTTCGTTATATGGTTGGCTTTGGTTGCATATGAGGTGAATAAGGTAACTCGATTGTACGTGAGATGTACAATCGACATACACATAAGATAAATAGGGCTTTATCACATAACAAACTTCTACTCCCCCTTCCCAACCAATACTCATGGATCCAATCACGATACGTTACGCACATGAATATGATATAGTCATACTAGCACATGAAATAGTGGATGCACAAGAAGCACATAAAACAATACCCGATGCACACGATGAAATACATATGTAAGGAGTACCCGTTGAACATGTTAGGGGATAACATCTCCTGACAAGATCCATATAGTACCAGTCCGTGTAACAAAGTGCCAGAATCAAGTATATTAGTTCTAAAAAAGTGATATATACATCATAAAATAAAAACTAACAGAGAGATGTACTCGCCTGAAATCTGAGATGAAGTGTCAACCCACATCTGGACTAGTGCCTCGAAGACCTAAATATGGAATATTATATCAGCACATGGTTTTGGAATGAATACAAGTTAAATTAGTCCAAATCTAGGTCATTAGGCCAATTCTAAGTCAAAATAGTCAAACTAAGTCAATTGTAGGTCAAACTAGTAAAACTAGCTATTTCTAGGTTGTATGAGTCCATCTCTAAGATATTGGGTCCATACGTTATGTATCTAGGCTTTGCTAGCTACTATTAAGATATTAGGATATCAATACAATACCGTATCGTAGGATACGTAATATCTTATTTATGAAAAACTATATAAGATATGCAAAATACTATATACTAATATTTCCTAGCTAAAACTAGTACAAATATATACCTTGGCTTTGAGCCAACTTGGTATCACATTATCTAAAATCCATCTTGATACATAACCCAATACCTTAAGTAAACTCCAATATCTCAAATTACCTTGTGCACAAACTCCAGGTAAATACTTAGCTAAATACTTAACTCCAATATCTATATATATATATATATATATATATATATATATATATATATATATATATATATATATATATATATATATACTAAATCAAGTATCTAAATATACTATCATGAACTAACCCTCTAACTTAGCATTCAAACCATCACTTCTTACAATAACTAACACAAACTTATCTAACATTATATATAGAACTGACACTACCTCATACTTACATCTCATTCTAACATAATCTACACTAATATTATATATCAACTAACAACTGCCATTGCACAACTTAACAAGCATCACCCTTTGCTCCCAACTAACATACTAACCATATACAACTAACAGTCACAACCTCACAACTTAACTTACACACGAGACCAACTAACTAACCATCAAACAACCCCCAACTTACCATGTTGTTGCTGCTACTTGTTGTTCTCACAGTAGTAGGCTCCCCCCTTCAACTGACCTGATGTGCACACAAGTGCACTGTAGTGCCCCGTTCCCCCTATTCGGGGAGCGCGACTAAGAAATACTCGGTATCGTTCGATCGGGAGAGATTGAATCAAGATCGTTTACTCGTTATGGATTGGTTTCTTCGGAATCATGTCCCACATTCAACGGATCGTGCCTCAAGGAAGGACTCGATGGCAGAGTCTGTAAAACCCCTATTCCTATATATATATATATATATATATATATATATATATATATATATATATATGCCCTTTTTAATTAATTATTAATTTATTTATAGTAATTAGTGGCTAATTAGGAGAAATAAATTTTAATTAATTTTTATTTTAGGTGTTCGTATACTTAGGAGATTTATGGGGCCATTAGGAATTTTTTTTCGAATTTATTCCATGTAGGAGACCCTTTGGGCAGTTACTAGCTTAATGGTGTGCATTAATATAATTTTAGATTTTTCTATGAGTATATACGTATATATATATATATATATATATATATATATATATATATATATATATATATATATATATATATATATATATACATATATATCTAAAGGAAAAAGAAAGAAAAAGAAAAAGGAAAATATTAGAAAAGAAAAGAAAAGAAATGGAAAAACAGAAAAAGAAAAAAAAGAAAACCCATTACCAAACTACCAAGCCAAACCACACCTACCCGCTGCTTTGTAGCAGCCGCCCGCCCTTGCTAATATGCAGCAAGCCCACTTTACACCCGACCCCCCTTAGCAAATAAGCAAAGCCCCTTTGTAGCAAACTACACAGCAAACCATAGTACCCCCTTAAGCCATGCGACCGACCCCCCTTCTCTCTTATATATATATATATATATATATATATATATATATATATATATATATATATATATATATATTCAGTTTTCAACCAACCCTAACCCTAGATCACCCTAATCTCTTTCTCTTCCCATCTAGACTAAAGGAGCACCGCCACCGCAGCCGAAGAACCCCGCCAAGCCGTCCAAACCAATCCCGAAGACCGCGATCCCGCGCACTACAGATTTCCGCAGCGAGGTACCTGTGTTCCCGCGTTATTTTCCGTCGCCTCGCTCAACCAAACGTTACCCTATCTTCACCGGTATGATCACCCCTTAACCTTCTTCATTATCTGTGTGATAGTAGACCTTGAACCACGCGAAACCATAGGCAAAAATAGCGCCAAAGTTGGCAGAAATAGACCAATTTCTGGGATCGCAGAAAACTGCGATGATCACCCATGTTCCCGAATTCGTATCTCCCACCACAGAGATCCGAATTCGATGATTATTTTTGGTATACAGAGACCACTTGACCTAGTTTAATTTTTATTAAATGACCCTAGATTATTAACTGTTGTAGGTAGAATTAAATTCGTTGGAAAACCCTGCGAACACACTTTTTTTAGATTTCCAAAAGTTGTGAAACGGAGCGCGCTCCTCCAAACGGGACCGCCCTGGCATATACCAAGTGTACCAATTGGTGCGCACAGTATACCCGGACACGTGAGAGTTCACTGAAACTAATTTGGACGCGTGTGCGCGTCGAAATCAGCCTGTATCTGCGGACAAACTCCATATCGCAACTTTTGTAAAAGCTGTGCGCATTTTGTGTATGCTAGTCAAATTGAGACAAAACTTACATCACTGGACTCGTGGTATCGCACTGGTCCTGTGACCCAATTTTCACGTAATTTTGAGATAGTTGACCAAGTCGCCAATTGGCGGGCCCCACGGTTGACTTTTTGGGCGAATTTGTGTTCGGCCCATCGGAATCCACATTTGGACATACCGTTGGGTTCGTATTGACATTTAGAGTTTGTTTGACCTATAATTTGTCCCATTTAGAGACCTTTACCTCTGACACACTTTTCGGTGCAAAGTGGGCCATATGTGGACCTCGCTTTGACCCAAAATTACCGTTTTGCCCCTGTGTCCAAATTGGACGAAAAGGAAGTGCTTTTTAGCTATTTTGCTTATTTTGGGAACGTTGGTGATGTTTATTTCATCATCCAGAGAACTTTGTTCTGAGGTCGCAGCTTCTACTCCTGCGTGCGTGACATCTGGACATTACATTTTTTAACTTTCTTGTCAGGCAAGATACCTTGCCAAATTGCTTATAGTATTTTGCATGCTTAGTATATTTCTGTATATTCATTGTATTTCTGTATATTTCTTGCATGTGTAGTTTTTTCCAGTCAATATTATATATTAGATATGTTGACACACACATGTCACTTAGTATCATGAGAGGATAATCATTAGGCGTATGGGCTTTTAACCACTCTGGTAAACCGTAGTATATAGCTCGCACTACGGACGTGTGTCGCGCTGGTCGCTACCCCCACGGTATGTCAATTTCTGGAGTCTTGCTGGTCACTACCCCCACGGTATATCGATTTCTGATGTCCATTGACGGGTGTGTGAGTTGTGAGGTAGATCGAGTAGCCTACCCTTGCCCATACGTCAAAAAGTTATCCTTATTTGCATTCATATAGATTGTCTTGTACAGCGTACTTATATATTTTCAAACAATATGCATGTTTACTGTATTCAAATTAGCTTGCTTCTATATATCTTGTTACGTCCCTCTGAGGACCTGGTCCCTTTCCAGGTGTATCTGTTCTTGAGTATTTGTAGGAGCACAGATATGGATGGTTATATATGTTTCGAGGATGTCTTCTCTTCGAGCCCGTAGTCGTTAGCTGGTATTCTTATATTGTGTTTATTGTGTTGTACCTTTACATTCGAGTTGGTAGTGGATTTGTTTCCATCTAACTATCATCCTTAGATACTTATATTGAGATCTAGTTTCATAGATACTGGTTATTTATTTATATTTGATTTTCGTGGATGAGATTTAGACTATATCCTGTGACTTGTGACATATGTTTATACCACTTGTGGATTGATATTCATATTACAGCGTACGTGTGGATTTTGGTTTCCATATATTGGAGTTGCCATATCCATACAGTTGGCATGCTTACGTCCTAGTCCTACGTACTTTTGGGACTGGGGCATGACATGTTTTTGTGGTTGTCCATGCAGGTCGAGAGTATATTGTCTCGGTTACGTTATTGTACCGAATAATCCTGCACCTAGGAATAGAGTATATGATCTCATCCACAATTGACTATGATTCGCTCTCCTTCCAATCAATTCTATTTGAATACTTGTATCTTGCTTAATTCATGTGCTTCCCTGATAATTCCTTGAGTATAGCCCCCCCTCCTAGAATATAGAAGTCCCTGTTGTTAGATGATAAGTAGGGTAACCTTCCTATTAAGAGTACAACCAGAGTGTTGATACACCACTAAGTTTAGAATATCTAGTGAATCCTAGAATTTCTTACCTATAGATTGATCGACCATTACCCCTTGACATAGTTATGAAGGACTTGAGAGTAGTATAGATACTACTAGAGTTAGTTAGAAATTTGATCATAGTGTTTTACCCTAGTAGTGAGGAACTAATAGAAATCCAAGATTGAAAATTAGGACTGAACCTAACCTTCATAGTTAAATAGTATTGGAGAACTATAAACTTAGATCATTGTCCTATCATTAGCAGGACAATACCTTAGGAAGCCAAGAGGAATGAATGTAATGTTTTCCCCGACCATACCCCGAACACAGAAGAGTAGCATCCCACCCATTCCTTAGAAAACCATAACATTATCTAGATCTATTTAGTTTTATGACTTGTTCCTCTGAACCCTTAGCGCTCGCTATTAGTGAGACGACTAAATTTTTTTTCCTTCATCTTTCAATTAGTGCCACCTAAACCTCTCTGATTATAGACCAAGTGATTTTATTCTGTGTTAAGGACATATAGTTGCTAGGATTATAGTGGTTAATGTTAAATTTTGAAATTGTGTGCTTAGTAGTTAGAACTTGATGGTTTAAGTTATTATTGTAGATTATGACCTAATAATTAAACCTTAGTTTTAAAATTGCGTAACATGTACCCCCACCTCGATACGAGTTATATCCCCTTTCCCCTTGAAGGCCAGTAACTGTTCCATTCTTACTATTGACACTTGTTCTATAAGCGATATGACTAAGACTTAGGACGACCATGACATATGTAATGAAAGAGGATACCCTAATAAGTACCAAGACCCCTTCTCGTAGACCTTAACAGGAGTTTCTACAGTATCCTTAAGACAATTACAGTACTAGTTTATTGTTATAAGTTGGGTAGTATACCTCACAACATAGTATCACATAGTCTTTTGACCTATTATTGAAGTGTAACTGAACAATATTAATTGTATGCTAGCTTAGGACGACAGTATTTTTTTTCAGACTGTAGAACTTAGAGACTATACCCCTACTTTGTCGACTATCGACTTAGACAAGGAGTTAGTATGACAACTAAAGAGATTGTAAGAGTCTTATCTTTTTGTGAACTTAAATTGTTATATACCTTCTTTTATCATAATCCAGCGTATTTATATTTGTTGTACTACCTTGACTTATGCTGCTATTGTAACCTAGTTTTTGCAAGCTTATTCTTTTATCGAGGTTGCTCATGACATATGTATTATTGGGTACACACAATGATACAATTGCCTCATCAGAATCGGTGTATTAAGGTCTAGCTAACCTTAGTGCGCTTGGTTCGCTCTTCGCATGACTACTTTATGTGGATTGAGATATATGGTAGTAGACGAATATACTTTCCCCTAGACATGTCAGACATATCGTATCGGTTACATAACTGTACTGATACGAGCATGTAAATAAAAAATTACCAAAAATATAATTTTAATCCACAACTGTCCTGACAACTCTATTTTCGAATTCTTTAATCTCTTTGAGCCTCGTACTTGTATTCTATCACCTTCACCTTGAATTTTTTATTATTTCTCTCCATCTTCCCCTATTTTGGAAAGACGAAACCTCGTGCTGGTATAAGTTGACACTGATAGTACTAGATATACCCCATAAGGCTAATCACCTGACCTAGTGACTCTATTTTATAATTGATTAAGGGCATATCATAGATGATATGTTTGGTGTTAAAACTTTGAGGATTGAATAACATGATTAAATAATTTAAGGAATAGTTTTCCAAGATTGTACAGCCTTAGGTGATAGATGGATAAATTTTAAGTTTGGTAGATTGTGAACCCCTCACCCAAAAATTTTTTTTTTAGACCTACTTGGCGGAGATAGTGAGACTAAGGCTAGATTGAGTCCAGTTAGAGATAGAACACGATATTTTTATTTAATTTTGTAATAATTATATCACCTAGCGTACCTTACCATGCTTCGATAATTGGAGCACTACACTAGCCACTGCCTTCCTACAAATTTCACACCCTTATCCTAGACGTGCCCATCATCAAATTCTCATCTTTGTACAATTTTTCAATTGTTGGGCGCTTTTATGCAAAAGAGCATTTAGGTGTCCATACCATTGGACATGACACATGAAGAAACCTATATTTTGCTCATGTGAATTTTCCCATGATTTCTTGGGATATGCAACGCGCAACATCGCCCCTCATTTAAACCTAGCCTTACATTTTAAACAATGCAAATCTTATACCATCCTTGACATTCTATCGTGGCTTAATTTTAATTTTGAGGACAAAAATTTTATAAGTTGGGTAGAATGTAAAACTCCTATTCCTTAAAAAAACGTATATGCCCTTTTTAATTAATTATTAATTTAATTGTATAATTAGTGGCTAATTAGGAAAAATAGATTTTTATTAATTTTTATTTTAGGTGTTCGTGCACTTAGGGGATTTATGGGGCCATTAGGAATTTTTCTGAATTTATTCCATGTAGGAGACCCTTTGGGCAGTTGCTAGCTTAATGATGTGCATTAATATAGTTCTATATTTTTCTATGAGTACATACGTATATATAAATATATATATACATATATATATCTAAAGGAAAAAGAAAGAAAAATAAAAAGGAAAAGATTAGAAAAGAAAAGAAATGAAAAAAAAGAAAAAGAAAAAAGAAAACCCATTACCAAACTACCAAGCCAAACCACACCTACCCGCTGCTTTGTAGCAGCCGCCCGCCCTTGCTAATATGCAACAAGCCCACTTTACACCCGCCCCCCCTTAGCAAATAAGCAAAACCCCTTTGTAGCAAACTACACAGTAAACCATAGTACCCCCTTAAGAGCCATGCGACCGACCCCCCCTTCTCTTATATATATATATATATATATATATATATATATATATATATATATATATATATATATATATATATATATTCACTTTTCAACCAACCCTAACCCTAGATTACCCTAATCTCTTCCTCTTTCCATTTAGACTTAAGGAGCGCCGCCACCGCAGCCGGAGAACCCCGCCAGGCCGTCCAAACCAATTCTGACGACCGCGACCCCGCGCACCCCGCGCACTGCAGATTTCTGCAGCGAGGTACCTGTGTTCCCGCATTGTTTTCCGTCGCCTCGCTCAACCAAATACCACCATGTCTTCACCGGTATGCTCACCCCTTAACCCTCTTCATTATCTGTATGATATTAGACCTCGAACAACGTGAAACCATAGGCGAAAACAGCGCCAAAGTTGGCGAAAATAGACCAATTTCTGGGATCGCAGAAAACTGCGGTGATCATCCATGTTCCCAAATTTGTATCTCCCACCATAGAGATCCGAATTCGATGATTCTTTTTGGTATATGGAGACCACTTGACCTAGTTTAATTTCTGTTAAATAATCCTAGATTATTAACTGATGTAGGTAGAATTAAATTCGTTGGAAAACCCCGCGAACACACTTTTTTTAGATTTCCAAAAGTTGTGAAACGGAGCGCGCCCCGCCAAACGGGACCGCCCTGCCGTGTACCAAGTATACCAATTGGTGCGCGCAGTGTACCCGGACACGTGAGAGTTTGCGAAAATTAATTTGGACGCGTGTACGCGTAGGAATCAGCCCGTATCCGCGGACAAATCCTGTGTCGCAACTTTTGCGAAAGCTGTGCGGATTTTATACACGCTCATCAGATTGAGATAAAACTTGCACCATTGGACTCGTGGTATCGTGCTGGTCCTGTGACCCAATTTTCACACAATTCTGAGACAGTTGACCAAGTCGCCAATTGGCGGGTCCCACGGTTGACTTTTTGGGCGAATTTGTGTTCGGCCCATCGGAATCCATATTTGGACATACCATTGGGTTCGTATTGACATTTAGAGTTTATTTGACCTATAATTTGTCCTATTTAGAGACCTTTAGCTCTGCCACACTTTTTGGTACAAAGTGGGCCACATGTGGACCCCACTTTGACCCAAAATTACCGTTTTGCCCCTGTGTTCAAATTGGACAAAAGGGAAGTACTTTTTAGCTATTTTGCTTATTCTGGGAACGTTGGTGATGTTTATTTCAGCATCCGGAGACCTTTGTTCTAAAGTCGCAGCTTCTACTCCTGCGTGCGTGACATCTGGACATTATATTTTTCAACTTTCTTGCCAGGCAAGATACCTTGCCAAATTGCTTACAGTATTTTGCATGCTTAGTATATTTCTGTATATTCATTATATTTCTGTATATTTCTTGCATGTGTAGTTTTTTTTCAGTCATTACTATATATTAGATATGTTGACACACACATGGCACTTAGTATCATGAGAGGACAATCATTAGGCGTATAGGCTTTTAACCACTCTGGTAAACCGTAGTATATAGCTCGCACTACGGGTGTGTGTCGCGCTGGTCGCTACCCCCGACAGTATATCAATTTCTGGAGTCTCGTTGGTCGCTACCCCCGCGGTATGTCGATTTCTGATATCCATTGACGGGTGTGTGAGTTGTGAGGTAGATCGAGTAGCCTACCTTTGCCCATACGTCAAAAAGTTATCCTTATTTGCATTCATATAGATTGTCTTGTACAGCGTACTTATATATTTTCAAACAATATGCATGTTTACTATATTCAAATTGGCTTGCTTCTATGTATCTTGTTACGTCCCTCTGAGGACCTGGTCCCTTTCCAGGTGTATCTGTTCTTGAGTATTTGTAGGAGCGTATATATGGATGGTTATATATGTTTCGAGGATGTCTTCTCTTCGAGCCCGTGGTCATTAGCTGGTATTCTTATATTGTGTTTATTGTGTTGTACCTTTACATTCGAGTTGTAGTGGATTTATTTCCATCCAACTATCATCCTTAGATACTTATATTGAGATCTAGTTTCATAGATACTGGTTATTTATTTATATTTGATTTTCGTGGATGAGATTTAGACTATACCCTGTGACTTGTGACATATGTTTATACCACTTGTGGATTGATATTCATATTACAACGTACGTGTGGATTTTGGTTTCCATATATTGGAGTTGCCATATCCATACGGCTGGCATACTTACGTGTCCTAGTCCTACGTACTTTTGGGACTGGGGCATGACAGAGTCGAGAGGGGCCTTTTCGTTGTGCTGGTTTTTTGCCCATTTTCGAATGCCGCTTAGTTGCTTTCTTGTTAGTGTGACTTGCATTTTCTTGAACGGTTTCGATGGATTTTATTATCTTCGTTCTTTGGATTTTGTATTTCGTATCGAACCCTTAGAGACCGAAACATGAGATATTGATCATATGTTAGTGCGTGCAACTGATTGTGTAGGCGACGTGCAAGCGGAGTCTTGAAGATCTCCCTTTTCTCTCTTTCCCAATTCACCAAATTGTGAGTGGCTTTACTTCGATTAGCGCCCTTCTTCCAAGTCTTTATTCCTAATAAATTGACTCATTTGTGCATTCTGATCAACGATACCAAAAGGATAAAATTGAGTCAAGATAAAAAAAAAGTAGACTTGAAACACTTATAATGCTTGTCACATAAAATTTCACACGATCACATTGTTGCGTGCTTGTCCGCTATACATGTAGCTATTTTGTGTATTCATTTGTAGTTAGAACTTATTTATCTATAACTATTCAATAGGTAGTACAAATTAGAAATGTGATCATTGAGCAAGGTAGCCTAGACTATGGAAAATACATGAAGTTTATTTACTTATATTGCTTTGAAGTGCTTCAATTGATAAATTAGTTTGTAGATGAGGCATGATCAAGGACAACTTGTGCACAAGAGATGTTATTCTACGAACGGTCACCAGGATACTGGGACCGCTTCGACCCGGGTAGAATATTTGCTAGTGTAGTCCTAGTAGTGGATGAGTCCGTGCGTCCGCCAAGGGCTAGCTACCCGAAGCGGAATGGAAGCCGACCCATATCTCGTTCGACCAAGTGATGCGCTATGTATATTTAAACTGTGCAAACTAACTATATCTTCGTGGTAGGAAAGGCCATGGTAAGTTTTGTATAGGTGGTCCAGACGGTGCAGGTAAAGCCACCGAACGGTAGCACATTTTGTTATATCCTTTCATTTTATCGCATATATATATATATATATATATATATATATATATATATATATATATATATATATATATATATATATAAATAAAAGATTGAACTAAGGCAAGATAGAAAGATCACATAATAATAATGCTGCATGTTCACATGAATACAATATTGATTTGGTATGTTGGGTTAGCTCACCCTCACTGGTACTTTTCGAAGTGCTGACCCTCATTGCAGCAGGTTCCCCGAGCCACGGCGATGAGATAAGGAGCTGAAGCTTTCCCTAACCCTCTACTGATCTGGCGCGTTCGTGTTTTGTGACTTTTGGAGCTCAAGTACATAATCACAAGGAGCCCGTACATCTCTTTTGAAGCTTCTAGGCGATGGTTCTAACTCGCACCCAAGGTGGTTTGTGCATTTTGAAATATTAGTGAGGATATAATGTATGGATCGGCTATCTTATTTTGCGTCCAAATTGTAAGCCCGTGCGACATCCTTATTACTTTTGGGCCAAGAGTTTGTAAACAGATGTTCATTATCAATAAAGAGAACTTTTCTATATTCTATGTATGATATCTCAATTTGTGTACTCGGTTGCATATGTTTCTAAAGTAAATTATTATGCCTAGGCCTTGTGCACGTGCACCTTACACATGCACGACATCATACCCGGGGGACAATTATCGATTTAGAGAAAATCGGGGCATGACATGCACAGCCCCCCATAGTTTGTTGTTGCTGTTGTTGGCCATCAGGCCAACAACTGACCTACCCCCACTGTGGGTTGACAGCCCATACACTAACAGTGAGCATACCAAATCAACCCCAACAGTGCACATAACCTCTCCACATCAGTCTATAATATAACATATTAGTCCACATACCCACTGACCACTCTCAACTGTTAACACTCAACAATGAACATCATCTCCCACATATATCAATCATTGACTGAACCTGACAGTTTATAACCCAACTGACAGTAACTTTTCCCCTCCATATATACATGTAATATCCCTTACTATATCAGTTATACATGACTGCAACCCCATTACAGTGAATGACCACAAAATAGTAAACTCACTGTGATAGTGAACATCATTCCATCTCATGTACTCACATACATATATAATTCACTAACAATCTATAATATATATATATATATATATATATATATATATATATATATATATATATAATACTAAATAGATATGAGACAAAATTTAAAGTACATGAAGCTAATATAGCAATTTCATAAATACTTGGCGTGCATCGCACCTTATCACGTACACCAAATCTACGATACGTTTGCGATACGCTACCAAGGCTTGATCCATACTTATCCCAAAGGATGCGAGCAAGTCCAAAATCAATCATTAGAACCAAACCAAAGTGCTAGCTACATCACTACGTGTCTGTATCAAAATATGTCATGTTCAAACCCCCCTATCAAAGAAAAAAATCCCAAATCAATCTGTATCACCAAATTGTCATGATACGACCTACACGTATCTATTTGTGGATACGACACTAGTCTCAAACAACCAAAATTGATAAACATATGGGGCACCAATCTCGGATTTTCCCCAAATTTGGCACAAAATACACCATAACTTCCAAAATAGGGGTCCCTAGTAGTCAATTCTTCTTCCTATAGGTAGCCCTAATACATGGGAGGGTTCCTAATAATTAAATACATATTTGGAGTCTAAAGAGAAGAAAAAAACTGAATTGTACCTATTGGGAGATGGATTCCAATAAAAGTCTCCAAGGAACACAAATAAACCTCAACTTGTGCAATCTTCACCTCCTTGTGGATCCCTGCCTCCTCCTTGCTCCAATAGCCTCTAATGGTGAGTAGAGAAAGAAATGAAAGAGAATTTGGGTAGGTATTGGAGGAATTTGAGAAAAAAAATTCTAGATCTAAATTTGGAATGAATGAAATGAAGAGAGAGGCTCTCTCCACCCCTATGGGCGGCCTCCTTCCTTGAGATGCAAGCAAGTATAAAATGACTACAAGGTCCCTATTGGCTTGTCATAAAGAAAATGATTAAGGAAGGAAGGTTCTATTACTAATGGTTTGACTAATTAAATTACTTAACTTAATGACAAGTCTAATTTGGTCCAATAACACTAGTCCAAAATATAATGTCACATGCTAACAATATTTAAATACTACAATAAAAACAATATAACATGCACCATAAATAAATAATTATGAAAATTCATTCAATATAATAATTTTTGAAATACTAATATTAACCATATTACCAATAATAGGAAAAGACAAATACCCCTCTCCGGAAAAGCGGTAGTGACAGGATCAAACTACATCACACAACCAAACAATACATACGGATTGCTACAAATTAATTAACTAGGGTTAACACAATCCTAATTACTAATTAACAAATGCAATTGAGTATCAATGTTTTTACACGTGTTGCAAACTATCGACTTAAGTGGATCTTGTCTTATAACTTATAACATACAACTTGCATGTTGTCATAACACGCTCCTAAATAATTGGGTACAAGTATGATAGTACGTCCACCATACACCATGGCATCAAGTACGCTGTCTATATATATCTCATGTCAATTATAACATCAATAAATATATACATCCATAGAGTGCTATATATCAATTAGACTATATCAACATCTATAAAAGAGAGAGACTAAAAGCATACAAATGAAAGCTATGCATTCAAAACTATCAACAAGAAGAATAAGATAACCACCTCGATCCTAATCACGAGCTCCATGGAATAGAGTAAGAGTTGTCTAAGTTGTCAACGTTATCCATTCAATATTGAATCAAATTACAATTAGGACTATAAAGCTACATATTAAAATATAAATCTGTTATAACATCATGTAAGAAATAAGACTATAGATGATAGGTAATGAAACTACAATGACTATATACAGAGAGCATGATAAGACTAAATGTTATATATATATATATATATATAAAGTATAGACAATAAATCGATAACAATATCAACAATTATTTTGTGTAGTTTGAATTATATTTTTTGTATGTAGATGACTCGGATATATACGTCATGTCACCATGTATTGTACATGTTGACTATCCACACGAAAATGGTGAGGCACGTCAATACATGTAGTATATGACCGTTATCATTCATGATATTGTTTTGTGTTGACCACAAGTCTACTAAAATATCCCCCACCCGAATCTCTCAATATACCAGTTACAATAAGAATAAATAAAACTATACCATGTATCACAATATACGAACTAGAATATATATTAAGCAATACTCACTCTTATGTGGACAAGTCATTGTGTCACAATCAACTATCAATAACTATAAGTATGAATATGTATGATAATATTTATAATGTCAAATGTAAACAATAAGCGTAATGTACTTGCCTGATGATCATAACTCGATAAAAGAATGATATGAACCATAACTAGAAACTTTCATGTTCTACCTACGAGCTACAATCCACTAACAATCATCGATCCCACACACAACATCGAGGCCCATAAACAACCACAAGATCACAACACACAAACACAATCAAATTAGATATATATGATAAGTATGCAGGTTACTTGCTAAACAAGTTACTAGGTTGCTTGCTAAATAAGTAATTTAGTCTAAGTTATTTATTATGCAAATTATTTAACCCTAATTAATATAAATAAATTATAAAATAATTTATTAAATTAAAATGCAGATTCTACGATTTTACCTCAAAGATCGAGATTGGGATAGTTATGGCACACAAAACGGTACAAAGAAACTGAATCGAAAAGCAGATAGGAGGGTACCAACGCGTCCAGAATAATAAAAGGAACGATAATATCAAATCCAACGGTTTAAAATAAGTCATATGCGAAAATGTGCCACGAGAGATGAAACATGGTCTGCACGCGGGCCCATAAAAGAGTAGAAAATGAACAAGTTAGAAATGACTTCAAATTATGAAAATAAATATACAATCAGTTCCGAAATGGAAAATGAATAAAAATGAGATTTGATAGAACAAAATTGTCGATACAAGCAAAATTGACGGATAGAGAGTAAATTAATCGCACACAGTTGACTAATTCGAGATCCCTCAATTTTTTGTCGGGAACTTTGATACATGTCTTTCAGTGTAGACGGATTATGACAAGGTCGACCAGATCGACACCCGGTCAGAATGGGCCCAATAACAGTCCAAACTTCAGGTGAGTGGATGTTGAATGGACATCGTACACGTATTGAATACAATTTGATGGACCTAATTTTTGTCTACCTAATTTATCAAATGGCCACTACTCCCACCTCTATGTGGTCTGGTCTAAAAAAAGTAAAAATAGTTTTAAAATAAAAGAGAGAAATATTTGTAGCCGAATAGAATAATTATAGGGCATCCATTACTTGAATTTATTCACAAATCATAACAAAAATATTATTGTTAGAATAAACGTAGAAGAAGGAAGAAGAAAATAGGACAAAATATCTCTTATTAGTGTAATCAAATAGTGGGAGGCAGAGGCCTTATTTATACAACCCAATGAATATGTAATACTAATCTCTAACCAATGTGGGACTAAAATACAAAGTAAAAAATCCAACCCTTTAGTAACTCACGTTATAACACTCGCCCTTAGGATGACCACCATCTCTAAGCCTATTGCCTCGTTAAAACTTTGTCAAAAAAATCCATTAGGACAAAACCTGTGGGAAAGAAAAGAGTACAATCTTTAGGATGACTTAGATAGGTGTTGGATACGCTTAATGTTGCCGTATTAAAACATTGTCAGGAAAAATCCAATAGAAAAAAAATCTATGACTAAGAAAAAAGAGTACAACGCGTTATAGTCCATACAAAATATATCTTCCCCTGAAAACAATCACTTTCCTTGATGATGTTGATCGTGAATGTCACCCCCGGTCCCGTAAGGGCCGATCGTCCTTGCTTGATCACTACGGAACGTCCTCGCTTGGGCACGATGTCTTAGAAGCCTAAGTTGCGCTTGCACCAGGCATAGTACCTGCACAAGACACAAGTTAGACAAAAATATACATATATAGAGGCACAGAATTCAAAATGCAGAGAACCAAAGTTGAACACATTTGATAGGAACAAAAAATACTTTCTTTATTGAATGCTTGAAGATTGGATTACAAAGTACTTGCTTGGCTGAGTTACAAAATATTCCATAGATGGCTACATCCCTTTTTACAAACCCAAAACTAGCCACAACGTCCATACATCATGTCCTTGTAGTAGAACCAAAAATTAAAATAACTAGCAGAAGAAGAGCTTGCACACAGTAGAGGAAAGCTAAGGAAGCAGCCCGTGCACGGTTTCGCTGGATGGATGCGCTAGTAATAGTTTAAAGTGCTCCCCAAGCTCTCGCTACCAGAACCTGGATATGCCCACAAATGTGGGTCAGTACTATAATATGTACTGGCGAGCGACCGTGGCTAAACTCACCTAGAAATTGATACTAAGTAAACATGTGGATCTAGCATTATTAGGTGATCTTTCTAGTTGTCTAGTTTTTTTTACAAATCATGCAAGAAAACATAAACAATAAATGGACTACGAATATGATAAATTTTACCATTGTCGAGCAGGTTTTTCCTGCAGCAGACATACAAGTTAGCAATAAATTGCATATGTATAAAACTCATGCGTCTATCTGTGTTGGCAACAAGTGTTAGGTATGCAAGAAGGTAAACCTAGCATGCGGCCTAACTATATGTTGGTCCATGAAAAACCCCATAAATAGCAGCTAGGACTACAAGCCCTGGCTAACTATTAGACATAACACCCCCCTAATCGCGAGGACTACAAGCCTCAGGGTGTTTCGATTATCTCTTCCAGACCGAACAATTTTCAGTGCCCCAGAAACTACTCGAGAGACGGTACCTTATGCACAAGTTGTCCAAGACCGATGTGATGAATGTGTTCTATCCGAAAATAGCATTTCTATAGCAACAGTTGAACAAAAAAAAGCATCTATAGGGACTATCTCTTTTCGATAGAGCCTTAGCTCTTCAATATGTCATATCGATCATTTCAAACGATAATGGGTTTTCTATAAGTTGTCTATGTACAACATTCGATAAGGGTCAAGCATCAGTTTTCTTAAATGAGTTCAAGGAAAATTCTATGTTTCAAGCAGTATAGTTCTTTTAACAAGATACAAGGAAGTAGCAGTTCTATAAATCTAGCATGCGATTTCTATCTTTTTATCATGCCTTGTTAATGAGTTAACATTTAGCATAGGGACATGTAATTCAAGTAAATTAGAGATTATTTTTGTTAAGTCGTGCAGACAAATGATTCATCGAAGGGCCGAAGCCACTCACTGAATGAATCAACGAGAGGATGGGGAAGCCTTACGCAATGATCACTCCTTGGTTATGCGTCCTGAAATTGTAACAACACTTGGTTAGCATCGTTCGATCTTATCTTACGATTCGAAATGAATGTGCAAGCGAAAAAATGAATTATGAAAAACCAAGTCATCGAAAGCAAGGCAAAACGTAAAGCAACACAAAACCAAGCAGCAAAACAACCAACAAAAACTCTTGGACTCGTTTCAATAGAAGTCGTTCCATCAGTTTGAATGGTTCATTGTATTTTGTCCGTGTTGATTGGCGGTAAGGTTTCCCCGAGACTCGATTCTCAACCGAGTCAAAGTAACATGTAAACACCCTAAATTTTTCAGATTTTTTAAATCAATTTTGGGATTTAAAATGCATTTTTCAGGAATTTACATAGGCCCTGTAGTGAGTTTGTAATTTTTAATTGCCAATAAACAACATTAAAATGTAATGAAAATATAATTTTATGGTGTAAAATAGAAAACCGGACTTAGGGTAATTTTCTAGGATTTTATTGGACATCAGACCTATTTTTAAAAGCCTAAAAACTATTTTCCTAAATTAATTAATTAATATTAATATTAATATTAATATTATTATTATTTCTATTATTATTTTTTATTATTCGGCCTTGGGCCCGGCCCGGCCCAGTGGGCCGAGCCCATTACGACCAGCCCAGCCCAACCTCACCCTTAGCGGGTCGGGCGGGTCCGCTCACCCGGATCCGCGCCCGACCCGGACCCGCTTCACCCTCACCCGCCCCTGTCACCCACGCCGACCCGAAAAACCCGCCGCCCGCCGCGTTCTCCGGCGACGTGGCCGGAGAACCGCCCGGCCTCACCCCCACGACCCCTCCGCCTTATCCGCCACGTCCCCGGCCAGCCCTCCGCGGCAAAACCCCTATATAAACCCCTCTTCTTCCCCGTTCTCCTCCTCCTCCATTTTCCTCAACCACCCAACTCCGGCCGACTCGTTCCCTCCTCCGGTGACCTTCGCATAGAGCCGCCGAGACCCGCCGCTCTCCTCCGAGCCCTCGCCGACCTCCTCCCACAGCTGCCCCGCCGAGAGCCGCCCCTCTCCAGCTCCCCTTCTTCCTCCTCACTCTTCTCCAGCGGAGCCGAGCCGCCCCGAGTCTCCGGCGACCCACTGCCCGCCACCGCCCGCGTCCCGAGCCCCGGCGACCCCGTCCCCGACCTCCTTCCGACGCCAGCGCCGCCCAACCTGCCACCGGCAGGCCCAACTCCGGCAGACCCCAAACCCTAGCCCTAGCAGTGGACACGTGTCCAGGACACGATACGGACACAGAAAATCTCAGTTTCTCGGGTCCCCTTCAGGTACTCGTAACTTGCACCTCGGATCTCTGTTTTCGATTCTGTAAATTTCTACGCGAAGCCTGTATGACCCTCTCGGTGCCCGGACAAACCGCTCGGGGCATCGCGTCCTGTGGTGATCGCACACCGCGATCCAAAAACAGGAAAAACCAGACCCTGTTTCACCCCGGAACTGAGTACGTCCCGCCAAACGGGACGACTTGGTCGCGTGCGGTCTTCACAGATACGTGCGCCTCGTCGATACGGACATGTGGGATTTCACGAAAGCTGATTCGGGTGTGCGTGCACACCGGAATCAACGCGTATCCGCGGACATCGCTCCGTATCTGCCTTTTCTGCAATTCACCCTAACTTCGTGCACACACGTCAGATCGAGACGAAACTTGCGCCATCGGACTCGTAGCGATACGCTGGTCCTGTGGGTCAAGTTTGGTTCGATTCTGAGAACGTTGACGAAATCGCGTGTCGTGGGCCCCACAGGCCCCGCTCGACGGGCGATTTCGTGATCGGCTCATCGGAATTCAAATCTGAAAGTTCCGTTGGGTTCGTATCAGCGTTCCTGACCTGTTGACACTAAGTTTGGTGAATTTGGAGACCTTTGACCCTGACACGTTTTTCGGTGCAAAGCGGGCCCACCGGTGGACCCCGTTTTGGCCCGAAATTACCGTTTCTGCCCTTGTCTCCAAATTGGACCCAAGGACAGACGATCCTAGCTGTTTGACACCTTCTGAGCGTGATGGTACTGTTTATTTTATCTTTCGGAGACATCTCTGGAAATTTCCGAAACCAGGACCTTAGTGGGATTCAAACTTCAGGCAAGTGCACCTTGCCAAACTTGCAGTCATTATTTTCATATTTTCGGTAAAAATACTCTGCTGGATTTCTTGTGCAATTTCATATAAACTGATTTAAACTGCTTAAACCTAGGAAACATACGACGTACCTAGAGCCCGATCATAGTCGGGTACTAACACCGTACGCGGTGTTGGGTTCGTCATTTAGAGATGGATTTACGACCCCCCTTATTTTGTACTTGACCTATCAAGTACCCTACAACCCAGGACACTTGACACTATCATGGACAGAATCTTCCCGAGTTACTCGTGGGGACTCTGAATAGGATACAGGACTTGACAGAGTTATTTATTTATAGACAGTATGACTTGTTGCATTAGTCATAATCCCGCTGACATGGACATGAGACGTTATGGTCATGGCTTGCGTGATTACATTGGGTGGGGAGAGACACATAGGCTACAGGCTGTTCTATATATATATCTACTATTATTGTGAGGTTGTAGACTCTCCAGCAGAGCTAGACCCTTTACGTGTTATTACTGCTACCGGCTCCCCGACACCGAGCTTGTAGCGGTCTCAGCCTGAGTACTAGTGTTGCTCTCATTTGCATATCACATAGATGGTTAGTTACTTAGTTTACCCTGCTGATTCATTATTTATTGCACTGCTTATTCATTTTGGCTTGTATTATCTGTGCCTTGCTATGTCCACTGAGGACCTGGAATGGATTATGTCCCCAGGTTTAGCTGAGGAGCAGTATCCCGAGATATACGGGACCGGAGCTGAACCTATTGCTGGAGCTGAACCAAACACTAAAGACGAGGTGACTGCCGAGGACTTCTCCTGAGTGCTTGTTCCAGTACTCAGTATTTATTTTATGTTTACATCTTTTGTTCCTGGCCTATAGAGCCAGTTTATTCAGACTTAAGTCGGATTATTTCTCCGACTGATTTGCTGTGATGATGTTGCTACTTATTTCCATTTGATTATGCAGTTTATTTCCTTTTCTTTATGGATGAGATTAGCGTGACTTGTGTAGTAGACCTTATTTACAGCTTAAGTACGCCCTGATGGCTCCATTAAATTGGGTTATCCATCAGTGCGTGCTGCTGGCCATTGACACTCTCCAGTCCCTCGGCATTTTGGGACTGGGGCGTGACATGGTTTTTGTGGTGGCCCATGCAGGTCAGAACTAAATTGTTCGGTTTCAACTTAGGGACCGAACAGGCCTGCAATAAGATAGGTTATAGGATCTCATCCATATATTTAATCATTTTTGAACTCTAAGTCGAACTCAATTTAATTGCTTGAATTGCATCCTGTTTGATTCCTCTGTGCGTTCTCATTATTTTCTTTTGATGCAGAGTAATGGATCCCAGAAGTGGTGACGAGACCCCCTTGGGAACACCGACTGAAGCAGGGTTTACCTGCGAGGCTGGAACGACGCCGGATACCAGAGGACAATCCTCTCAGAGCAACCAAACTAGCCAGCCAAGTTCCAGATTCAGGCGTGATGACATCCCGCCTCCTCCCCAGTTCCCTCCTATGATGCCTGTCTTTCCCCCAGGGCAGGCAATGGACGGCCAGCAAATGTTCCAGATGTTCTACGCCATGATACAGGCACAACAACAGGAGACCCAACGCCGAGAGGCCGAGAACCTAAGGAACAGCCTGGTCGCAGCATTGGAGCATGCACCAAATAGGCGGCCAACGACGGGATCTATTACAGATTTCCGTCAACTCAAGCCCCGTACCTTCTCGGGCAAGGAAGGACCAACTGAAGTGCATGAATGGCTTACAAACACACAACATCAGTTGGAGGCCGCCGAACTACCAAGGGACAAATGGATGATTGCCGTCAGGATGCAACTGACGGACAACGCGCATCATTGGTGGCTGTCCGAAGAAAGAAGGCTCGGACATGATCAGGTTACCTGGGAGGAGTTCTTCAGACTCTTCCAGGAAATGTACATCCCTGCTGTGGCTCGGTCAGAACTCTGAGACAGATTCAACCGCCTGATCCAGGGCAACATGACGGTGGAGGAATATAACGCCGAATTCATTCGCCTGAGCCGCTTCGCCCCTTCGCTAATTCCTACCGAAGAGGAGAAGGCGGAGAAGTTCTTTGATGGGCTCAGGTTCGAGCTTCAGAAATTAATCGGATCGGTCGCGCCCACCTCTTACACCGACGTCCTAGCTGCAGTACGTCGGCTGGAGCGCGTTACTCGGAGGGAATCAAGCCTGAAACGTCCCTTCTCCTCAGCACCGTCCAAGTCATCACCAGGGGAATCTGCTAAACGGCCCCAGAAGAGCCCGCCTCCAAGAGCAGTAACTAAGAACCTGCCTACTTGCCACTACTGCAGCAAGGTAGGACATATTGAAAAGGAATGTCGGCGCAAGCTGGGACTCTGCCTGGTTTGCGGATCTGGACAACACTTCTCCAAGGACTGCTCGGAACGTCGAGAGGGAGTTCCGAATCGACCAGCTCCACCTGCAGCTCTTCCAGCTGGGGGAGCAACACAGACAGGGCCTGGAGGAGCCAGGCCACCTCTACCACCTCAGGCAGCACTGTTCCAACAAGCTTGTCAGCAAAGGGGTCCCGCTCAGGGACGAGGTCAGGCATATGCACTAGCAGTCACTGAGGAAGCTACTGCAGGCGAAGTGATAGCAGGTACCATATTAGTAGCTTCAATTCCTGCTATAGCATTATTTGATTCTGGAGCTTCGCATTCATTTATTGCTGCTAGCTTCGTAGCCACACATAGAATAGCTACCGCACCTCTCTCGAAGATGAAGAGAATACTAACGGGAGGTGGAATTATCCCGGTTAGTGATACTTGTAGATCATGTTCGGTAGTAGTCTGTGGCCGAGAGATGCGAGCCCAATTTCTGATCTTTTCTATGCCTGATTACGATGTTGTACTTGGTATGGACTGGTTAAGTCAGTACCATGCGACACTGGATTGCCGGCTTGGAAAAGTGATATTTAGACCCCCTAGCCTTCCTGAGTTTGAATTTCTACGAGGAGCTGTAGAACAAGGGGTCCAGCCAACTCTTAGGGTATTGACTGTAGAAGAAGATTCAAGTTACCCAAGAGTCATAACGGAATTTGTGGATGTATTTCCCAACGACCTTCCAGGTTTACCACCTGATCGGGAGATAGAATTCACGATAGACCTAACTCCAGGAGCCGAACCTATCACCTCATCGGTATATCGGCTAGCACCTAAGGAGTTAGTGGAGCTGAAAACACAAGTTGACGACCTTCTGGAGAAAGGATTTATCCGGCCCAGTGTTTCACCATGGGGAGCACCTATACTTTTTGTACCCAAGAAGGACGGATCTGTACGGCTGTGCATTGATTACCGAGCCCTTAATGCTGTAACTATTAAGAACCGGTACCCATTACCACGCATTGATGATTTGTTTGACCAGTTGAGTGGTGCTAAGGTATTCTCCAAGATTGACCTTAGATCCGGTTATCATCAGATTAGGGTGAAGAAAGAAGATATCCCAAAGACGGCCTTCAGAACTAAGTATGGGCATTATGAGTTCCTAGTTATGCCGTTTGGTTTAACCAACGCACCTGCTGTATTTATGAGTTTGATGAACGGGGTCTTCCATCAGTACTTGGATAAGTTCGTGGTGGTGTTCATTGATGATATCCTAATCTACTCTAAGAACCACGAAGAGCACGAGGAACACCTTAGAATTGTGCTAGAAACCTTGAGAAGGGAGAAACTGTATGCCAAACTCAGCAAATGTGAGTTCTGTATGGACAAGGTGCCATTCTTAGGGCATATTATCTCGGGTGAAGGACTGTCTGTGGACCCAGAGAAAGTCACTGCTATAGAAACCTGGCCTACCCCTACCTCTGTCGCGGAAGTGAGAAGTTTTCTTGGACTTGCTGGGTATTACCGGCGGTTCGTAGAAAATTTTTCAAGAATCGCAGAGCCGATGACTAAGCTGACACGGAAGGATCAGGAGTTCATATGGACGGAAGAATGCCAGCATGCCTTTGAAGAATTGAAGAGGCGTCTAACAACAGCACCAGTCTTGACTCTTCCCTCAGGGTCAGGAGGTTTTGTTGTATATAGTGATGCGTCCGGTAGTGGACTAGGTTGTGTCTTGATGCAACATGGCAAGGTTATCGCTTATGCATCGAGGCAGCTGAAGGTCCACGAGAAAAACTACCCAACGCATGACCTGGAGCTAGCCGCAGTTATTTTTGCATTGAAGATCTGGAGACATTATCTGTATGGAGAAAAGGTCGAGATATTCACTGATCATAAGAGCTTGAAGTATGTTTATACACAGAAGGAGCTCAATATGAGGCAAAGGCGTTGGCTTGAGTTGATGGTGGACTTTGACATCGATCTACAGTACCACCCGGGGAAAGCAAATGTTGTAGCCGACGCTCTCAGCAGAAAACCCTCGGCTTACTTCTTGACGGAGCAGCCCGAGCTATTAAAAGATCTACAAGAACTCCAGATAGAGGTTGTTCTACCTGGACAAAATGGTTTGCTGGCTAACCTCGAAGTGAAGTCATCGCTAGTGGAGAGAATCAAAGAAGCTTTGCCTAATGATGCCAGATTCCGAAGGCTGAGAGAAAGAACAGAAGCAGGCTTGCAGACGGGACTTCGCATCCACGAGGACGGAACATTAAGGTGCGGAAATCGCCTATGTGTTCCAAATGGAGAATTAAGGCAGGAGTTGATGACAGAAGCCCATAGCTCCATATACTCGGTTCATCCAGGAGGAACCAAGATGTACCGGGACTTGAGACAATATTACTGGTGGCACGGAATGAAAAGGCAGATTGCCCGCTTTGTGGCGAAATGCTTAGTCTGCCAGCAGGTGAAGGCCGAGCACCAGAGGACTGCAGGTATGTTGCAGCCACTTCCCATCCCTGAATGGAAGTGGGAGCATATTACCATGGACTTTGTCACTGGGTTTCCAAGAAGCCCTAGTGGTAAGGATGCAGTATGGGTCATCGTGGATCGGCTCACTAAGTCGGCTCACTTCTTGCCGTTCAGAGTCGGACAATCCACAGAAGTACTAGCCGACATGTATATGCGTCAGATCATAAAATTACATGGAGTGCCGGTTAGTATCGTATCAGATCGAGACTCAAGATTTATATCTCACTTCTGGCGAAGCATGCAAGAGAGTCTCGGCACCAGGCTCAAATTCAGTACTGCCTATCATCCTCAGACAGACGGACAGTCAGAGCGCACCATTCAGATCCTGGAAGATATGTTGCGATCCTGTATACTGGACTTTGGAGGATCTTGGGAAGATCACCTGCACTTAGTGGAGTTCTCCTACAACAACAGCTATCAGGCAAGCATTCAGATGGCACCTTTCGAAGCGTTGTACGGAAGGAAGTGCAGATCTCCAATATGCTGGAGCGACGTTGGCGAACGTCAATTACTGGGTCCAGAGTTGGTAACGGAGACAGTGGAGAAAGTAAAACAGATTCAGAACCATCTCCGTGCAGCCCAGGATAGACAGAAGCATTGGGCAGATGCACACAGACGACCCCTGGAGTTCAAGGAAGGAGAGCATGTATTTCTGAGAATCTCGCCCACTAGAGGTACGATCAGATTCGGCAGCAGAGGCAAGTTAAGCCCAAGGTACATTGGGCTATTCGATATCTTGGAGCGCATTGGTGAGGTGGCTTACCGTCTTGCATTACCTTCGTCCTTAGAGGGAGTGCATGACGTATTCCACGTCTCACAATTGAGGAGGTATGTGACGGACCCAAGCCATATAGTTGATTATTCTGAGATTTTAGTGGGACCTAGCCTGAGATACGAAGAGCAGCCAGTGGGTATACTCGACACCAGCGAGAAGACACTGCGTGGGCAGACAATCAGGCTGGTTCGAGTAGCTTGGAAGCAGCACTCTCCAGACGAATCGACCTGGGAGCGAGAAGATGTTATGCGACAGCGTTATCCGCATTTATTTGCAGAATCAGGTAACCTAAGCATTTTAATTATGTAAATCTTGTCTTTATAGTTTACCCTTCGATTGCGAGGACGCAATCCTCTTAAGGGGGGTAGATTGTAAATACCCTAAATTTTTCAGATTTTTTAAATCAATTTTGGGATTTAAAATACATTTTTCAGGAATTTACATAGGCCCTGTAGTGAGTTTGTAATTTTTAATTGCCAATAAACAACATTAAAATGTAATGAAAATATGATTTTATGGTGTAAAATAGAAAACTGGACTTAGGGTAATTTTCTGGGATTTTATTGGACATCAGACCTATTTTTAAAAGCCTAAAAACTATTTTCCTAAATTAATTAATTAATATTAATATTAATATTAATATTATTTCTATTATTATTTTTTATTATTCGGCCTTGGGCCCGGCCCGGCCCAGTGGGCCGAGCCCATTACGACCAGCCCAGCCCAACCTCACCCTTAGCGGGTCGGGCGGGTCCGCTCACCCGGATTCGCGCCCGACCCGGACCCGCTTCACCCTCACCCGCCCCTGTCACCCACGCCAACCCGAAAAACCCGCCGCCCGCCGCGTTCTCCGGCGACGTGGCCGGAGAACCGCCCGGCCTCACCCCCACGACCCCTCCGCCTTATCCGCCACGTCCCCGGCCAGCCCTCCGCGGCAAAACCCCTATATAAACCCCTCTTCTTCCCCGTTCTCCTCCTCCTCCATTTTCCTCAACCACCCAACTCCGGTCGACTCGTTCCCTCCTCCGGTGACCTCGGCATAGAGCCGCCGAGACCCGCCGCTCTCCTCCAAACCCTCGCCGACCTCCTCCCACAGCTGCCCCGCCGAGAGCCGCCCCTCTCCAGCTCCCCTTCTTCCTCCTCACTCTTCTCCAGCGGAGCCGAGCCGCCCCGAGTCTCCGGCGACCCACTGCCCGCCACCGCCCGCGTCCCGAGCCCCGGCGACCCCGTCCCCGACCTCCTTCCGACGCCAGCGCCGCCCAACCCGCCACCGGCAGGCCCAACTCCGGCAGACCCCAAACCCTAGCCCTAGCAGTGGACACGTGTCCAGGACACGATACGGACACAGAAAACCTCGGTTTCTCGGGTCCCCTTCAGGTACTCGTAACTTGCACCTCGGATCTCTGTTTTCGATTCTGTAAATTTCTACGCGAAGCCTGTATGACCCTCTCGGTGCCCGGACAAACCGCTCGGGGCATCGCGTCCTGTGGTGATCGCACACCGCGATCCAAAAACAGGAAAAACCAGACCCTGTTTCACCCCGGAACTGAGTACGCCCCGCCAAACGGGACGACTTGGTCGCGTGCGGTCTTCACAGATACGTGCGCCTCGTCGATACGGACGTGTGGGATTTCACGAAAGCTGATTCGGGTGTGCGTGCACACCGGAATCAACGCGTATCCGCGGACATCGCTCCGTATCCGTCTTTTCTGCAATTTACCCTAACTTCGTGCACACATGTCGGATCGAGACGAAACTTACGCCATCGGACTCGTAGCGATACGCTGGTCCTGTGGGTCAAGTTTGGTTCGATTCTGAGAACGTTGACGAAATCGCGTGTCGTGGGCCCCACAGGCCCCGCTCGACGGGCAATTTCGTGATCGGCTCATCGGAATTCAAATCTGAAAGTTCCGTTGGGTTCGTATCAGCGTTCCTGACCTGTTGACACTAAGTTTGGTGAATTTGGAGACCTTTGACCCTGACACATTTTTCGGTGCAAAGCGGGCCCACCGGTGGACCCCGTTTTGGTCCGAAATTATCGTTTCTGCCCTTGTCTCCAAATTGGACCCAAGGACAGGCGATCCTAGCTGTTTGACACCTTCTGAGCATGATGGTACTGTTTATTTCAGCTTTCGGAGACATCTCTGGAAATTTCCGAAATCAGGACCTTAGTGGGATTCAAACTTCAGGCAAGTGCACCTTGCCAAACTTGCAGTCATTATTTTCATATTTTCGGTAAAAATACTCTGCTGGATTTCTTGTGCAATTTCATATAAACTGATTTAAACTGCTTAAACCTAGGAAACATACGACGTACCTAGAGCCCGATCATAGTCGGGTACTAACACCGTACGCGGTGTTGGGTTCGTCATTTAGAGATGGATTTACGACCCCCCTTATTTTGTACTTGACCTATCAAGTACCCTACAACCCAGGACACTTGACACTATCATGGACAGAATCTTCCCGAGTTACTCATGGGGACTCTGAATAGGATACAGGACTTGACAGAGTTATTTATTTATAGACAGTATGACTTGTTGCATTAGTCATAATCCCGCTGACATGGACATGAGACGTTATGGTCATGGCTTGCGTGATTACATTGGGTGGGGAGAGACACACAGGCTACAGGCTGTTTTATATATATATCTACTATTATTGTGAGGTTGTAGACTCTCCAGCAGAGCTAGACCCTTTACGTGTTATTACTGCTACCGGCTCCCCGACACCGAGCTTGTAGCGGTCTCAGCCTGAGTACTAGTGTTGCTCTCATTTGCATATCACATAGATGGTTAGTTACTTAGTTTACCCTGCTGATTCATTATTTATTGCACTGCTTATTCATTTTGGCTTGTATTATCTGTGCCTTGCTATGTCCACTGAGGACCTGGAATGGATTATGTCCCCAGGTTTAGCTGAGGAGCAGTATCCCGAGATATACGGGACCGGAGCTGAACCTATTGCTGGAGCTGAACCAAACACTGAAGACGAGGTGACTGCCGAGGACTTCTCCTGAGTGCTTGTTCCAGTACTCAGTATTTATTTCATGTTTACATCTTTTGTTCCTGGCCTATAGAGCCAGTTTATTCAGACTTAAGTCGGATTGTTTCTCCGACTGATTTGCTGTGATGATGTTGCTACTTATTTCCATTTGATTATGCAGTTTATTTCCTTTTCTTTATGGATGAGATTAGCGTGACTTGTGTAGTAGACCTTATTTACAGCTTAAGTACGCCCTGATGGCTCCATTAAATTGGGTTATCCATCAGTGCGTGCTGCTGGCCATTGACACTCTCCAGTCCCTCGGCATTTTGGGACTGGGGCGTGACATAACAAGTGTTACATAAGTAACCTGTCACGCCCCAGTCCCAAAATATCGAGGGACTGGACACGTGAGCAATGGCCAGCAGCACGCACCGATGGACAACCCAATTTAATGGATCCATCAGGGCATGCTTAAGCTGTAGTCTAACAGTAAAATGTTACAAGACTCAGGTTATTCTAATCTCATCCACAACAGATAAAGACAGGGTAATGCAAATAAAATAAGCTGATCTCAATAAATATCTCGGGAAACAATCCGAGAATATGTCTGGTACAACAGATACAAATAGACAGGAAATAAACAACTGGAAATAGAAATAACTGACTACATACGGCCAATGCTCAGGAGAAGTCCTCTGGTGCGAGCTCGTCTTCCGGTCCTGGTACAGCTCCTAGAAGTGCTCCTGTACGGTATATCTCTGGATGGATCTCTTCGGCTATACCTGGGGACATAATCCGGATCTAGGTCCTCAGGGGACAGCAAGGTACAGAAAATACAAGCCAAAAATAGATGCAGTGCAGCAGATAATAAGCAATAGGGTAAACTAGATAACCAGCTAAGTGATATGCAACATGAGAGCAGTACAAGAACTCAGGCTAAAACTACTACAAGCTCTGTGTCGGGGAGCCGGTAGCAGTGATATCATGTAGTTGTCTAGCTCGTAGTGAGACTTAAGACGCCGGCATAATATAACATCAACCTGTAGCCTGTGTGTCTCTCCCCACCCAATATAATCCCGCATATCATGACCATAACATCTCATGTCCATGTCAGCGGGATTATAGCTAATACAGCAAGTCATAATATCTATAAAATATCTCTGTCAAGTCCTGTATCCTATACAGAATTACCATGAATGTCTCAGGAAGACTCTGTCTCATGAATAGTGTCAAGTGTCCTGGGTTCTGGAGTACTTGATAAGACAAGTACGAGAATTATCGGGTCTCGATATCCATCTCTATGTGACATTACACAACTCCGCGTACGGAGTTGGCACCCGACTGGTAATCGGACGCTAAGTACGCCACTCGGTCCTGGGTTTTAACAGTTAAACAGGTTTATATGCATTTAAATTCAGGCAAGTTCTATAACAAGGATTACTAAAATTTGGCAAGCTTTACTTGCCCACTGATGTATAAACAAGTCAAAAAAAATAGTAGCAAGCTGCAGAGTTTGGCAATGTACACTTGCCTATGGTTCCGGCTCTGTTTACAGTTCTGACTTCAGCTGGATTTGCAGGCGGTACTCCGGTTGCTGAAACAAACCTCATCATCAGATCCAGAAAATATCAATCAGCTAGAAATGCCTGTCCTTGAGTCCAGTTTGGAGACAAGGGCAGAAACGGCAGTTTCGGGCCAAAACGGGGTCCACCTGTAGGCCCGCTTTGCACCGAAAAAATGCGTCAGGGTCAAAGGTCTCCAAATTCACCAAACTTAGTGTCAACAGGTCAGGAACGATGATACGAACCCAACGGAACTTCCAAAATTGGATTCCGATGAGCCGAACACAAAATCGCCCGTCGAGCGGGGCCTGTGGGGCCCACGACACGCGATTTCGTCAACGTTCTCAGAATTGAACCAAACTTGACCCACAGGACCAACGTATCGCTACGAGTCCGATGGCGCAAGTTTCGTCTCAATCCGACGTGTGTACACAAAGTTAGGGCACGTTCTAGAAAGTACGGATACGGGGCGATGTTCGCGGATACGCGTTGATCCCGGTGTGCACGCACACCCGAATCAGCCTCTGCGAAATCCCACACGTCCGTATTGACGATGCGCATGTATCTGTGAAGACCGCACGCGACCAAGTTGTCCCGTTTGGCGGGGCGTACTCGGTTCCGGGGTGAAACAGGGTCTGGTTTTTCCTGTTTTTGGATCGCGGTGTGCGATCACCACAGGACGCGATGCCCCGAACGGTTTATTCGGGCACCGAGAGGGTCATACAGGCTTCGTAACGCAATTTGCGGAATCGAAAACGGAGCTACGAACAAAAAGATACACGCACCTGAAGGGGACCCGAAAACTGGGGTCGAATCGTGTCCGACTCGTGTCGGACACGCGGATTCGGGGAAAAATCTAGGGTTTGGGCCTGGCGGAGCCGCGGCGGCCGGAAGCCGGCCGGAGGGAGGCTGGGGGCAGCGGGGGAAGGCTCGGCCGGAGGCGGCGGCGCGCTGGGAGGCGGCGCAGGCGGCCGGGGAAGCGGGCCGGAGGGTGCGGGCGGGTCTGCTGCGTCGGTTGGGGCAGAGGCGCTGTGGAGAAGAAGGAGGAGGAAGAAGGGGAGGCCGGCTCGGGCAGCTGCGGGGAGGGGCCAGGCGAGGGCGGCGTCGGCGGTGCTCGGGGAGGGGTCGCCGGACTTGGGGTGGCCGGAGTAGGGTGCCGGCGGGAGGCTAGGGTTCAGATGGGGAGGAGCTGAGGGAGGAGGAAGGATTTTATAGGGGTGAGGCGAGCGGGGGTGGCCGGAGGAGGCGACGACGTGGCGGAGGTCGCGGGGCCGTGGCGTAGGGCGCGGGCGGGGGCTCCGGCAACGTGGCCGGCGGTTACGGCGAGGGAATCGGGCGCGGGCAGACGTGGGGGAGGAGAGGGTCTCGCGGGTCGGGTCGGAGCGGGTCCGGGTCTGGCCGACCCGACCCGACCCGATAAGAAACGGGCTGGGCCGGTCTGCGGGCTGGGCCGGTTGGGTTATATATATAAAAATAATAATAATAATAATAATAATAATAATAATAATAATAATAATAGTAAATAATCAGTAATTAATTAATTAATTAATTAATTAATTAAATAGTTTTTGGTAATTTAAAAAATAGGTCCGGGGCCCAATAAATTCCAGAAAAATTACTCTAAATTCAGTTTTTCATTTTACACCCAAAAATATTATTTTCATAATATTTTAATATCATTTATTACTATTTAAAAAAATCATTGTATAATTAAAACCCTGTTTTTAAATTACAGAAAATCCCAGAAAATTCTAGAAAATTGTGAAAATTCCAAGTTTTAAAATATTAAAAAAATCAGGGGGTTTACATAACCCACTAGGAGCGGAGCATTACACCGAACAGTCAGCTGATGAAGATGTCACATTCCATTTATATGAACTAGTTTCTGAAAAGTTGACTTTGGCAATGATTTGGTGAACAAGTCTACAAGATTATCATTTGAGCGAACTTGTTGGACGTCAATATCAAAGTTCTTTTGAAGCTCATGCGTATAGAAAAACTTCAGTGAGATGTGCTTGGTCATGTCTCCTTTAATGAATCCACCTTGAATTTGTGCAATACATGCTGCATTATCCTCATGAATAATAGTTGGAGTATCTATGGTAGAAAAAATATGACAGAAGCTACGAATGTGTTAAATCAACGATCTCATCCAAATACATTATCTACTTACTTCATGGAGAGCCAATATTTTATCAAAAGTACGGGAAGTGAACTCAACTGCATTATCAAGTCAAATCGTTCTAACATGTTGGTCAGAAAAATGAGTCTTAAGCTTAATCAACTGAAAAAGTAGCTTGGAGAAGGCAAAATTTCTAGATGAGAGTAAAGAAACATTTGACCATCGACTAGAAGCATATATTAGAACCATAAAATACCTGAAAGGTCCGTTAGTAGGATCAATTGGTCCGCAAATATCACCTAGTATTCTCTGAAGGAATGGTGGTGATTCAAAAGCTATTTTGAGAAGTGAAGGTCTTGTAATGAGTTCACCCTATGAACAAGCTACACACAAATGTTTAGTAGGAAAGGAAAGACTTTGGTATGATAAATTATGCACATTGGTATTGTTGATGACCTTTCTCAACATAGTCGATCCTGGATGACCCAATCTGTCATGCCAAAGGATTAGATTCCTTAGATCATTTAGCCTTTTGATAGTGATGGGGTGAGATTCTACTACCTTCAGAGTAGTTTGATATAGTCTCGAGGAGATTAACTTACACATTTCTAATGTGAGCTTATTGCTTCCAACATTAGAGGTGATACAAAGATACTCTTTGCTATCATCGTTCATGGTTTCAACATAAAACCCGTTTATTCGAATATCTTTAAAGCTGAGTAAATTTCTATTAGATCTACTAGAGAATAATGCATTTCGAATGACTAAGTGTGTTCCATTTGGCGACACAACATCGTTCTTACCATAATCTATAATCAGCACGGGTCCAGCAATGGTGGTCACATTGGCAGTGTTTGAGGCATATGTTGTAAAAAATTATGATAAGACCATATATATATATATATATAAAGTATAGACTATAAATCGATAACAATATCAACAATTATTTTGTGTAGTTTGAATTATATTTTTTGTATGTAGATGACTCGGATATATACGTCATGTCACCATGTATTGTACATGTTGACTATCCACACGAAAAATGGTGAGGCACGTCAATACATGTAGTATATGACAGTTATCATTCATGATATCGTTTTGTGTTGACCACAAGTCTACTAAAATATCCCCCACCCGAATCTCTCAATATACCAGTTACAATAAGAATAAATAAAACTATATCATGTATCATAATATACGAACTAGAATATATATTAAGCAATACTCACTCTTATGTGGACAAGTCATTGTGTCACAATCAAGTATCAATAACTATAAATATGAATATGTATGATAATATTTATAATGTCAAATGTAAACAATAAGCGTAATGTACTTGCCTGATGATCATGACTCGATAAAAGAATGACATAAACCATAACTAAAAACTATCATGTTCTACCCACGAGCTACAATCCACTAACAATCATCGATCCCACACACAACATCGAGACTCGTAAACAACCACAAGATCACAACACACAAACACAATCAAATTAGATATATATGATAAGTATATATGCAGGTTACTTGCTAAACAAGTTACTAGGTTGTTGATAAATAAGTAATTTAGTCTAAGTTATTTATTATGCAAATTATTTAACCCTAATTAATATAAATAAATTATAAAATAATTTATTAAATTAAAATGCGGATTCTACGATTTTACCTCGAAGATTGAGATCGGGATGGTCATGGCACACAAAACGGTACAAAGGAACTGAACCGAAAAGCATATAGGAGGGTACCAACACGTCCAGAATAATAAAAGGAACGATAATATCAAATCCAACAGTTTAAAATAAGTCATATGTGAAAATGTGCCACGAGAGATGAAACATGGTCTGCACGCAGGCCCACAAAAGAGTAGAAAATGAACAAGTTAGAAATGACAGCTTCACTGAGATGTTCTCGCTTAAAATAAGTCATATGTGAAAATGTAATCCAACAGTTTTCAATATAGTGTGAGTTGTTGCACTATCTATCGAGCATATGCCATAATCATTGTCCATAACTATTACCGAAGTGGAGAATCTGCAAATGGCAGCTTCACTGAGATATTCTCGCTTATTTCCTCCGGTTAGAGCTTCTGCTGATAACGTGTTAGAATAAACGTAGAAGAAGGAAGAAGAAAATAGGAGAGAATATCTCTTATTAGTGTAATCACATAGTGGGAGGGAAATGTCTTATTTATACAACCCAATGAAGATGTAATATTAATCTCTAACCAATGTGAAATTAAAATACAAAGTGAAAATCAACCATTTAGTAACCCACTTATAACAATTATTGTTTTGATTGTTGTGAAATATCGGATTGATCCCAGTCGTGGTGAATTTTGTGGTGGGTGGGTAGAGTATGCTATGGCCCGAAGCTTATATGGATATAGGACCCGGTTTCTAAACCTGGACCAGTTGCAATAACATAGGATAGCACTAACCCGGACCGAATGGACCCGATAACAGCCCAAGCTTCAGGTGAAGGAAATGGATAACTTTCTAAAATAGTGACCGTTATTTCAGTTACAACGGTAAAAAAATATGGAAAGGAAATACCCGGACTTTATTCCACTTGTCCATTCCCCACTGTTCACTCTCCTACTTATTCTCTCCATGTGAGAAATAAAGAAGAGAAGAAGAAGAAGAAGAAGAAGACGACGACGACGACGAAGAGAAAAGATCAATAATGGATAGTCCACCGGGAAGTGCCAGATCGAGCCCGGAAGCGGAGGTGGGGATGCGGGTGGAGGACCTGTGGGACGTAATGGAGCCACAGCTCAGCCCGTCCGAGAAGCTCAACAACTGCTTCGAGAGCATCCCCGTCTCCTCCTTCCCTCCCGCACCTTCCTCTCAAGGTAACCAAAGACTAGATCTGTTAAGAGCTGCGTTTCACGGGCACAGATACGACACTACACGAGATACGACACATATTTTGCTCTGTCCAGTGTATTTTGGAATGTCCGAGCTGTGTCCTGGACGTGTACGGTGTCGCGCACAACCCATATTTTTGTGTGTGTGTGTTTCGTGGAGTACTTCAACCATCATATAGTGAACAATTAGGAGCAGATGGTGTTGTAGAAGGGCGATGACAACGGTGATCGACTAGATGCAGTGGCGGAGCTTGACACCAATTTTTGGAGGGACAAGATATATTTTTAGAGGGACAAATTACATTTTGGAGCGGACAGATTGTATTTTTTTAGGTGGTAATATCTAAAATTTACATTTTTTTTCTTCTAAGAAAATAAAAAAAATTGTGTGTGTGTGTGTGTGTGGGGGGGGGGGGGGGGGGGGGGGGGGGGGTGGAGTGGGGTGGGGTGGGGGGAGGGGGAGCTGGCACCAACAAGGGTGTCGTCCAGTGGTAACCACACGGTAAGGGAGGGGAAAGACATATATTCGAATTTCAGCTCGGACAAAATGAAAATAAAAATAAAAGGAGATCCGGGTGCTTAGTACTTCAGAACAGGGACGAACATTAATGAATGGTTTAATCTCAAACAACAATAAGGATGGGTATGGGTATCTCCAGGGCCACGAGGCTCCTATAAATGCAAGATGGATCAAGACGTATGCAACCTTTGACAAGTCCTAAAGTTGCACCAAAAGATTACCTCTGTTTTTTTAATTGTTCTTTTTTATATTTTGGGTGGATAAGTTAGTGCTCCTATTTTGGGTATGAATCAACATCCCATGATTCACGGACTCCAAAAAACTGACGATAATTCCGTCACATGGTTATCGAAAATAACATAGACGCTCCAAAATACACCAGAACACTGTCAATGACAAAATCTATGACCTGTGTATGTTGCAGCTTTTGTATAATGTCGTCAACCTAATTGATACCCTAAGCATTATACAAATCCTAATATACTCTTTCTAGATATATTTGATCTATTCAGGATGGTTTTCCTGAATAGGGTCTAGGGTTTTGCATTAGATAATCTGTGAAAGACAAGCTAATCTCATTTTGATACAACGTGATGGGTTTCACTTTGAGAAACAATCGATTCGTGAAATAAGCGCTGGGGTCTTGTGGACTTCTAAAATATATTGTGGATGTTTCTTGTTTTACTGAAGTTATCATGGAGAGAACTTAATAGTTGAAGGAACTTGATGTGGATATTTTTTTTCTCTAGATGTGTTTCTAATTTTACATTTGAAAAACTGTTGAGGAACTTGACATTGGTATTCTTTTCTTTGGCGAACTTGTATCCAGTTATTGAGATACCTTCAGATTCTAGTCTGGCTGATGCGGTCGGAACTCTTTCTAAGAACAAAATCGTGAGCGCACCAGTGACCAATGTAGAGGCACCAGAAGATGCTAGTTGGATTGACAAATACATAGGCATTGTGGAATTTGCTGGAATTGCTGTGTGGCTTCTTCATCAGGTTTTCATATGAACTTTCTACTAATGCCTTCGTCTGCTTGAAAACAATTATATCAACTGATAATGATTTGTTTTGCAGTTTTTTTTTATGATAGTGTAGTTTATAGGAGTTTAGGAGTTTGCAAGATCTTCGGAAATACTACATAGTCCTGATTTGTTAACCTACGAAGTGATCTCCTAGTAATGATCTCTGATCATGGGTCATCGACGCATCATCATCCAAGCTTGCCTCCATCTGGAAAGGGCCGGTCGGCTATGGAGCGTAAGAAAACTACATAAAAAAAAATTGACAATTTTGTGACCCGTTGTCGAATTGTCATCTACACTATCTTGGATTCTAGATGCCGAATTCCTAGCCAATGCATGCAACTAGGAGTACGATAACGTTATGCCATCAAACCTAGACGACCAATTTGTGGTTGAGACATACCTTCCGCTATGCAATTTAGGCTCATGCAACCATGAGCTCCTAAGGTCCTAGACTACAAAGAATTTAGATGAAGAGCCAAGATGAAACGGTTTGCTATAGGAAATTACACTCATTTATGATATGGGTATTGAGGGAAATATTGCTTTTCAAGGCTGCATGATGATATCAAGGTTTGCAGTATCGGTCGATACTAATACATATCGGCCGTATAGTATCATTTTTGGCATGTCCTGGTTTGATACTAACATGTACTCAAAGCACTATAGATATTATTTCATATTGAATGTAGAAAGAGACCTTGCATCATGTTGGAACCCGTTACCAGTTTTGTCAATGTGCGAAAAATAAAGAAAATTTGGGATATACGCGGTGTGACTAAAACCCCGTCCACCCTTTTCGATATGTAGGAACACGATTAGGGCCAACACTGAAAACCTGAAAATGAGGTCCTTGAAAAGCTACCTGCTCAAGTGAAGATACTCTCGCCAAAATGGTTAAAACAGATGCAAGTAGGAATGAACATTAATGATCACAAAAAGAAAAATAGTAATTTGGTTATAGAGAAAGAAGACTGTATATGAAGAAGTACATCCGCAGACACAAGTTCTGGCTACTCCATTGAGTTGCCTGCTCTTTATAGTCGACCATATGCATCATTACCATTTAGACTTTTGATAATTCTTTTACTAATGGCAACTTTGATCACTCAAGATCAGTCAAATACTGGCCTTATTCTCAAACAGAAGAAATTATGAATTACAAATGTTTTCATCTTCAAATCTGATCACCTTGTAATTTATTGTAAGCAGCTTGCTTACATTGTCAGGGCCGGCTCGGGGAGTTGGGTTGTCCTAGCGAGAGCTAATTTTGCCCCTTGACATTGTAGATATAAATATAGGTTTATGTTGGGTTTATGCTGGGCTGACCCTAAGAAAACAGATGGCATGGGGGTTGCTCTATGGAGGGGGGTTGTCCAAGTCCGAAGTCTTGTCGGACTTACTCCTGGGCCAGCCTTGTATATTGTCATCCTACTCTCGAGGTTTCTTCTTCAGGCAAAAAGTGTGCAAGAAGTTGAGATCTGGAAGTTTGATGCTCCCATATCCTTTTCGATGGCATATAAATATGCAGAGTAACATTTTGTGCTTGTATTCTGCAGTCTGAAGTTGCAGCAAATGGTACCAAGGCTGGTTCTAGCGCACCAGGAGCAGATGCAGGTGCAGATGGAATAGCAGGCAAGCTTAGCAAAATTAAAGTGGGCTCAGAAACATCTCAAGCAAAAGAAACGGATGAGTCAATGGGTGGAAGCTTTCTCAGAACCCTCACTTCTTCCGACTTCTACAAGAATACAAAGGTTGTGATTTTGTCGACTATTTTTTGTCGTTACTCTGAAACCATGTTTTCTTTAACTCTTCGCTTTGTACAGGTTAGAGACATCTCAGGAACGTTCCGCTGGGCTCCCTTTCTTGCCTTGCAGAACTCTGATTCTTTCCTGACCATGCTACTGCTGCTTTCAAAGTATAGGATGAAAAGCCTTCCTGTGGTCGATCTGGGGGAGGGGAAGATTGACAATATCATCACTCAGAAGGCTGTTGTTCACATGCTGGCAGAATGTGTTGGGCTTCACTGGTTCGAAAGTTGGGGGACGAAGAAACTATGTGAACTAGGCCTTCCTATCAATACCAAAGTTGTCAAGGTATTTGTCTCTTTCTACAGACGCTCCAACTTTAGTGACTTGTCTATGTTGGCTAGGTGTCGGACTCGTTTTTGACACGACATGTGTACTCCAAAAATGCACTAGGACATGACAAAAGCACTCACTGATATATGGTGTCACACTGTTTGTACTTGTGTCATGTTTGTCTATCCCACATTGCTCCTGGTCCTAATAGTTATGTTTAGTAAGATATGGACAAGGCAATAAAGATGTGGAGCCACTTTTGGAGTGTCCATGTTTTCTTTGGTATGCCTTCTTGTGTTCGATACTTGTTCAACACTGACACGACATGGACATGGCACCAATTTGAAGAGTCTAAGCTTCCTATATGGAAATTCTTTACTGACTAGACTAACTGAAGAAATACCCTCCTCTTTCCCATCCATACAGCACAGATGCATACACATGAGCACACTACAAAGACACAGATACATGCACACATCCATTTGTCATAGGTCATGTTTCACGAGAAGAGTTGAAATGCTTGAAATAATGTATCACACAAACTGATGTCACAATTTATTGAAATACTTATTCTGGCTGGAGAATCACCACGATATCCATCCGACTTTCTGCAAATTACCTATATGTGACGAACATTCCAATTGTCTTTCAGAAAACCTGAACAAAATATTCAGAAACTTACCTAATATGTGACAACCATTCCATTGCAGGTGAGGGAAGAAGACTCAGTTCTAAAGGCTTTTCAGCTGATGAGGAAAAGAAGAATAGGTGCACTTCCTATCGTAGATAAAAGCGGGCACAAGGCAATAGGCAATATAAGCATCAGGGATGTACAATATCTTCTGACTGCCCCGGAAATATTTCAAGATTACAGGTATGTGTGAGTTTGCTGGATTTTTCTACTTGTTCCTATTAATAACCAAATTTAAGCATTTTAGCGATACATTTATACTTTACATCTGGGCTTCGACATATTTTCTTGCCTCAATTTCAGTTTACACCGAGTCTGACATGATGTAAGTGGCGCATATCATGCAGCTATATTATTGGGCTACATCAAATTTTATTACCCTGGCTTGTAGAAAAATTGCTATTGTACAGCAGCTAATATAGAGTCGCCTCAATTTGACTACAAATGACAAATATCAAAAACTTTATATTCTTCAATTTAGCCGGAAACTATTGTCAGGATTGTTGTTTCTATAGCTTTTATTGACTATATGGGAATATTGATATCAAAATTGACAAAATTTTATGACCATCTATCAACCTGATATCAACAAAAGAACTGAAACTCTTAAAGCGATATTATGTACATATCAACATAACTGTCTTGACTGGACATGCAGGTCGATCACAACCAAGGACTTCATCACGATAGTTAGAAGCCATTTGAAGCAGCAGGGAGAGGCCTCCTCGCCTGCGTTGTTCGGAGTCACCACTTGCAACCGCGACGAACCAGTCAAGGATGTCATCTTGAGGCTGGATGATGAACGGATACAGCGAGTTTATGTTGTCAACGACAAGGGGATTTTGGCAGGGGTTATCACGCTCAGAGACATAATCTCCAGGTTAGTTCACGAGCCAAGTGGCTACTTCGGAGATTTCTTTGATGGCGTTGTTCCCCTGCCTCAGAATAGCAGGGTCTAGAGCTACACAAAGTCTCAGTCTGCGCTGCTCAACATATGCTCATATTTGTAGTTAATGTTGTAATCCATTCATTATTCTTCTTCAACTTTCTTGTCTTCTTTTTTTCTTTTTCATTTCGTTCACTGCAGCTGACCATTCTCGAAGAATCTGTTATGGATCTAGTTCCAGTACATGTTTTGTATTTTACAAATTTTACTTTCTTGGTACTCATTGTTAAGCTAAAAGAAGATTGAAATTTTGTTCATGATCTATCTTGAAGTTATTCTGAAGCACACATGTGAACGTGTTCCTTTAATTCTCTTGCTAATGCTCCAAATTTTCACTAGATACTGATATTATAGATCTGTCCAATAATTCATAGAACTAAAAACAAATAAAGCACTATCTTGAGCTGATATTCAGAAAACCAACTACTTTTTCTTAGGATTCAACAGCAAATCTTTGGTAATGGATTCAACAGGTTCAAACACCTATCCGACCAATTTGACAGTTGAATAAAAAAAAAATTGACTGTCGTATTTTACCAATCTTTTTCTTAGGATTACTTTAGACTTTATTTTTGGTAAATTATGAACTAGCTAGCATATCTCGGCCGAATCTTTGATCTATATTTGATAAGATACTTCATTTCTTAGGATTAGATGACACCTCTTGTGGATTTGAGAACCCCTCGTGGACTCGGACAAATAATAATGTATTTTTTGGCATGTTGGTTATCTTCGCTTCGCTTTGGTGTTGTATCTGTTGGCTTTGCTTTAGCAAAAGCTCAAGCTCCTTCTTTTCTTTAGTCCCACATCGGATGGGCCAACCCCTTCTTGTGTCCTCTTCTTTACTCTCTTAAAGTTGTTGTGTGGGGAACCCCTTGGGCCACACGCGCGCGCCGCTGCCGTCGCCCGGTTCGGCGCGCGTAACAGGTGCGGGTACGCGCCCACATTTGCGGGCGCCGAATGCCGATTTGATTTCCTCTTCGGGTTCAGGCTGGGACCCTAAAATTCTTTTTGCTCCTCTTCATTTTTTCATTTAATTTTCTGAACGTTGAAAAATTAATTTTGTCCGTTACTAATTGTTTTTGAACCGTTAATATATTTTGTGTCCAGGTTCGTTCTCTCCTTCTCCTGTGTAACGGCTGAATTAATAGGAAAATTAATTCAGACCGTTACATATTGGATGAGTATTATATATTTGACTGGTTTTCTTTGTAAACACAATCAGAAATTTTTATCTCTAAACTGTTGCTGCCAACATTCTATTATGTCCAATCTTTGTCGTTTTGCTCGTCTCCAAGCTCTGGGCATAGCTAAGTCCTGGTCGTTCTCTCTGAGTCGTGTGCGGCGACGAGATACCGGTAGTGCGGGGGTTTTACCACTAGGAGCTTCGGGAACGTCTGCACACAGATCCCGAACCAACTCTTAGGGCAGTGCTTCGTGCACGACTTCCCCAGAGGCCGGTAACATCAGTCTAATTTTATTTTATTTTTATTCACAAATTTTCAATAAGAAAACGACAGTTTTTCTAACAATCTAAGAGTTGATTTTTATGTTAGAATTGTTCATCTAAATCTTGCTATAAAACTTCTGGAATATTGTTAATATACCATTATTTATTCGCTGCTAAAGAAAAAAAAATCTGATTAATATTTCAATTGCTACAAAACTTCTGATTATTTGTTTCAATTGCTTAATATTTCAATTGCTAGAGAAAAAAAATTTTGATTAATATTTCAATTGCTAAAGAAATATTGTTAATATACAATTGCTAGAAAACTTCTAGAAATTTCAATTTGCTTAGTATTTACCATAGCAAATTTCTGATTATTTGTTTACTTATCAAGTTGCTTACTATACTGTCAAATTGCAAATTTGCTTAAAGTGTTTTAAAAATTGTTAGCACATTTGATAATTTTGTCAATTGCAATTTTTGATCACAAAATTCCTTTCAATTGTAACATACAATTTGCTTCATTTTTAATCACTTAGTATTTTGAAAGCAATCTAGGACCAAAAAGAAAATAGTTTAGTAAAAAGGAAATTGCAAATAAAATCTTCAAATCTAAAGTTTCAAAGTAGAGACAAACTCGGGCACAAGCCGAAAGGGTCCTTCTGTCAACCGGGTGTAAATAGCCCTAAGCGACACGGTACTTAAGAGTCTTCGGACCGCCGCTAGCTGGGAACCGGCCCCTACAGCTAACCTGAGTTGATCAACACTTGAAAAACTAAAGATTTTAAGATTGTTTAGCAAAGACCACCTAAACTATTATCTTAGACATAGTTATTAAATAAATTTATATTTTTCAGACCGCAATCATGACTGGTAAGGAGGAATCCTCTACTGCAAAACCTGTTAAGTTTGATAGCTCATACTTTAAAAGATGGCAGAGCCAAATGAAATTTTGGCTTACGACCTTAGGACTTATTTCAGCCATTGATGGGTCCACACCCATCACAAATGATTCTGATGATACTGAGTCTGACATAGGAGTGTCCACCTCCTCGAAACCAAAAACCCCTAAAGAGATAGACTTCCACTGCTTTCATAGAATTCTAAGCGCATTATCTGAATCCTTGTATGATATATTTTTTGAATACAAGAGCGCCAAAGAACTTTGGAAAGCCTTGGAAGATGAATACAGCTGTGATGATGCCGGAATAGAAAGGTTTAATTCTTCAACCTTTAATATGTATTTCATGGTAGATAACAAGCCTATGAATGACCAGCTCCATGAATTCCAAGAATACCTTAGGCATATTCAAGCCAAAGGCACATCCTTTTCCAATGAGCATAAAATAGCATGCCTAATAGACAAGTTACCTCCCTCTTGGTCTGATATGACTAAGGAACTTATCCATACACAAGGAGATCTTACCTACAATCAAGTCCTAAAGAAAATTAGAACCGAAGAACAAATTAGATTGAGATCTAAGCCTAAGACTGAATCTAAAGGTAAGGTAAACCTTGTAGAAGGCCAAGGAAAATCCAAATCTAATTTTTCTTATAAATCCAAAAAGAATTTCTTCAAGAAGAAGAAAAACTTTCAGCCTAACCACCAAAACCATCATCACCAAAACCAAAAACCTAGAAACTTAGTCAGACTCAGGATCAAAAGAGATTTTATTTTGTGTGTGGTAAAACAAACCATATGGCCACCAACTGCTACCATACGAAGAAGGAAGCTGTCCAGACCTCCTACAAAGGAAAGGGCTCAGTTAGACCAGAAGCGAATATGCTTCACAAAGGTTCTTTGAGTTCCTTCAGGTCTGTAAGCTTTCAACCCCTTATTAACCTCTCTTACCATTCTGATGATTGGTGGTTGGATTATGGAGCTAATGTTCACGTTTCATTTGTTCGCTCCTGTTTTTCAAACTATCAGGAATCAAGTGGAGGAGGTGTGACCCTAGGAGATGGCTCAACGGCACAAATTATTGGAAGAGAAAAAGTTGACCTGAAGATGACATCAGGAAAAATCTTTAACTCTTCATGATGTTCTTCATGTGCCGTCTGTCAGGAGAAACCTAGTTAGTGGATCCCTTCTTGTAGTCTCAGGATACAAAATTATAATGGAGACAAATAAAGTAGTATTTTCTAAGCATGACTCCTTTATAGGAAAAGGCTTTGTAAAAGACGGTCTTTTCATTTTAAGCACAATGAATAAAATTTCTGATTGTTCTCTCATTGTCTCTAATATAGAATCTTTAAATGTTTGGCATGGCAGACTAGGTCATGTGAACCTAGGTTCTATTAAAAGAATGATGACTTTAGATCTTATTCCCAAGACTCCAATAGATGACAAACACAAATGTGAGATTTGTGTTCAAGCCAAACACACTAAATTACCATTCAAATCTGTAGAAAGAATTTTGACATTCTAGAACTTATCCATAGTGATGTATGTGACTCAAATAGGATTTTGACCAGAGGCGGTAGAAAATACTTTGTTACGTTTATAGATGATTATTCAAAGTATTGTTATATCTACCTTCTCAAAACCAAAGATGAAGTTCCAGATAAATTTAAGGTCTACAAATCTGAAGCTGAGAATCAATTAGAAAGAAAGATTAAGATTCTTAGATCTAATCGTGGTGGAGAATATACCTTAAACGAAATAATTAACTTCTGTGAAGAACATAGAATAATTCATGAGGTAACTGCTCCATATTCACCTCAGTCTAACGGAGTTGCTGAACGCAAGAACCGCACTCTGTTAGATATGGTGAATGACATGCTTCTCAGCTCTGGTGCTCCTGATAACTTGTGGGGAGAAGCCCTTTTAACTGCCTGTTACATTCTTAATAGGATTTCTAGTAAGACAAAAGATAAGACTTCCTATGAGCTGTGGAAAGGTAGAGCTCCTAGGATTAATTACCTTAGAGTTTGGGGATATCTTGCTAAAGTCGGAATTCCCGAACCTAAAAAGAGGAAGATTGGTCCCAAGACTGTAGACGCTGTTTTCATAGGATATGCCTTAGACAGATATTCCAATAGATTTCTAGTGACTCACTCAGAAGTAAATAAAATCTCTAACAATACCATTATAGAAGCAAGAGATGCAGTTTACTTTGAAAACATATTTTCTTTTAAGGATAGAAGTCCAATCTCTTCCTCCATACCCTCTACTAGTTCTCATGTTCTAATACCGAGCTCACAATCTGAACAAGACTTAGAACCTAGACGGAGTAAAAGGAATATGATTGGAAAAAATTTAGGAGAAGGATTCTTCACCTTTTTGATAGAGGGTGATCTCTCAACTTATGAAGAAGCAATGTCATCTCCTGATGCTTCCTTCTGGAAAGAAGCCATTAACAGTGAATACAACTCCATCATGGAGAATAATACTTGGTTTCTAACAGATCTACCTTTAGGCAATAAACCAATAGGTTGTAAGTGGATTTTCAAGAAGAAACTCAGAGCTGATGGTACTATAGAGAAATACAAAGCTAGATTAGTTGCTAAGGGTTTTACCCAGAAGAAAGGGTTAGATTATTTTGATACCTACTCTCCTGTAGCTAGAATCACATCCATTAGAACTCTCTTGGCCTTAGCATCCATTCATGATATGCTAATCCATCAAATGGATGTAAAGACAGCATTTTGAATGGAGATCTAGAGGAAGAACTTTATATGGACCAACCTGAAGGTTTCATTGCTAAAGGTCAAGAAAAGAAAGTCTGCAGACTAGTAAAATCCCTCTATGGCTTGAAACAAGCTCCCAAACAATGGAACAATAAATTTGACAAAGTAATTTGTGAATATGGTTTCTTGTCAAATGAGTATGACAAATGTATATACTCTAAAGGTACATGTAAAAGTTGTGTCATTTTATGCTTGTATGTAGATGACATCCTTATCCTAGGTTCATCACTGGAATTGATAAATATTACAAAGAACTATTTATCTAGCCAGTTTGATATGAAAGACCTAGGAGAAGCCAACTTAATTTTAGGAATGCAAGTGACCAAAGGCAAAGAGGGTTATACTCTATCTTTAGCATATTCAATTGAAAAAATGCTAAAAATGTTTGAGTTATTTGATAAGAAACATGTCCTTACTCCTTATGACAGCAGTATTGTACTAAAAAGAATGAAGGATCACCTTTGGAACAACATAAATATTCACAGATGATAGGCTCCCTTATGTATATAACAAACAGGACAAGACCTGATATTGCATTTGCAATTGGGAGACTAAGTAGATATACCAGTAACCCAAATCAGTCACATTGGACTGCCTTGGATAGGGTATTTAGATATCTCAAGGGCACCATAGATTACAAACTTTATTTTACTAGGCACCCTGATATCATAGAAGGTTATTCGAATGCAAACTGGGTAACCGACTCACATGATATAAAATCTACTACTGGATATGTATTTACTCTAGGAGGAGCTGCAATCTCCTGGGACTCTTGTAAGCAAACTATCATAGCTAGGAGTACAATGGACTCCGAAATGATAGCTTTAGATACAACTTGCACAGAAGCTGAATGGCTTAAAAATCTTATTATGCATATACCTGTTTCTCTTAGTCATGTTCCTGTAATTTCTATAAACTATGATAATAAATCTGTTATTGAACTACTAAAGCATGATTCTGTGAATGCTAAGATGAACAGGAACCTGCAGCTGCGCTTCAAGTCAATAAAAAGCCTACTAGGCAAATATGTGGTTCTTGACTATATAAAGTCAGAAAAGAACATTGCAGATCACTTGACGAAGGGTCTGTCTAGGACTTTGATCCTAGAATCATCGAGGGGGATGGGGTTAAGCCCATAAGTTAGTCACCAGCAGTGGCAACCCAATCGAGTCTGACTGGAGATCCCAAGAAGCCGGTTCAATGGGTAGAAACAAGTTGAACTTATGTGACTTTATGGAACACTGACTCGAGATTAAAGTCTCATTAAAATAAAGCCCAAGCGGCTGTACATGTGTACTATGACTCCCCATCCCTATGGTGACAGTGTTCCTGTGTGATATGGTTAGGATGAGGTTAAACTCTTAATAGGTCCAAGCTGTAATGCTGGGTTGATTCATATCACCAACCATTAAGGACTTACCTATATGAGAGGTCGTGAAGGCCGCGACTGTGGGACAGGGCGATCCCAGACAACTCTCATGAATGTGAAAAAGTGCGCATGGCCATTTAAAAGTGCCAACCGATAGACCAAGGACCTCTAGCGTACTATGTGTGCTATTTTTCTAAATCTGGTTCAAGAAGTCTGATTCAAGGCATAGTCCATCAAGCACTTCTTCAGATTAAGGCAATAGTCACTACGTGAGATTCAAGGCTGTAGTCCATCTCATCTATGCATAGTATTTTACTGCCCAGATGCTCTCTCTCTCTCTCTCTCTCTCTCTCTCTCTCTCTCTCTCTCTCTCTATTTACTTCACTCTTATCTCTGTTTCGGAACTTGACCTTTTGGGGGGGATTGTTGGCTTTGCTTTAGCAAAAGCTCATGCTCCTTCTTTTCTTTAGTCCCACATCGGATGGGCCAACCCCTTCTTGTGTACATATATTAGTTCCTCTTCTTTGCTCTCTTAAAGTTGTTGTGTGGGAAACCCCTTGGGCCACACGCTCGCGCCGCCGCCGCCGCCGCCCGGCCCGGCTCGGTTCGGTTCGGTTCGGTTCGATTCGGCGCACGTAATGGGTGCGGGTACGCACCCACATCTGCGGACGCCGAATGCCGATTCGATTTCCTCTTCGGGTTCGGGCTGGGACCCTAAAATTCTTTTTGCTCCTCTTCATTTTTTCATTTAATTTTCTGAACGTTGAAAAATTAATTTTGTCCGTTACTAATTGTTTTTGAACTGTTAATATATTTTGTGTCCAGGTTCATTCTCTCATTCTCCTGTGTAACGGCTGAATTAATAGAAAAATTAATTCAGACCGTTACATATTGGATGAGTATTATATATTTGACTGGTTTTCTTTGTAAACACAATCAGAAATTTTTATCTCTAAACTGTTGCTGCCAACATTCTATTTTGTCCAATCTTCGTCGTTTCGCTCGTCTCCAAGCTCTGGGCATATCTAAATCCTGGTCGTTCTCTCCGAGTCGTGTGCGGCGACGAGATACCGGTAGTGTGGGGGTTTTACCACTAGGAGCTTCGGGAACGTCTGCACACAGATCCCGAATCAACTCTTAGGACAGTGCTTCGTGCACGACTTCCCCAGAGGCCGGTAACATCAGTTTAATTTTATTTTATTTTTATTCACAAATTTTCAATAAGAAAACGACAATTTTTCTAACAGTATCACCCTTCACCGACGAGTTTCGATACATCTTATCGACAAATCTATTTTCGCCGGGCTACTCTCCTATGAAAATATTAATACTAGGTTAGTAAAAGTTTTTAAAATCTTCATTAACCGGTCTTGCCTGGCAAAACCCGAAGGCTTGGATCTATGCTCCTGGTCCATCTTGACTAGTCACTAGTCCTCTTACTGCATCCTTTTTGCACCCTTCCACGAAATGATTCTTTGCTACTTTTATTCTTCCAGCTTCCCCAGATACTCCAGAAATTTGTGTCGGACAATCTCGTCTGACTGTATCCAATCTCGACATGTATCCTACATAGATCATCCTCCACTCATTTGTCACATACCTGAAAACGGTTTGGCATGGTTGTGCCTGTGAAAGCTAACCAAGATAGATAAAACTAAAATGTATATAATTTTATAGGCCTAAGAACTATATGTAACATGTATAAATATAAGTATTATTAAGATCTTGTATACATAATGCATATCTTTATCTTTACTATCATAAAGAGGTGTGAAAACGGCTCAAAATAAGTCGTTTAAACCGTATATATATCCTCACGTAATTAAAAAAAAATCTAAAATCCTTCGAACTACCACCATATGTATATCCCTCACGTGAAAAATGATACATACCCATGTATCAGTATCTAGTGGTACAGTGCGCTACCAGAGTGTTTCTCAGTTCCCAGTGCTCAGTACCAGGTTGCATTCCTCAGTTCCAGACGGCAGAGCATCAGAGCACTTGATGCAGACCCTCAGTCTGCTCTACTGCTGAAGGAGTGTTAGACTAGGCTTCACACTAATTGGGGCTCAGTCATGGTGATGTCCACAACTGGGGCTTTACTGAGCTTCTTAGTATTAAGTGTATTTCAACATTGGCAGTATCAGAACTGCATCACTGACTGAGTATCTAGCTACATTCAGCATTGGCCAATATCAGCTACGTTGCTCACTGCTCATCACATGCTCATCCTCAGAGCTTGCAGTATCAGAAGGAAGCCCAAACTGGATGCTGAAGTATATTCATACATTAGAGAAGACATCATAGCCCGTGTGCTTAGCTCAAGAATTGACCTCCTCCAGTCATTTAGTTGAGCCTGTTGGTGGTTAGACCTTATGTAGTTATAAATAGGCCAAGTCTCTGTAAAGGAAGGAGAGTTGAGATGATGGTCATTTTTCTTCCAATTGCTTTTCCTTTAGCTTTCTCTTGTAATGTTTCTTTTATTCTGTAATTCTTTTTCTTGAATCAATGAAGAAAACTCCAGTTCTTTCTTCTTCCCCAAATTGTGTCTGCAATGACAAATGATGATAGATTTTTCCCAACCTTGAGCCAATGGGAGAAGGAACCTTTCAATAACTACATGAGCACTAGAAATGTGCACGTAAAAAAATTTGCTAATTTTTTTAAATAGAATTTATTATAGATATCATTGTTCCGTGGAATCGAACCAACCCAACGAAAGAGAATGTCTCCCACCCACCTTTAACCACATGAGTTAGAGGTATTTGACTATAATTAGATAACATTAGATAGTTAAATAATTAGTTAAAATTTATTATTTTTATTTTTTTTCAATTGCATTGGGATAGACATACCTAGTCGTTTTCAAACCTCCTTATAAAAATGAGTAAAAATATATCCAAAATACTATAAACATATATATATAACAAATCCAAATTAAAAATATATTCAATAGTCAAATCATATACTACATTGTATTATTATCTAAACATATATCCAAAGTTACAAAAACATATCTATAGCAAATTTCAATTAAAATATATCCAAATTATATTTAAACTATTTTAATATAATTTAAATTGGTATCTAATTTTTTAATAATATCAGATTAAAAAAATTCTTTTTTGTACTTGTATCACAGTTGAACATGACTAAGTATAGAGAGGTGTCATGTGTATCAGTGAATATATAACCATATTCATGTCATACCTATGTCATACCTGTATCCAAAACTTACAGCCCTGTATTTATCTGCACCTTGTCCTCGCACCTTTGTGACCTACTTTGAGAAGAAACTTTTCCTTCCATTTTGAGATGAATTAAATTCATTTCGGAGCCCGGAGCAGTGGGGATGATTTGGTACAAAACAAAGAACAGAAGCAAAGGAATACTAGAAGAAGAACAAAAAAACTTTTGCGTTATATTTCTCATATTAGATTATTACATTGAATACACTATAAAAAAAAAACAATGTTTTATTTCACTACTGAAGCTTTTGCTATATGTGAAAAAATGGGGCATAGAACACAATAATTCAGAATCTGTCAGTTAAAATCTCGGTCGATGTACAGAGCTCCCGTACTATCCCATACGCCACAGCACAGAGATGACAGTAAATCTAAAGATCCCACACACAACCGTCACCAGCAGTTCCACCAGTCAGGGATCCTCAGCCTCCGGTTTCGGTGCGCCGCAAGTCTTGCTGATGGTAGCTTGTGCCGCACCTGGCGCCACAGCATATTCACCGCATCTTCCCTCTTTGGAGGGTACTGGAATTCATAGTGATGAGAGATGTTCTTCAACCTTGTCCACATCTCGACCCACCGTTCTTTGGAGACCTCCCTGAGTTTTGAGACGAGGTGGTTGGGTTGGAGAGCATCGCAGACGGAGAAAAAGAAGAAGTCAGAGTAGTCGAGCTCGTCCTCAAAGGGGAGCTCGATGCGGTTGCTGACAATGATGGGGACACAATGGCTGACGATAGCATCAAACAGGCGGCAAAGATGAGGGGGTGTCGCCTGCAGGGTGCAGACAGAATTTGGATGACCGCATGCCTTCGGATGACTGGTGATGCCACGGACACGAAGATAAATATGAGATCCATGCTACCTTATAAACTCAGCAGAAAAACCAAATATATAGCAACAGCTCAATATAAATCCATAGTTCAAAGGGAAGTGGAACCAAGTGGTCATTGCCTAGAGGGATAAGGTTAAAGTGATCATTCAAACAGATCTAGAAGGGGGCACTAAAATGTATATATGTAGAGTGAGCTATGCTGCACCCACTTTCAACATCAAATATTTTGATTTAGGGTATGTATCAAATACTTACAAGGTGCACACCTCCCTTAGTTGACTTGTTCATGTTTGTTACTGGCCAAGGTCACCTACATCTCTCAAACCATAAACCTAAACAACTCATGGTAATCGTGATGGCCATCATGGGCGATTGTTTCAGTTATCAATCTGAATTGTATCAATGAAATGGACGTACACATCTACTTGGCATCTACAATGATAGTCGTGTTAAAGCAACATACAAGAGATGGAAGTTCAAACTAAACACTCATTTTATGCGAATACTGGCCTAAACCAAACAAGTCTAAGAAAAGTTCTATTTGGCTTGTTGTAACATTGAGAGTTATCCTACAATCCACATTTAGTAAAAGCCCTGATCAACAGACGACAACAGCCCAAATAAAGTTAATAAACATGTAGAACAAGAGGTAAATGGGGTTCTATTTGGCAGTTACCACTAAGAACACTTGAAAGATCATCTGAACCACCATGGGTTTCATGTAAAGTCTCCCGCAAATCATAGGCCTTGTTTAATACTTACCAATACTAAATCTGTGATACTACATGACAAACAACACATATATGAAGAGAAAAAAAAAACACATATGAATAAGAAACATACAACTCTTATGCCTTCCCCAGTGGCAAAGCTCTCCTCATAACGCACGTCATTATGGCCTTTCAAAATCTTGGCCAATTTGGCACGAACAATTCCTACCTGCAAAACAATAACAGTTAACTTACCTTGTGTTGACAATCAGCAGCTACTAAAACAGATTTTCTCCAGAAATGAAAGACAAAACTCACATCTTTCCTAATTGTTCTTCCCCGGAAGAAGAGAAGTGTGGGACGAGATTCAAAAGGGTCCAAGGTGTTATCATTAGTAAAGGAATCTACAACATGAACATATGGAGCTACCACATCTTTACTCAAGAAAGCCAAGTAATTCTGGGATAGCGCCCAAAATCTGCAACAACAAGAATTGATGCATTCACCTGATCCCTGAGAAATCTGAAGGCATTTGGATGATGCATAGGAATAACATGGTCACGACCCAATGACCTTTGCCAGTACTTAGATTTCTTCAGGAAGTCAAGCAGATCAATCTGCCATGAACACTTTCATAGTTATAGACGGCAAGCAGCACCGGAAGTTAAGCCTTACATGACAACAAGATTATGTCAGACCGATATGATTCATAATATTTTGTTGCTTGTAGTGAACCCACTATAAAAACCTAGTGAAAACTGACTACTTGGTACTAATCTTCAAGCAATCTGAAAGCCCTATCTTCAATATGAAGCAAACAATACATCATCCTTTAACATAGAAGCAATATGCATGGCACCTTCCTCTTTTCTTCAAAGTAAAGCTTTTCCAAGGTAGACATCTTTCTCTTCTAATGGGTGAGATTTCGCTTTCCATCTCTTTAGTACAATACATTTAACTTACAACTGAAGTGACTTTTTACCGCTTATTACTGGAAGGATGAAATTTATGTAAAGTATTTATACTGAATATTAAGTCGAAACTTGATGCTACATTTTGCAGTTTTCGTACAAAAGTCAAGACTGCATAATACCTAAATTTTCTTTGAAATTGGTCCCTAGCCATTAGGCAAAGTATCTTCATTTTATTCTAGAGTCTCGTTAACAAAACAATTTCCTTATCTTTCTCTTCAGTCTAAATTAAAAGGTCGAATATACTCCTGCTCGTTAACAATCTGATTTCCTTATGTTTCTCTTGGGGTCTAAATTGCATACCATTTCACATCACATATTGACAAGCCATATCATGAATTATTATGAAAAGAAAGCTATAAAATTATCCTATGAACATAAACAAGATCTACCTTTCTCAAAACTATATTTTCATAGTTGTCTCTTAATTTACATTGGAAAGAATTCTACTCAATGTTTAATAGACCTGAAAATTAAGCATACTATTAAATACACATTTTAATTCAATGATTTTCCGTACATCAGACAGTAGACTTATATTGTTCCTCCCTGTTGGTGCTTATCCATCGACAGCTAAAAGATAAAGTAAAGAGACCACATTCTAGTCAACCTCAAGTTCTATATTGAATCTGGGCCATCAGTTTATTGTTAGAGATATATCGTTTTGAACTAGAAAGGTAGATAGTTCTGAACAAGAATAACTGGATCAGCATGTCCAATTTCACTTCAAAAGGTTATAAATTTCCAATAGTTATACTAGTTTCCATCCAAAATAGTGGTTTAAGGTTCGCAATATCGGTATCGAAAACTGTTCCTTCCTATGAGTATCTGAATCGCAGGTCTATTGAGTATCGGAATGGCAGGTATCCACAGTAGAGGCAGTTTCGGGTCGGACTATTGGATTTTTTTGGTATCGGAAACAAATACTTATTAGTAAATATTAAAATTTTAGCAAAATATTTTACACATTTATGCATAATTTTAAATATTTTCTGTGTTGTTTCTTAGTAGTTTCCAAATTGAATGAAATTATAATCACCCTTGCTTATTTGTTTGCCTGCTATAAATAAGTTTTCTACATTTACATGCCTTTACATTCATCCAATGCTTTTACATCAGTACTGATTGATCTTTTTCATTCAATTTTCTCTGTCGAATTGATTGGGAAAGAGACTCCCAGCATCATTATTGGTCGTATTGGTAGCAGCAGGTATCGGATCAGAGTATGCCAAATCGTATTGGTATCGGTCATTATCGTATCCAATAGCATAAATATCTAGAAAAGGAGAGAAGTAGAAACAGGAAACAGGAATCACGCGCATAGTATAATTTTCTCTTCTAATATTATTTCAAAATTCCCCATCATATTTTGTTGAAATTAGTTGATTATTTTATTGATTGTCTCATTGGCATTATATAGCCTTACAGTCATTAATACAATGATCTCAATCATTATGACAATAATCTCATAATGGAATATCCTGTGACATATTTTGGCATCCCAAATATGTCCTCAGGATATTCCCATGTGCTTATACTATACTTAAATATGACACCCAACATACCATATCAATACTCCCCCTCAAGATGGGTGAAAGATATTCACTAAGCCCATCTTGTCACATCCTCTAATCATGCTCACTGAGGCGAGTCCCTTGGTTAGTCCATCTGCTACTTGATCCCTGGTTGGAACATGGCCAAGCTCCAGTAATCCACTATCCTACTTCTCTTTGATGAAGAATCTATCAATCTCGATGTGTTTGGTCCTGTCATGCTGTACTGGATTGTTGGCGATACTAATAGCTGACTGATTGTCACACCACAGCTTCATCTTGGCTCCTTGATCCAGTTTCACCTCCACCAGCATATTCTTCAACCATAGCAGCTCTGCAACTCCCAAGGCCATAGCTCTGTACTCTGCTTCAGCTGTCGATCTGGCCACCACAGACTGCTTCTTACTCCTCCAGGAGACCAAGTTACCTCCTACAAATATGCAATATCCCGAAGTAGACCTCCTGTCATAAGTACAACTAGCCCAGTCAGAATCACAGTAGCCCTCGATGCTCACGTGATTGTTCTTCCTGAATATTAGTCCCTACCCGGGAGCACCTTTCAAGTACCTCAGAATATGGTACACTGCATCCATATGACCCTTCCGTGGGTCATGCATGTAGCGGATCACCACACTTACTGCAAAGCAGATATCAGGACGTGTGTGGCTCAAATAGATCAACTTGCCAACCAGTCTCTGGTATCTGTCCCGATCAACTGGTTCTCCAGCCTCAGCATCAATCTTGAACCTCTGATCTATTGGTGTCGCTGCAGGTTTTCACCCCAACATCCCAGTTTCTGTGAGAAGGTCCAGTGCATACTTCCTTTGAGAGAGAACAATCCCCTCTGCTTCTCGAGCAATCTCAATCCCAAGGAAGTACCGAAGAAGGCCGAGATCCTTCACCTCGAATTCCTTGCCAAGCTTTCTTTTGAGTTGGGCGATCTCCTGCTCATCATCTCCTGCTCATCGTCTACATACACCGCAAGCATGGTGATGTGGCCTCCACTCCGACGGAAGAACACAGTATGATCATTATTGATCTGCTGATATCCCATCCCTATCATCGCCCTTCTGAATCTGTCAAACCACGCTCGAGGAGACTGCTTCAGTCCATAGAGGGACTTCTTCAACCTGCAGACCTTGCCTACTGTCTGATTGGTGCCAAATCCTGGTGGTATCTCCATGTACACCTCCTCCACTAGATCTCCGTGAAGAAACGCATTCTTCACATCCAGTTGGTGTAGCTTCCATCCACCATTCGCTGCCAGAGAAATCAGAGTCCTGACAGTGCTCATCTTTGCAACTGGTGCAAAGGTCTCGTCATAGTCGATGCCGTACGTCTGACTGTATCCTTTGGCTACTAGTCGAGCTTTGTAGCGCTCAACCTGTCCATCTGGGTTCTGCTTCACGGTAAAGACCCACTTGCATCCAACTGCTCTCTTCCCCTCTAGCAGTCTCACAAGCTCCCAAGTGTGGTTTTTCTCCAGAGCTTCCAACTCCTCGTGCATTGCCGCTTTCCACTTTGGATCGTTCTTGGCAACCTGCCAATTGTTAGGTACAGTAATACTATCCAAAGATGCTATAAATGCTCCATGAGAAGAAGGGATATGGTCATAAGAAACAAACTGAGCAATATCCCAACCATATCTGTTTGGAGGATTTCCTGCATTGCTGCGAGTGGTCCTCCGTACAGATAGTGGTGTGAGAGGAGTAGAAGTAGGAGAAATGATATCTTGTGAAGGAGGGGGTATCACCTGAAGGGGGGTTGGTGTCGGTGCCTCAGGAGTTGGGACGAACGCAGACAAGGGACTTGGCACTGGCACTGTCGTTTGCTTCTCTCTCCTGCTGTAGGTAAGTAACTCTCCCTGAGCCGTAGGCCTAACACCTTCACCATCTTGTCCCTTCTCCGTGCCTCCATGCCAAACTTCTAAATCGGTTACCACCAAGTTCTCCATCTCCCCCTCTCGCCTAATACTGGCAGTATTAGGCATGTTGTGTGAAGTTCCATCCTGGCGGTAGTATGGCTCATGCTCCCGAAAGTGGACATCCATACTGACAAACTTCTTCTTCTCTACTGGACTCCAACACACATACCCCTTCTGGGTCGCTCAGTAGCCTACGAAGATGCATTTGACCGCTCTAGGGTCAAGTTTCCCAACTGATGGCCTGTTGTCCTTCACAAAAAAAACACACCCAAACACCTTCAGTGGGAGTATCCCACTATTATTGCCTTGCAATACCTCACATGGGGACTTCCATCCGAGGACCTTCGAGGGCATCATGTTGATGAGTTGAGCTGCTGTCAACACTGCATGTCCCCACAGACTCTGTGGGACATTCATGTCGATCATCATACTTATTGCGACCTCCAGAAGGTGTCTGTTTTTCCTTTCTGCAACTCTATTTTGTGCCGGTGTGTATGCACAGGTGGTCTGATGCTGTATTCCGTGTGCTGACAGGTATTCTGCAAGCGTCCTGTTGGTATACTCCGTTCCATTGTCAGACCTCAGTACCTTCACAACTGCTTTGTACTGAGTCTGGACATGCTTATGGAAATCCCGAAAACAAGCAGGTACATCATTCTTATTTTTCATCAAATATAACCAGGTAACACGAGAGGCACACTCAATGAAAGAAACAAAGTACTTATAACCATTCATAGTGTTAGTAGCACATGGACCCCAGACATCAGAATGTACTACCTCAAAAGCAAAAGTGCTCCTATGACCCGTGCCAACATATGAGCTCCTAGTAAGTTTTCCTAACTAGCACGAATCACATACTAATTTCTCTTTATTTGTTTTTGCATAAATCTCTGGATACAACTTACTTAGAGTATCAAAGGAAGAATGTCCCATCCTCCGATGATGGAGTATCAAGGTATCCTCAGTCCTCTGCTGCAGTCCTTCCATGCCAGCCTTCTCTGCCATAGATACCAATGCTGAGTCCAGTCCTTCTCGATCTAGGTACCACAGTCCCTCATGCCAAGTGCCAGTCCCAAGTCTTCGTCCCGTCCCTTTCTCCTGGAAGGTCACCTTAGGAATATCAAAAGAAATAATGCATTTAAGTTGGAGGATTATAGAACTAATGGACAAGAGACTGACTGGAAAGGATGGAGCATGTAAAACATTGGATAATCTTATTGAACCTGTACAATTAACAGTACCCTTACCGACCACTGGCTGGAAAGTGCCATCAGCTGTCTGAATGCTGTCTGCTGATGCTAGGTGAGTGTAGGAAGAAAACTCACTAGCATTCCCCGTCATATGCCGAGATGCTCCCGAGTCGATAATCCAGTCTGATGATTTAAGGGAAGAGATAGACGCAAGGGCAAGTGATTCGTCAGTACCTTCTGATGGATGGGCATACATGGCAGCGTTGCCCCTAACAAAGAATGAGGTGGACGCCTCCTCTGTTCTACTCCTTATGTCTCCCAGTGCCTGGTCCTCCACAGTAAAGGTGCCATCAGCTTCTCCGTTCCCTTCTGATATCAGGAGGTTCGCCCGATAACCTCCTCAGCCGTCTCGTCTACCCCCTCGACCATGACCACGTCCTCCATTATATCCTCGTCCGCCGAACGGTCCTCGTCCACCACCTGAATCTCCCTCCCTAGGTGGTTTGGTACAAACATACCGATGATGACCCATCTCCCCACAGTTGTAGCACTGCCGGTTATGCTGCCAGGGCTCTCCTTTAGATCCTGTGTTTCCTGAGCTGGTGATTGCTAGTGCTGACTTTGCTTCGGGGGGACCACCTGTCCCGGCTTGCAGCCTGATGCGTGTCTCCTCCTGGATCATGGCTGAGATAGCCTCCTCAAAGCTAAGGATCTTTGGTTGGGCTAGAAGTAGGGTCGTCCTCTGTGCGAAAGCTGCAGTCAGCCCTTTGAGGAACTTCATCGTCCTCTCCTGCAGACACACATGTCTTTCCTTACACTTAGGGTCCCCGCAGCTCGCCCGATCTGAGGAGTGATCATAATCCAACCACAGACGTTCCAACTCCGTGGTATACTCCTGTACCGTCTTCTCTCCCTGTACGGTGTCATCAATCTCCCCCTTTATCTGGAAGACCCGTAAGTTGTTCCCCACACCATCATAGGTCCTTCTTAACTTCTTCCACACATCTTTCACCATCTCAATACCATCTACTGTGGCGGCAATAGACTGGACTAAGGAGTTGAGAAGCCAGATGTAGATCACCATATGAGTGGACTTCCACTCATCGCGTCCTGTCGAGCCCTCGTCCGGCTCTGTCGCCTCGCCCGTCAGGAACCCCTCCATGTTTTTTCCTGCGAGGGTTCTTCTCACCCGCCGTGACCAACTCAGATAGGTGGCTGGTCCATCTAATTTCAGATCGATGGAGGGAAGCTTCAACTCCGGCGACGTTCGTGTCGTGTTCTCACCAGCCGACATCGTCAACAACTTCATCAACGTCGCCACCTCTGCAGAATCTAGCTTCTTGATGATCTCCTCCATCGATGCGTCGTCTATCCAATCACGTCACGTCCGCTCCATGACTCACGCTCGTCCTCGTCGTCCGCTCCTAGATCCGAACATGTCTTCCCTTTTTTCAGATCTAGGCATCGCTATTAGGCGTTGTCTCGTGCTGGTGCGGAGGAGGCGGCAGCACGCATGTCACAGTCGCAGCAGTAGCAGTAGTAGTGGCAGCAGTAGCGGGACGGGGCAGCAACAGCGAAGGGCGGCCTGCGAAGGGCGGAGAAGGGAAGAAGGGGGGGCGTGGAAGAGTTCGGTGGAGAAGATCTAGGAAATCCTCCTGTGGGTTTGTGGAAGCTTGGTGACGGCTAGGGTTTGTGGAAACTTTGCTCTGATACCATGTTGAAATTAGTTGATTATTTTATTGATTGTCTCATTGGCATTATATAGCCTTACAGTCATTAATACAATGATCTCAATCATTATGACAATAATCTCATAATGGAATATCCTGTGACATATTCTGGCATCCCAAATATGTCCTCAGGATATTCCCATGTGCTTATACTATACTTAAATATGACACCCAACATACCATATCAACATATTTCACATTGAATACCCAAAAGAAAAAGAAAAATTACACTAAATATTGAAGACTAGGGATAGGCACCAAACCAAAGGATCAAATGATGATGGAGGAAAAAAATTCAACAGTTAGACTATACCTAGTTGCCTACTAGTTCCCTGCAAAAGTTTGGTTTGGGGGTGGAGCACAATACGTTAATTATTTTCTGAAATGTTGAAACTCAAAGTTAATTTATGGAACTTTTCATGGGTAACAGTAATAATTAATCTTGTACCACACCAGCTTATTAAAGACAAACTAAAAGTAACAGGAACCACAAACAATAATATCTAGACCAACTATAAGATGCCTAGCAAAAAAACATTTTCGAGTCACTCTAGATAGAGGTATTAAGTAAATCTAACTATATTTCCCAATCATTAAACTTCCTTGCTCTCAGATCCTAACCAAACATATTCAACCCAAATTAACAATTAACACTATTCAACCCAAATTAACAATCAACACCACAAAAAAACTAACAAAAAGTACACAAAAGTTAAAACAGCAAAACATTAGCCTAGAAGAAAAGATGCCGATGATCAAAGTCAAACCTAGAAGTAGTGATCAATATAAGTAGGTTTACTAGTAGTATCTTTCATTTTGCTTCAGAAACTTCCCAATCAATTTATAACATAAGATCAGAGTATCAATTATACCAATAAGAATGTTTCTAATTTTCAGACAATCCCCTACTATTTTCCATCCAAAATATAACCTTCTGACTCTCTACATTTCAAATCAAGCAAACGGACTAAAACTATATTAGCGAATCCAAGGTTTACTTTTTTGAAAAAAATAAATATAAAAGAACTATATTCTTTGCTATATTTCTAACATGAATTCTAACTATGGTTCCCAATTCAACTTTCGCAATGGTCCCTTTTATTTACTCACAAGCAATTCAACGGCACCATCCACCTCGTGGCCTATGAAATAACCAACACCACCAAATTTGACTTTATGATCTTTTTCTTTCAAAAGAAAATCCAAATAGAGCACAAATGATCTTTCAATAGAGTTGTAAACTAAATTCCAACTCCATTTCTCAAGTTTTACTCGCAAACCTGCAGATTTTTTTTTATTTTTTATTTATTAAAATAATGTTGTCTTTAAATTAATATTCCATAAAATCGGTAGCTCAAACTTATTACCAAACTACCGTTCTTCTCGAAAAAGTGATTTTAAGACGACCTCGGATACTTTGGACACGAAATCATGTTTTCACAACGTGATTTCAAAATAATGACGTCTTTAAAAACAACAAATAAATACATTACCTCCCCCCCCCCCAATATGTTTCATGGGTATTACAAGGACTATCCCTATTTTGGGACTACCCGTCTACTTTATAAAAACTATAAGACATAGGGTGTTTATTGTTATAACTCTTTATAAAAAATATAAAACATAGGGTAGTCTGTGTAATTAGTTTCAAAATATGGGTGGTTAGTATAATAAGTTTTAAATATAGTGGTAGTTAACGTAAAATGCCGTTAAAATATTCCATAAAGTCGGTAGCTCAAACTTATTACCAAACTACCATTATTTTTTTCAAAAAAGTGATTTTAAGACCACCTCGGCTAATTTGGACACAAAATCATGTTTTCAGAAAGCGATTTCAAATTGAACCGTAATTTGGTAGTAAGTTTTAAAAGTACTGTTTTTGTAAATCCTTCACCCCACCCCACCCCACCCCCCAACACACACACACACAACATTGTTTCAGTCAACAATCCAACCTTCAGATCACATTCCTACTAATTTTCATATAAATCAAGAATATCCTCGCAACTGGATCTCGTGGCTCATCTCAGTAACTCGTGTCATCTCGAATCAAGAATCAAAATTCAATCTACGCCACCCAGTGCCGGAGATCTGTTTTACGCGGGCTTCCTGCATGTTGAGGGTTTTACGCGGACTTCCTGCATGTTGAGGGTTTTACGCGTATAATTTCTCAGCGTATTTTTCATGCTTCTACAACGAAAAAATACGCTCTTCAGACGGATGATGGATCGTATGCTACTCACATGGCTGAACTGCTATATTCTTATGGCAGGGAGAGAGTTATGGTTCCCAATCTCCACGCCCCTACTGATATAAAAAGGAAGAATAAGTCTTCTTCTTCTGTTAATCCCCCTGATTTGCGTGATTTCTTGATCCAGAAGCGCAAAGACAGGGAATCTTCTAATATGTCTATTACACCCCCTATGGAGCATTGTTGTAATAGTCATAAAGTTGTAGTTAACTACTGTTGTTCTAAGACAAAACGGTCAGTTTTTGACCGGTTGAACTACTCTTTGCTCTTACAGGAAGAAGAGCCGACATTTGCATCAGTAAACATGGCTTCACACATTCCTAGAGGAAGGTCAAGTTCAAGACGTCATCCCTCTAGAACTACAAGCCAAAAGAGATTTGACAGACTCCTTGAGAATATTGAAGCAGGTGTCTTTCAAAACACCCGCTCGAGGTCGCGACAATCGGCTTCATATTCTTGATTCCGACACTGGGGGTCGCCAGTTTCCTGAATGTGATGCTGACAGTACAGACTCGATCTCTACAGAGATCTATACCAGTCCCTCAGTAGCATCCAGAGAAATGGGAGTTTATGTCATTGGAGATGAACATGAAGAGGCTTCCCCATCATGAAGTACTGAGCAACGCATCGCTGTATTGGAAGCATCGCTTAAAGAGATGCATTCCATGATGGAGAGTATGCGCCAGGTGATGGTGACTCAACATGCAGCTGCTATACCCCAAACATCGGTTCCTCCGACTCAACTACGTGTGGCGGTAGACATGCTACCATCCAACGCAAGCCAGGAGCCTGCTCCAAATCAAGAGTCAACGGCTCCTCAACCTCTTAACCCGGAGAATGTATTGCCTCCTATTGGAGTTACAATACAATCGACCTCTCACCTCTCTGCGGTCCCTTTCCCAACTGAAGATCCGATACAAGCAGTTCGGGAATTAAAAGCCCAATTTGATGCCTTGAAGCATAAGGATCAGCTCAAGAAGTTAGGAATCAACCAGCCTTACCCAGCTATCTGGGACGAGATCCCTTTCCCACCAAAATACAAACCACAGGCTATGGTTTTGTTTGAGGAAAAGACGTCACCAAGCCAGTACATGAACTACTTCAGCATGATGACGGTGTTGTTGCAAGGGAATGATGCCCTTCTCACTCGAGTGTTTAAGGGTTGTCTGTCTGGGGTAGCCTACCAATGGTACTGTAGTCTTGCGGATAACTGCACTACTTCTTTTGAAGATTTCAAGACTCTGTTCTTCGCTCGATTCTACGAAGGAGGGATGGACATGTCTATGTCATCGCTCATTGAAGTTAAGCAGAAGGAGAAAGTGAACGTTCGTACTTTTATTGAACGTTTTCGTCAGACTACTTTGCAGATGCCTCCCAGAGTTCCAGATTCAGCCTTGGTGGACATTTGCAGGAAGAACCTTCTCCCACTGATCTCAGTGTTCACGGGACCATATCAGTTCCATGATTGGCCCTCGTTTATCATCTCAGCGGTAGCCGCTAAAGATAACAGTCGGAAGGCGCATGACAATGGAATCATGATCTCTACCTCTGATAGAGGGAAGCGGTCATCCTCCAATAGCGACCATACTCGTGGTTCCAAAGGAAAGGAAGCTCTGGCGATCAATACGTCCAGGCAACATACTCCAGTGACTACGCAGACGAATCCTGAGACTTTCAGGCCTAAAGAAGAATATTCTTTTGACGACGACGATATTCCGAGCATATTCGATTGTCTAGTCAAAAGTGGCAAGCTCACTCTCCCCGAGGTAAAGCGGCCAAATGAAGTCGGCAGTACCAATAACCCTAAGTACTGCATTTTCCACAGATACATACATCACCCCACAAAGGCATGTTATGTACTAAAAAGGAAAATCCAGGAGTTGATCGACGCCAAGGCCATCACTCTGCGTAATAGCGAGAAAACGGTCACTGCCAACATGATCTCTCTTCAATTTGGCAATCTTCCCCCTCAGGAAGTCCCGGATGGTGTAGTACCTATTTTACGGGCGATGATGAACATTGTTAATCTTCCTCCGACCAGGGGTCAAAATCATGACCTGGTACCCCTAACTACCAAGCGTGGTGAGATCATGTGGGTTCATCCTGATCTGGTGTCAGAGATCGAGGAAGAGACTCAAGCTGCTAAAGCTAAGTCTAAAAAGAACTCAAGATGCAAACCATGCCATATGGTTGCAATATCCCCGACATCAGAAGAAGAGGCTTTGGCTACTGGAACCCGGTCAGGAAAAGCCTACCTCAAGGACTATGGAGGAAATCAGGAAGAAGCGACGGCAGATACTTCAGCTGCCAAACTTCCAGAGCCTGAACCTGTTATTCTAGAGGCAGGTCCTTCTAGACCAACTTCGGCGGACAAAGACAAGCAAAAAGAAGTTCGTTTTGATAAACCTTTGAAGAATATTCAAAACAAAAGTTTAGAGAAACCATATAACTTCGACATCTTGGCTCAGTTGGCTAATACTCCAGCCAGATTGTCCATTTTCGAGCTACTTAGGCTACTCCAACCTTGAGTGAAGCATTAATGCAGGCAGATGTATGCTTGACTCAGCTCAAGTCCCCTGATAAAGAGCCTGTGGCATGTCCTCAATGCCATAGTGTGATGGAAGTGGTCCCTAACATCACTTTCACTCAAGATGACATGTTGTTGAAACATAACAAGCATGACAGGCCTCTTTATTACACCGAATACGTCGGCTCTATGGAGGTAGACCGGATTCACATAGATCCGGGATCGTCGATCAGCATTATCCCTCATAGTCTGCTAAGACCGTTGAGAATTCCTACAAGCGAACTGGCATACACTACCACTATGATCGTGGGCTTCAATGCCAGGAAAAGCAAGCTGTTGGGGAAGATTCGTCTGAGGATCCAGATTGGTGACCTTAGATCAGTGGCTACATGCTACGTCATTGATTCGGAGGTATCTTACAACATTCTGTTGGGCAGACCATAGATCCACGATCATAATATTGTTCCTTCCACTCTACATCAATGCTACAAATATGTAGACGCCCAAGGGACAGTGAAGACAGAGTTTGCTGATGTCAACCCGTTCAAAGGAGTTGAGTCCTACTATTCTGATGCCATGTTATACACCCAAGACTACATGAAGGAGGTGTCAGGCAGGATGGAGGAAGTATACCACCGGGAGCCAGGAGAACCATCTGCTGAGCAACCTTTGTCAATCCAGGTGAAAGGGCGGACTACCCGTCCAAAAGTCATAGAACCCATGGCTATCCACTTGGGCAAAACCAAATCGAGAGAAGAAGTGATCCCCTAGTGATCACTCTGAACCAGAAGCCTCCGCCTTTGGTCATCAACCTTAGGCGCAACAAGCAGCCGAATGATGTAAATACAACCGGAAATGTGATTTCTGACGATAATAAAGATTCTCTTTTTCAGTATATTGACGCTCAATTTTCTAATCAGGAATCCTCCCCCATAACGATATAGAGCCTATAGCACAAAAATTCTTGGAAGCTATAGTCTCCTATCATCCGTATGTGTGGGAAGTAGCATCAACATCCAATGTCATCACGACATATGGGCCACATGAAGATTCTATCTTTATTGTTCCACCTACTCGCAAGATCAACATCCAATAGTCTTCGGTCGTATGCGGAACAGACCGATTGTACAAGAAGATTCTTACGAGTCTGATGCTGGGAAAATGCAGGTTCACAGATATAGCTCATAGGCTTTGAAGATTATGCAAAGCATGGGTTATGACTTAAAGTTGGAGTCAGGCCTCAACTATGGAAAAGGCAGACGAATGTCGTTGCATGGTGATCCCTACTGTCAACGAACTCATTTCAGGTTAGGGTATACCACGTCTCTTGCAACTTCGAACAACTCTGAGTCAAGTGAGGAGACCATTTCCTCTTCTCAGGATGGTTTATCGTCCTCCGATTTATATGATGAACTCGAACGGGTATTGTCAGTAAATACAGTATTGACAAATTCTCTCGAAGCAGAGGAACAAGAATTTCAACCGTTTAAAAATGAATCATGGGCACAACAAATGGATATACAATGGGAACTCTGGTTCGAGCAAAGAGAACCACCCACCGAAGATAAAGTTATCCAAGTCAATATTGGGGATGAATTTTCACTAAAGCCGATATTTATCAGTAACAATCTTTTCGAAGAAGAAAGGGAAGAAATAATCCAGTTGATAAAAGAATATATCGATGTCTTTGTGTGGAATTATGAGGATAGGCCAGGTCTTGATCCTAAAGTGGCTACCCATAAACTCAACATATTGCCCAATTCAAAGCCTGTAAAGCAACATCAACGCCGGTTCCGTCCGGATATGATGGATGCCATTGAAGCTGAAATCAAGAAATTGGTAGCCTGCGGATTCATCCGGGAAGAACAACATCCTGATTGGGTCGCTAATATTGTCCCGGTCATGAAAAAAAGCGAGAAAGTTCGTATTTGCATCGACTTCCGAGATCTAAATACGGCTTGCCCTAAGGATGAGTTCCCTCTTCCCATCACAGACGTCATGATCGATAATACGTGCGGCTTTGAGCGCATGTCTTTCATGGACGGATTTTCAGGATATAATCAAATTAAGATGAATCCTGAAGATGAGAAGCATGCTGCCTTCCGTACACCATTGGAGGTATATTGCTATACAGTCATGCCTTTTGGATTGAAGAATGCCGGGGCTACATATCAGCGAGCTATGAGTAACATATTCCATGAGCATCTACGCAAAATGGTAGAATGTTACGTAGACGATATCGCTGTCAAAAGCCGCCTCAAGGATAATCACATCCAAGACTTGAAGACAGTGTTCGAGTTGATGCGCCAACATCAACTCAAAATGAACCCTACAAAGTCCTTTCTCGGTGTATCCAGTGGCAAATTCCTGGAATTTGTTATTACCACTAAAGGCATTCAAGTTGACCCTGATAAAGTAAAAGCTATCCTGGAAATGCGACCGTCCCGTAATCTGAGAGAACTCAGGGGATTTCAAGGTCGTCTAGCTTATATCAGGAGATTCATATCCAACCTCTCCGGAAGATGTCAACCTTTTTCTCGTCTAATGAAGAAAGGTGTGTCATTCGTATGGGACGAAGCCTGTTAGCAAGCGTTTAATGATATCAAACGCTATCTTACTAATCCTCCAGTTCTAGTGCCTCCTGTCATAGGAAGACCATTTTTGCTGTATGTTCGAGCAATTGATCATTCTTTAGGGGCTCTCCTCGCACAGAAGAACAATGAGGGTCATGAACAGGCTATCTACTATTTAAGCAGGATGATGGTCGGAGCTGAACACCGGTACAATCCAGTGGAAAAAGAATGCTTGGCCTTAATGTTTGCCATTCAGAAGACGCGACATTACGTGATGGGTCAAACTATTCATATCATCTCCAGAATCAATCCTCTTCGGGTATTGATGAATAAGCCGAGTGTTCTTAATTCCCGACTCGCGACTTGGGCGATGTTACTGACACCGTATGATATGGTGTACGTCCCTCAGAAGTCCATGAAAGGTCAGGCCTTGGCTGATTTCTTAGTTGCCTATCCAATTCCGGAAACCTCCAAATTATATGAGGACATTTCCGACGAAGTTGCAGAATGTAATTCTGCAATAAAAGGTGATACATGGCAGCTATTCTTCGATGGTGCCTCCAGGACTGGTCCCAGAGGAAACGTGGTTTCAGGAGTGGGAATTATTCTGGTAACTCCTGATAAACTCGTCATCTATCGAGCATATTCTCTTAACGAACCCTGCTCTAATAACGTGGCAGAGTATAATGCCCTACTCATCGGGCTTCAAGTCGCTAAAGAATTGGATATTGAATACCTGGAAGCTTTTGGTGATTCTCAGCTGATCGTCAATTAGGTCAGAGGAATATATGAAGTCCGCAATCCAAACCTCATTCCTCATCACCAAACAACGATCGAGATAGCCATGTCTTTCAAAAGATTCTTTTTAGAGCATGTGCCTCGATCTCAAAATTTGGAAGCTGATGCTCTGGCCAGTCTAGCTGTAGATCTAGCTATTCCTATAAGGAGGCAGAATTCGGTGATCCTTCTTAACAGAGATTTATTCTGTGTGAAAAATAATTTTCACATAGAACGCAGCTACGCTATAAATACGGCTCCTCTTAAGAAAGATTGGAGAAGTCCCTTTATAGACTTCGTGTTGTACGAAATCTTATCAGAGGATCCTAAAGAAGCAGCATCTATCAAGAGACGATCAGTACGTTTCTATTTTGATGCTTCTTCACAAAGTCTATATCGCCGAACATACAATGGACTATTGTTACAATGTCTCTCTAACGATGATGCAAGGCGGGTTATCCGAGAAGCTCATGACGGTATATGTGGAGCACATCAACCCGGTCCTAAGTTACATGATTGTATCAGGAGGATGGGCTACTACTGGCCTACTATGATTGCAGATGCCGTGAAATATGCAAGACAATGCAAAGCCTGTCAGGTTCATGCGGATTTTATACATCAGCCTTCTGAGTATTTACATCCTACCATTGCATCATGGCCCTTTGAAGCATGGGGTATGGATATCATTGGTCCTATTCATCCTTTGTCTTCTAGAGGACATCGGTTCATATTGGCTATCACCGATTATTTCTCCAAATGGGCAAAGGCGACCCCTCTTATTGAGGTAAAGACATCCAATGTGATCAGCTTTATCAAGCACCATGTAATTTATCGCTTTGGGATACCCCGAAGGATAATTCATGGCAACGGGCCTCAATTCATCAGCCAAGCGTTTTACCGATTTTGCGATAAGAATCGGATACAAAATATGACCTCAACGACATACAATCCTGCTGCTAATGGTTTGGCGGAAGCCTTCAACAAAACCATCATCAAACTCTTGAAGACGTTTGTCTCTTCAAACAAAAGAGATTGGAACGAGAAGTTGGAAGAATGTCTGTGGGCATACCGCACAATGATACGAACGCCAACGGGTTGTACCCCATTTTCATTAGTTTACGGGTGTGAAGCAGTTCTCCCCATTGAAGTTCAAATTCCATCACTCAGGATAGCAGTGGCTAATGAGCTGACTCGAGAAAATAATGATCGTTTAAGACTTCAAAAGCTAGAAGGATTAGACGAGAAACGCCTTCAAGCTCAACAGCGCATTGCGTTCTACCAGGCATGCATTTCCAGAGCTTTTAACCAAAAAGTGAAGGAAAGAGTGTTCAAAGTTGGTGAGCTGTGAAGAGGCCAATGATCATTACACACAAAAGTAAGGGCAAATTCCAACCCAAATGGGAGGGCCCTTATGTGATCGAAATGACGTTTTCAAATGGTGCTTACAGATTAGCCAAGCCTAATGGAGATTTGATAATGGCTCCTATCAACGGCAAATTCCTGAAGAAGTACTATGCTTGATCTCCTTTTTTCAATGGGGTATGGTGAAGATTTCATTCTGATGACACTACATACAAAGACTGGTTGGATCATATTCTATCATGTTCTTATCACCTCTGAATAGATATGTTTAACTAATTTGAAACATCAAAGCTTATCACGTCCATATTACCTCTGATAGTGTTTTGTATACAAATTTAGTTGGAGCATATTCTATCATGTCCATATAACCTCTGAATAGATATATTCAGCTGAAACTTACCAAAAGTATATCACGTCCATATTACCTCTGATATCACTTTCATCCTAGCCTATCATTTATATCCTAAAATGATGGGTCCACAAAGTCAGAAGAAGTATCTTTATTATCTCTAGGAATAACAAATTACATAAGAAGCAAAAAGGTATATCATGGGGGAGGAGCAGTTAAATCGTGAATCTGTCGCACCAAAGCAGTCATCCTCTTATTCCTCCCAGCTCAAAATGTTAGCACGAGCCCGTTCCAGCCTTGCCTCATCATTTTTCAAGAAAGATAGTTCGGACAAAGAATCAACAAAACTTGTGTGGATGACACCCGCATGTGTCAAGTTCTGTTGAGCTGTCCTCACTTGGCCCTAAAATACATCACGAATTACCGATATCTTGAGAAGCCTCTCCCTTGCCTGAGCGAGTTCAGCTTCCAATTCTTGAACCCTCGCTTCATTTCCCTCACATTCGGCCTGGTACTGAGTTAGCTGAGGAATACTCTCCACCAATACTGCCTGCTCTTTCTCCATCTCTTGTTGTTGTTCCTGGATGGATTTGTTTAAAGTTTCTGTCCTCTGAGCAAGTTCAGCAGTTAGAGAGTCATACTCAGCCTGAACCAGATCGTCGATGCTGCATCGGGATAGTTGCAAATATTTGTTAATGGGCTGTTCTAAACCATTAACTATTTGCTCTAGCGTATCAGCTCTTTCAGCGTTATTAAAATTTTTAATCGGCACTATAGTAAGCTGGGAGGACGTCTTCAGAGCATCAAAGCCTAGGTTCTTCTCCAGCACCATGGATATCAGTTCTTTCAAAGTGCGATAGAATATGCTAGTGTATTGTTCAACTAGCATAGCAAAGATCGGATGTACGCTGGGAGTGGCTGCAATACCGGTAAATCTCCCTTCTGAAATGACTGCAGAGGATGTTGCCACAGTCGTTGCTTCAACGGATGGCGCGACAAAAGAAGGGACACCAGCAACGGTTGAAGTTGATGGCATACTCAACAAAGGAGGCACAGTCAAGATAATGGGCTCATCCTCCTCTGATGTTATTTGAACTCCTATTGGCGGGATGACACCCGAGAATGTTGCGGATGAAAGATCGGCAGCTTCAAAGCAAGCTTCTTCGATGTCGGGCACCGCCGTTTCATTAGCTGGATCCGCAATAAAGTCAGAAGTTGTGTCAACTCCGCCCTCCCCAGAGATATCTTCGCCTGAAAAGAAGACAAGAGAAAGTTAATATCAATTTGATGTTAATTTTCCTGAAAGAAGCGTAAAGACAATATTTACCCATGGCCGATGGTATGTATGTTGCGTCTGCAGCCTGTATAGCTAAATCATTTCTTAATGATGCTAAACAAGCTATCATACCTGGAGAAGAGGGTGCATGTCACGCCCCAGTCCCAAAATACATAGGACTAGAACACGTAAGCATGTCAGCCGCATGGATATGACAACTCCAATATATGGAAACCATAACCCATACGTACGCTGTAATATGAATATCAAATCCACAAGTGGTATAAAATGTATCAAAAGTCACAGGGTACAACCTAAATCTCATCCACAGAAAATCAATATAAATAAATAACCAACGTCTATATAACTAGATCTCAATAAGAAGTATCTAAAGATGACAGTCGGATGGAAACAAATCCACTACCAACTCGAATATAAGAGAAAATACAATATAAGTACACCTCAACAAACACAATATAAGAATACCAGCTAACAATCACGGGCTCGAAGAGAAGACATCCTCGAAACATATGTAACCATCTGAATCTGCACCCCTGCGAATACTCAAGAACAGCGACACCTGGAAGGGCCAGGTCCTCAGAGGGACGTAACAAGATGCATAGAAGCAAGCCAATTTGAATACAGTAAACATGCATAATATTTGAAAATATATAAGTACGCTGTACAAGACAATCAATATGAATGCAAATGAGGACAACTTTTTAACGTATGGGCAAGGGTAGGCTACTCGATCTACCTCACAACTCACACACTCGTCAGTGGACATCAGGAATCGATATATCGCGGGGGTAGCGACCAGCGAGACTCCAGAAATTGACATACCGCGGGGGTAGCGACTAGCGCGACACACGCCCGTAGTGCGAGCTATATACTAAGGTTTACCAGAGTGGTTAAAAGCCCATACGCCTAATGATTGTTCTCTCATGATACTAAGTGTCAAGTGTGTGTCAACATATCTAATATATAGTAATGACTGAAAGGAACTACACATGTAATAAATAAACAGAGATGCAATAAATATACAGAAATATACTAAGCATGCAAAATACTGTAAGCAATTTGGCAAGGTATCTTACCTGATCCGAAAAAGAATGAAGTCCCAACTCAAGGCGTCGTCCGATCTACCCATCACATAAATTAAATAAGTTATGTTACAAAAGTGGGTGAATAGGTTCCCCCATTTTAATCTATTTTAATTCTGAATAAAATAACCTAAAATAGTATTTTAATCTTATTATAATCTAATTTTATTGTTAAGCTCTAATTTTGGTCCAAAGAAAGTCAACTTTAAGGATTTGTGATCCGTGACACGCAAATCGAGGCAATCCGTTGACCAAAAAGTCAACCGACTCAAATCTTGGATTTGTATATTGAATCCTATATATTTTAATGCTACATGAACACTAGAATAGACGGTTTCATAAAATCACAAGTCAGTAAAGAGTTATGGCCACAATGGCGCACAGATGACAGTTTTCGGTGGTTTCCTATTTACGTCTACGTTGCACAAATTTTACAGTAGAATAAACTTATATTTTAAATTCTGTAAAAATACTTTTCTGGAATTTCATTATGTCATCTTTCCAAAATTTTAAACGGTTTGTAATTCCGAGTTCGAGATCTCCCAAAATCTCAAAAATACCAAAACGCGTCTGATTTCAGACAACTGGCACTTTTAGAATTTTCTAGAAAATAGGTTCTGAAATTATTAAAATAATTTATATATTCATAAAACTAACCTTGATATGGTTCTACCAAAAAAACTGGAGCGCGTTTGGAGTCCGGAGCTAGGAGATATCCTCTTTTTAATTCGTCATAACATACTAGAAAATGAGGCTGAATTTATGACGAATTTTGACTCTTTTTGGACGAAAAAAAAGTGAATTTGGGAAAGAAAAATATGAAGAATGAGTTATTTATAATGGTGGAGACTACTTAATTGAATACGACTAGGATTGGCTAATTTGAATATGAATAGGATCAGTTTAAATAAGGATATGATATGCGTGAAGTTGCTTTCCTAGTAGGCTCAGGATTTGAATTAATTTAAAAATAGAGTTTAAGTTTATCTCAATAAGTTATAATCTTAAATAGAATTAAAAATAATACAAATAATTTATATATAATCTTATTAATATCTATTAATACTAAATTAGCATCTATCTAATATTAAGACTATATATAACCAAATAAATCATAATTAATTTCAAAAATCTAAATAAATTTCTTAAAATTCTAAATAAATTATAGAAAAATATAATTAAATATTTTAACCTAAAATAAATATTTGGTAGGAATAACATGCAAGTATAGTCTCAAAGTAAATCATAGAAGTCCTAGAAATTTATGTTTCCTATATTTTAATTACCTAAAAATTCTAGAAAAATCTTCAAAAATCTAAAATAACCTAAAAATGATTCTAAATAAATATTTATATAAGTAAATATATCAAGAAATTCATTTTCTAATTAACTAAGAGAATACTCTAAAGAAATTTAATATCTATAATAAATATAATAATATAAAATATACACAAAATATCTATTTTGGGTGAGGGGATTTACAATCTACCCAACTTACAAAAATTTCGTCCTCAAAATTAAAATAGGACATGGTTTCTCTCTATCTAATCTCACTTGATCAAAATCTATAAGAATTCACCTCAAGTTTAATAATGCAATTTTTACCCAACTTAGAATTTACTCACCTATCAAATAAGGCTATACTTTTAAGAAAACTATTTCTCAAATTATTTAATCATGTTATTCAATCCTCAGAAATTTTAACACCAAACATATCACCTATGGTATGCCCTTAATCAATTATAAAATAGAGTCACTAAGTCATGTGATTAGCCTTATGGGGTATATCTAGTACTATCAGTGTGTCAACTTATACCAAGCACGAGGTTTCGTCTTTCCAAAATAAGGGAAGACGGAGGGCAATAATAAAGAATTCAAGGTGAAGGTGATAGAATATAAGTACCAGGTTCAAAGAGATTAAAGAATTCGAAAAGAGAGCTGTCAGGGCAGTTATGGATTGAAATCCTATTTTTGGTACTTTCCTATTTACATGCTCGTATCAGTACAGTTACGTAACCGATACGATATGTCAGACATGTCTAGGGGCAAGTATATTCGTCTACTACCATATATCTCAATCCACATAAAGTAGTCATGCGAAGAGCGAACCAAGCGCACTAAGGTTAGCTAGACCTTAATACACCGATTCTGATTAGACAATTGTATCATTGTGTGCACCCAATAATACATATGTCATGAGCAAGCTCGATGAAAGAATAAGCTTGCAAAAACTAGGCTATAATAGCAGCATAAGTCAATGTAGTACAAAAAATATAAGTACGCTAGATTATGATGAGAGAAGTTACAAAATAATTCAATTTCACAAAAAGATAAGGATCTACAATCTCTACAATGGTCATACTAAATCCTTGTCTAAGTCGATAGTCGACCAAATAGGGGTATGGGCTTATAGGTTCTACAGTCTGATTAAACATTGCCGTCTTATGCTAGCATACAGGTAATATCATTCAGTTACACTTCAATAATAGGTCAAAAGACTATGTGATACTAGGTTGTGAGGCACACTACCCAACTTAAAATAATAAACTAATACTGTATTGTCTTAAGGATACCGTAGAAACTCTTATTAAGGTCTATGAGAAAGGGTCTTGGTACTTATTAGGGTATCCTCTTACATTACATAAGTCATGGTCGTCTTAAGTCTTAGTCATAGCGCTTATAGAGCAAGTGTCAATAGTAAGAATGGAAAGTTACTGGCCTTCAAGGGAAAAAGGGGATATAACTCGTATCGAGGTGTGGTACAAGTTACGCAATTGAAACTAAGAAATAATCATCAGGTCATAATCTACAAGGATAACTTAAACCATCAAGTTCTAACTACTAAGCACAGGGATTCAAAATTCAAGTTTACAACTATAATCCTAGCAAGCTATATATCCTAACATAGAATAAAATTACTTGGTCTATAATCAGAGAGGTTTAGGTGGCACGAATTGAAATATGAAGGAAAAAAATTTAGTCGTCTCACTAATAGCGAGCGCTAAGGGTTTAGAGGAACAAGTCATAAAACTAAATAGAAAGACTCTAGATAATGTCATAGTTTCTCTAAGGGAAAGGTGGTATGATAATCTTCGTGTTCGAGGTATGATTAAGAAAATATTCTATGCATTGCTCTTGGATTTCTAAGGTACTGTCTGCTAATCTCAAGACAAGAATCTAAATTTATAGTTCTCTAATACTATCTAACTATGAATGTTAGGTTCAGTCCTAATATTCAATTTTGGTTTTCTATTGGTTCCTCAATACTAGGGTCAAACATTATGGTAAAACTTCTAACTAAATCTAGTAATGTCTATACTACTCTCAAGTCCTCATAATACATCAAGGGGTAATGGTAAACCAATCTATAGATAAGGAATTCTAGGGTTCACTAGATATTCTAAACTTAATGGTGTGTAACACTCTAGTTGTACTCTTAATAAGAAGGTTACCCTACTTATCATCTAGCGACAGGGACTTCTATATTCTAGGAGGGGGCTATACTCAAGGAATTATCAGGGAAGTACATGAATCAAGCAGGATACAATTATTCGAATAGAATGGACTGGAAGAAGAGCAAATCATAGTCAATTATGGATGAGATCCTATACTCTATTTCTAGGTGCAGGCTTGTTCGGTACAATAACGTAACCGAGACAATATACTCTCGACCTGCATGGGCCACCACAAAAACATGTCACGCCCCAGTCCCAAAATACATAGGATTAGGACACGTAAGCATGCCAGCCACATGGATATGGCAACTCCAATATATGGAAACCATAACCCATACGTACGCTGTAATATGAATATCAAATCCACAAGTGGTATAAAATGTATCACAAGTCACAGGGTACAACCTAAATCTCATCCACAGAAAATTAATATAAATAAATAACCAACGTCTATATAACTAGATCTCAATAAGAAGTATCTAAAGATAACAGTCGGATGGAAATAAATCCACTACCAACTCGAATATAAAAGAAAATACAATATAAGTACACCTCAACAAACACAATATAAGAATACCAGCTAACAATCACGGGCTCGAAGAGAAGACATCCTCAAAACATATGTAACCATCTGAATCTGCACCCCTGCGAATACTCAAGAACAGCGACACCTGGAAGGGCCAGGTCCTCAGAGGGACGTAACAAGATACATAGAAGCAAGCCAATTTGAATACAGTAAACATGCATAATATTTGAAAATATATAAGTATGCTGTACAAGACAATCAATATGAATGCAAATGAGGACAACTTTTCAACGTATGGGCAAGGGTAGGCTACTCGATCTACCTAACAACTCACACACTCGTCAGTGGACATCAGAAATTGACATACCGCGGGGGTAGCGACCAGCGAGACTCCAGAAATCGACATACCGCGGGGGTAGCGACCAGCGCGACACACGCCCGTAGTGCGAGCTATATACTACGGTTTACCAGAGTGGTTAAAAGCCCATACGCCTAATGATTGTTCTCTCATGATACTAAGTGTCAAGTGTGTGTCAACATATCTAATATATAGTAATGACTTAAAGGAACTACACATGCAATAAATAAACAGAGATGCAATAAATATACAAAAATATACTAAGCATGCAAAATACTATAAGCAATTTGGCAAGGTATCTTGCCTGATCTGAAAAAGAATAAAATCTCAACTCAAGGCGTCGTCCGATCTACCCGCCACATAAATTAAATAAGTTAGTTTACAAAAGTGGGTGAATAGGTTCCACCATTTTAATCTATTTTAATTCTGAATAAAATAACCTAAAATAGTATTTTAATCTTATTATAATCTAATTTTATTGTTAAGCTCTAATTTTGGTCCAAAGAAAGTCAACTTTAAGGATTTGTGATCCGTGGCACGCAAATCGAGGCAAACCGTTGACCAAAAAGTCAACTGACTCAAATCCTGGATTTGTGTATGGAATCATATATATTTTAATGCAATATGAATACTGGAATAGACGGTTTCATAAAATCACAAGTCAGTAAAGAGTTATGGCCACAAGGGCGCACAGATGACAGTTTTCGGTAATTTTTTATTTACGTCTACGTTGCACAAATTTTACAGTAGAATAAACTTATATTTTAAATTCCGTAAAAATACTTTTCTGGAATTTCATCATGTCAGCTTTCCGAAACTTCAAACGGTTTGTAATTTTGAGTTCGGGATCTCCCGAAATCTCAAAAATACCAAAACGGGTCTGATTTCAGACAGCTGGCACTTTTAGAATTTTTTGGAAAAATAGGTTCTAAAATTATTAAAATAATTTATATATTCAAAAAACTAACCTTGATATGGTTCTAACAAAAAATGGAGCGCGTTTAGAGTTTGGAGCTAGGAGATATCGTCTTTTTAAGTCGTCATAACATACTAGAAAATGAGGCTGAATTTATGACGAATTTTGACTCCTTTTGGAAGAAAAAGAGGTGAATTTGGGAAAAAAATGAAGGATGAGTTATTTATAATGGTGGAGACTACTTAATTAAATACGACTAGGATTGGCTAATTTGAATATGAATAGGATCAGTTTAAATAAGGATAGGATATGCATGAAGTTGCTTTCCTAGTAGCCTCAGGATTTGAATTAATTTAAAAATAGAGTTTAAGTTTATCTCAATAATTTATAATCTTAAATAGAATTAAAGATAATATAAATAATTTATATATAATCTTATTAATATCTATTAACACTAAATTAGCATCTATCTTCTTATATAACCAAATAAATCCTAATTAATTTCAAAAATCTAAATAAATTTCTTAAAATTCTAAATAAATTATAGAAAAAAATATAATTAAATATTTTAACCTAAAATAAATATTTGGTAGGAATAACATGCAAGTATGGCCTCAAAGTAAATCATATAAGTCCTAGAAATTTATGTTCCCTATGTTTTAATTACCTAAAAATTCTAGAAAAATCTTCAAAAATCTAAAATAACCTAAAAATGATTCTAAATAAATATTTATATAATTAAATATATCAAGAAATTTATTTTTCTAATTAACTAAGAGAATACTCTAAAGAAATTCAATATCTATAATAAATATAATAATATAAAATATACACAAAATATCTATTTTGGGTAAGGGGGTTTACAGTGCACCAACTGACGTTTGAGAGTAGTCATCCCAGTCGTCACCCAGATCCACTCGAGGTTTATCGGGTGGAATCTCGCTGGAAATACTTACAGACGAAGGAGGGGTTATTCCCATTATTTGTCTGGATAAAGGTATATTGATTCTTAATATGCTCGGTCTCGAAGGCGATCTCGAAGCACTACCAGTAACGGCGGTAGCGGTAGCAATCACGAGCAAAGAATCTCCAGCACTGTCAGCTGGAACTGTGGAGGTTCCCTCTCTAAAAGGCGAAGGACCTCTGATCAAAGAATCATCCCCAACAGGGGAAACAACAGGCTCACTCCTAGAGGCCCCATTGGTGGAAGTCCTTTTAGGACCTCCAACAGTCTTCTTCTTCTTGCGGGGGGAAGGCTCTTTCAGAGTGGAAGCCTTTCGTTTATTGGAGATTATGAGAGGCTCTGCTGGCGGAGCTATTACGCCTCTCGGTACAATCAACAAATAGTCGTCTGTACCGGTGGTTTCATCACCTTCATCCGAGGAAACAGACGGTATCTCCTCCCTTCCAGTGGACTTATGGGAGGGCATCCTAAAACTTCCATACACATCAAAATCATGATGGAAGGTATTGATGGACGCATAAAACTGCACGTACGAGTGAATAATGTGCAACTCCGTGGAGAAAGAAGTCGCGGGCATAGCAAAGATTACACCAGTACAACCCATGATGAAATACCGCCATCCTCTGGCTCTATCAATAAGTCCACCTTTGTACTTGAAGCTGGTGATAGGATTCCCCATGTGCAACAGGTCCTACCCAAATTGCCTGGCGAATCGGCTAGGCAGATAAGGCTCCAAGTAGCAGTGGTCCTCACTTCTGTACAGCAGGTGGGAAGGTCTAATCCAGACCAACCAGTAAAAGGCTTCAGGAGAAAGAATAGTCTTCCCATGGCCCGCATCCTGAAGTTTAGTCCCCTGTTGATTGATATGTACGAGGGGACGGTACAGAAGAGCTTCCAACCATGGGTAAAATTTAATGCTCGCCGATAATCTATGACGCTAGTCATATTCCAAAGGGAATTCTTGTAATTCAATAAGAAATTATTTCCCGAACCGCTGGCAGATCCGGGAGACATCACTCTGGTATTGTGAAGGATTAACCATCCCATCAGATATAGGAATGGTAATTCCACTCTGGGATATCCTTCACGCTGTGTATCATTCGCAAGCAGCCCATCAGTAATGGCCCTCGGGCCAGCTTGTATCCTGCATACCATGGCAGGAAGCAGGCCCAATCTTGTTCCAAATACCAAACGCACTACGGGCCATATGGTATTGCGATGAATGCGATCCGCAGATACGATGCCGGGCACTACCCATCGGCGTAGCCAGCCAGAGAGGAAGCCAGCCAGTTGAGCTTCCCTTGACAGAGGCTTGCGACAATGCCTCATATAACTGAAGGCTTTAGCGCCTGCAGGGTAACCCCCTATCTCCTCAGCGAGAACCCAATCTGAAGCCCCTGCGTCTTCAATAAGATCATCGACCGTATTGGCACTAAGCATGCTCAGGAGGTTCAAAGGCTTATCTCTGCTATCTACAACCTTGTCCGGCTTAGTGTTTCTGGCCTGATGGAAGAAGAGGTAGGATACCCATTTATTGATATAGGCCAAATTAGAGGGCTCTTTGTAGAAGTTGGTGCAGGCAAGATAGTGACTCATCAGCTCCTGGTACACTGCCACTGCCCGAGGGTTTGTATCCCTCAGCTCCCTGTTTATGGGAACGTACTCTTCATAAGGAGTCTCTCCCATTGGCAGCTTTGAAATCTTTGCCATCTCATGAAGGGCTAAGCCCAACTCACCTAATGGAGTGGCGAAAGTCCCAGTAAGCGAGTTGTATCGCTCCATCAAAGCTAAGAACAAGTTAGGGTTGACAGGCAGCCCAACACTAGTGGCACTCACAGCCGCAAATAAGCCAATACTCTCTATCTCCATCTGGAAGTACTTCAGGGCCCAGGCAGTTAAATTGGCCCATCGAAGATTCCCGGGGCTAAGCCATCCACTGGTGCGAGGGTTAACCTTAGGGTACACTCCTCCCTGCCCCATAAAGTCATTACAGAAAGTCGTTATTTGAACCTGCTGGATCAGTGAAGTGTCTTCACTCGGGACGCTGCCCGGCAGTAATCCTCTAAAAGGCATAACAGGGCCTGATGGACTACTCACAAAGACTCCTCGGTTCAATCCTTTCTTGTATGAGATCTTCCCTGGCCGCCCATGAAGATCTGGAGTCAGAGTCCATACCATCTTCCTGGGATGTGTGGCATGGAAGAATGCCGAGATAGGATAATCTCTGGGCATCCTTGGCAGATACATGATCGTGCCCTTAGCAAAAAATACCCAATTTTCCTTCTTGGGCTTAGTCTGGGATTGTTTATCGATAACATCCCCGAATAAGAAACCTGGTTTCTTATATTCAGTCCCATCTATGTATGTCAGGGGCTCACCACTGATCATACTCAGCAGCATTCGTTCTCCTTGGGACGAGATCAGAGTTCCCCTTTCTTGAGGATACTCAGTTCCAGAGATGGGGAATGTCACATGGGACAAGTCCTCTAGATAGTTAGAATTCAGCATCCCAGCAGCAGAGCCCATCACTTCAGCCATAGGAGGGATCTGTAGGTCCACTGCAAGAAGCAAGAAAATAAGTCAGTTTTATGCCAAACGCCACACTCTTGCAGTATACGCCAAAGCCTAACAGTCTGAGCTTTTACGCCAGACTGCAAAAACTTGAGTCTTACGCTGGAATCTATTTTCGGTGCGTAAAACTCAAGGTTGGCAGTATACGCCAAAAATCTAACAGTCTGAGTCTTTACGCCAGACTGCCAAAATTTGAGTTTTTACGCTGGAATTTACATCCAGCGCGTAAAACTCAAAGTTTGTAGTATACGCCAAATTTAGACAGTCTGAGTTTTTACGCCAGACTACAAAAATATGGAGTTTTTACGCTAACACATTAGAAATATGGGCGTATTGTTACGCGTACACGTACAACATGTGCGGAAGGTTCTCTATTCCTCTCGAAGTCTTTACCTGTGATGCCCGGAGCGCAGCTCGACGGTGGAGCACTTCGTTCAGATCGGGGCTCGCTCAGCCTAATGGGGGTTGCTCGTGCTTGAGCAAAGGAGCAAGATGAAGAAGAGACGACTTTCTTTCCCTTAGCAGTGGAAGCCTGTTTCGGTGCTATGGCGAAACTCAAAGTTCTCAGAAAAGAGACGAAGATGAAGAGTTCTCAAAGAGACGAAGGGTTTTGTAGAAACAGATGAAGGGTTTTTCTCTCAAGACCTTGGGCTATTTATAGAGTTCGGATAACTCTTCGAATCCCTAACGAAATCCAATTTTTAGTATTCGGTTATGATTGGGGACCACGTCAGCCTATCATTTGAAAAAGAAGACGGACAGTCATACTGCGTAACAAATCTACGGTTTTACGCTCAGAGGCTACAAATCTACGGTTTTACGCTCAGAGGCTACAAATCTATGGTTTTACGCTCAGGAGCTTTTTACGCTCAGAAGCTATAAATCTACGATTTTTACAGTCAGAAGCTACAAATCTACGGTTTTACGCTCAGAGGCTACAAATCTACGGTTTTACGCTCAGAAGCTACAAATCTACGGTTTTACGCACAGAAGCTACAAATCTATGATTCTACGCTCAGAAGCTACAAAAAGCCAATTACAAGGGTTTACGCAGAAAATGCTCCTTTTTGGCTACAAAATATTCTAAGTGCCTGAAACACACAGATGTCAGCATTGAAGATGACTCTTCTTCTTGGGCCATTGAAAGTTTATTCGAAGTCTAGCCAGAATCCTTTACATCTAAGTTTAAGCATGGCCTGTTCGGCGGACATTTCTTGCCCTATGTCGAGGAATTTCGGGAAGCCATTTTTGAAGATGATGTTCTGAACAAAAATTTTTCGTATCAGAGAAGAGACAGTTCAGAATTCTATACGACTCCTAGTCCAAAAACAGCATGACAGTTGGATCTTCAAGACAACTTAATACTAAAGAGCTTTTTACGCATCTTCCGTTACGTATAAAAGTCAGGACGTGACCGGATAAGCGTTTATCAGAGTCGGCGTAAAATTACTCAGACGTGTCAAAGCTGCACATTATCAGACTTCCTCACAACAAATATGGCAAAACAGCAAATGCGTAAAAGAAGACAAGTCTATTAATCATGATTACATATAATGGAAATTCGGTTTACAAAGGATTTTTCATTTTCATGATTACATATGATGAAAATCTTTTTTTTTACAAAGGATTTTTCATTAATACTCAAAATCACGATGGGAATCTATTGTGCCAGGTTCTCATTTGATGGAGATATTTTCTTCTTCTACGGCACTTCATCGACTTCTGCGGCCGATGAACAAGAAAATGGTTAATGGCGGGAGGATACAGAACTGGGCCTGTTTAAATTATTCAAGTCCACCCTCCATACGCCATGGCGGCCACGCCCTAGAATTGTGTTAGGGATTCAGACCCAACACAATACTGGAAGACAGGGCCAAACTGCCCACCTACGTCCAGCTTAATAATGGGAGAAAATACAGCTAGCAAGCTGTGTGGTCCGATGAGACCCTTCCCCTCTCCTGGACGAATCGCCATATGAAATTGTTTATTATCCCGAGCAAAGGAAGCTATGATATCCTTCCATGATCCATCATTGCAGAGGATATTTGCTCGAAGACGCCTCCTTTTATAGCTCCTTACATGCTGGAAGAGCATAATCTTCTTCTTCCTCAGGTCAGCCTGATGAATCCCAGGAACCATCTTTTTTTTTGGTGAAGGAAGTATGAAAAAACAGGTTCACTCGCTTGCCTTTATATAGGCAGAAGAGAACATACCAAATCCCAACAACTTCCTAAATATCTCCGAAAAAATTAGCCTCGCAGAACGAGTCAAATTTGACCGTTTCATGCTTCATTCAAAGTATTTCAAATTACGAGGAATTTGAAAACTTTGAAGGGGGTCTTGTTGAAGCATAAAAATATGTCGGGAAATTATACGTGTAAAACCCCCAACATGCATGAAGCCCGCGTAAAATAGAGCTTCAGCGTTATGTGGCGTAAAAATATGACTTCAGAGCTATATGCGTAAAACGGAGCTTCAGCATTGTATGGCATAAAATATGCTTCAGAACAGTATGCGTAAAGCAGCACTCAAAGGCCGTTTTGGCGTAAAAAGGTTGCTATACCTCCCTCCGGCATAAAATATGTTTGCTTTTAATGCAGTGTGAAGTTGTACGAGGAACTCTTCGTATTCCTCGAATGAACCTGTCAGACAAAACAGTGAACCTGACTCCTGACAAAGAGTACTGCACGACGATCGAGAGGACGGCTGTAATGATGATACTGCACAGAGGCCCAGACTGTCGTTTAGTGACATATCCTTGATGCAAGTCGTTTTTAAGTATTCAAGGAATACGCTGCCTATTCTACATAGGCAGAGATGAGTTTTTACGCTCAATATGAGACAAAATTAGACGCCACGTCAAAAGCTGTCTCTCGTACAGAACTCGAGGCATATCTCTGTAGTTAATGCCCGAGATGGGGGCAGATTTCTGCATTTAATGCACGAGATTTTGTTCTATTTTTAATGACTGGGAGAGCTAAAACTAGGGCTAATACGCTCACATCACCATCCTGTCACTTTACGCCAACCAGGCTATTTTCAACTATAGGAGTACGCCGTATGCTATCTCCTCAAAATACGCCAACTCAGGCTATATTTGCAAAGTACGTGATAAGGCTATTTGGCCCAGAATACGCTCAAGACCTCAGTCGGGAAGGATAATTGGCTAGTTTTATGCTGGTTATCTATTATTCATGCAGCATCGAGTTTTATGCTATTTGGCTTTTACGCCAACAAGACAGCTATTTGACTTTTACGCCAATAAGATAGCTATTTGGCTTTTATGCCAACAAGACAGCTATTTGGCTTTTACGCCAACAAGATAGTTATTTGGCTTTTACGCCAACAAGACTGTTATTTGGCTTTTACGCCAACCATCCTTACGCGAGAGGCTGTTTAGTTACCTACGTGGCTTGCATGCCGTGATCTTCGACGAACAGTTATACGTGTTACCTCATAATGGGACACGCGTCACACGCAGATTCAGAAGATTATTCAGACGTGGGTGGCAGTTATTATAACCGCCGCGTAAAGAGTGCCACTCTATTCATAATTTGGCTTTTATGCCGACTGGGCAGTTACTGTGACTGATCTCTATAAATAGAGACCCCTAGTCACAGAGTAATGGGGTCGGTCGGAAAAGAAAAAAGGAAGAGCAGAGAGCACAGATAGAGAGTAGTGATTGACGACTTTGGCAACAAGAATCCAATCCCTCCTGCAATATTTGAAGCTTCTTCTTCTTCTACAGCACTTCTTCGTCATCGTGTGGTCCAAGGGACAAAGTGATCGACCGCAGATCAGACTCCTATAGCAATTTTTTCCCAGAATTATTTTTATTGTACTTAATATCCTCGTATAGGATTAATTGTACTCTTTTTTTTGTTTGTAAACAAAAAAAGGGTTTCGTATAAACCTAGTTTCATTTCTTTCGTTTATCATCAAATAATACTTCCACCGCCAGTTCAGAGACTAGTGCTTCCAGCACCGAAGTTAGCTCAACATATGGCTAGACCAGGAGCACCTCGACCCCCAGCAGCAGGAGGATTTCAGAGAGGACCACCGCTACCTACTCAGGAGGATCAGTACATGAGGGCTAGTCATGGACAACCACAGAGGAATGGGCAAGCTTTTGCATTGAAAGTGGATGACATGGATCAGGAGGTTGATGTCATAGCAGGTATTACTCTTGCTTTTACTTTTTCTGCTATGACATTATTTGATACGGGAGCCACCCACTCATTCATATCATCTAGTTTTATTTCCAAACATAATATTGCCTCTACACCTTTACCTAGTTGTATTATAATTCTTACCGGAGGAGGAGTTGTACCTGTTAGTCGGACTTATAGATCGTGTCCTATAGTGATACGTGGCAAAGAGATGAATGCCCGACTCTTAGTCCTTCCTATGCCAACTTTTGATATTGTGATTGGAATGGACTGGCTAAGCAAGTACTACGCTTTCTTCGATTGCTTTGGAGAAAGCATTCTTTTTAAGGTACCAGGCCAGCCTGAACTTGAGTTTGCACGAGGATCTAAAGAAATCCATGATGGTATGCAGCTTGCAATGGACGATGTTGTCTATCATCCCATTATTTTAGAATTTTAAGACGTCTTTCCAGAGGAATTGCCAGGACTACCCCCAGACAGAGACGTAGAGTTGTTAATTGAATTAGCACCGGGAGCAGCACCCATAGCATCATATGTTTACAGATTGGCGAAGAAGGAGATGGATGAACTGAAGGCACAGTTGAAAGAACTAGAGGAGAAATGTTTCATCCGACCAAGTGCATCACCCTAGGGAGCACCAGTGTTATTTGTACCAAAGAAGGATGGGTCAGTGCGTATGTGCATTGACTACAGAGCCTTAAATGTAGTAACTGTGAAAAATAAATACCCATTGCCACGCATTAATGACCTATTTGATCAGCTTAGTGGAGCTAAGGTATTCTCGAAGATAGATTTGAGATCGGGATATCACCAGGTGAAGGTACAGAAGCAGGACATTCCGAAGACCGCATTCAGAATAAGGTATGGACACTACGAGTTTTTGGTCATGCCATTTGGATTGACCAATGCTCCAGCTATCTTTATGGACTTAATAAATCGAGTCTTCCACCAGTATTTGGACCAGTTCGTGGTCGTCTTCATAGATGATATACTTGTCTATTCGAAGAGCCACGAAAAGCACCTGCGGATTATTCTAGAGACATTGAGGAGAGAGCAGTTATATGCGAAGCTCAATAAATATGAGTTCTTCTTGGACAAAGTTTCATTTCTTGGGCATGTCATTACGGGAGATGGTATTTCTGTTGATCCAGAAAAGATCTCGGCAGTCGAGACATGGCATGTTCCTAAATCAGCAGCGGAGGTGAGAAGTTTCCTTGGACTTGCGAGATATTACCGACGGTTTGTGGAGAGCTTCTCAAGGATAGCAGCACCTATGACTCGGTTGACTTGCAAGGACCAAGAATTTATATGGACCGACGAGTGCCAAGCTGCTTTTAAAGAGTTGAAGAAGCAACTGACTACAGCACCAGTATTGACTATTCCATCAGGATCAGGAGGTTATGTGATCTATAGTGACGCATCAGGGAAAGGCTTGGGATGCGTATTGATGCAGCATGGCAAGGTGATTGCATATGCATCTAGGTAGTTACGAGTGCATGAGAAGAATTATCCAACTCATGACTTGGAACTTGCAGCCGTTGTATTTGCTCTGAAGCTATGGAGATATTACTTATATGGGGAACGAGTGAAGATCTATACAGACCACAAAAGCCTCAAGTACGTCTTCACGCAGAAGGAGTTAAATATGAGGCAACGTCGATGGCTTGAGTTGATAAAAGATTTCAAGATAGAGCTACATCATCACCCAGGCAAGGTTAACGTTGTAGCAGACGCGTTAAGCCGAAAACTAACAGCTTACTTCTTGACAACACAGAGGGAAATATTAGAGGACTTGTAAGAGCTTTGCATTGAAGTGATATTACCCGGAGCAGATGGGACACTAGCCAACTTGCAAGTACAATCATCATTAGTAGAGAGGATCAAGGCAGCTTTGCCTACAGATGCCAGATTCAGGAGACTGAAGAAAAGGACAGAGGTCGGAGAGCAGACAGGATTGCGCATTCATGAGGATGGGACATTACGATGTGGTGATCGTCTATATGTTCCCAATGGAAAGATTCGACAGAAGCTGATGACAGAAGCTCATAGTTCGATATATTCTATTCATCCTGGAGGCACCAAGATGTACCGTAACTTACGACAGCACTTTTGGTGGCATAGAATAAAAAGAGAGATAGCTCGCTTTGTAGCCAAATATCTAGTATGTCAGCAAGTAAAGGCGGAGCACCAGAGAACAGCAAGATTATTGTAACCATTTCCAATTTCAGAGTGGAAGTGGAAGCACATCACTATGGACTTCGTCACAGGATTTCTCAAGAGTCCAAGTGAAAGAGATGCAGTATGGGTAATAGTGGACCGACTCACCAAGTCAGCCCATTTTTTACCTTTTAGAATTGGCCAGTCTATAGAAGCTTTGGCTGACTTATACATGAGGCAGATCGTGAGATTGCACGATATACCAGTCAGCAGTGTATCAGACAGGGATTTGCATTTCATATCGCACTTTTGGAGGAGCATGCAAGAGAGTCTTGGAACTCGTTTGAAGTTTAGTACATCTTACCACCCGCAGACAGATGGGCAGTCAGAGCGTACTATTCAGACATTGGAGGATATGTTGAGGGCTTGTATGTTAGACTTCGGAGGATCATGGGAGGACCACCTACACCTTGTGGAGTTTTCTTACAATAATAGCTATCAAGCAAGTATCCAGATGGCTCCGTTTGAAGCATTGTATGGAAGAAAATGTAGGTCTCCTGTGTGTTGGAGTGACATGGGAGAACATCAGATTCTGGGACCAGAGTTGGTGGTCAACACCGTTGAGACAGTTAAGAAGATACAAGGACACTTGCGAGCAGCACAAGACAGGCAGAAGCAGTGGGCAGACCTTCATCGTCGTCCCTTGGAGTTTAAAGAGGGCGATCATGTCTTCTTGAAGATATCACCTACCAGAGGCACCATTCGATTCGGAGGGCGTAACAAGTTGAGTCCAAGGTATATTGGACCATTTGACGTGCTAGAGAGAGTGGAAGAAGTGGCATATCGACTTGCGCTACCACCTTCACTTGAGGGAGTACATGACGTATTCCATGTGTCGTAGCTCAAGCGATATGTGGCAGACAATAGTCATGTTCTCGACCATTCGGAGATCACCATTGGGCCGAGCTTGTCATACCAAGAGCAACCCGTGGGAATCCTTGATCGTCGAGAAAAAAGTGTTGAGGAACCAGTCTATTTCCTTGGTTCGCGTGGCATGGAAGCATGGCGCGCCAGGAGAATCTACTTGGGAGCGCGAGAACGACATGCGCAAGCATTTTCCAAACCTATTCGTAGACCAAGGTATGAAATTACTTTGTTAATTTATATCTTATACCATCCTTGACTTTCTATCGTGGCTTAGTTTTAATTTCGAGGACAAAATTTTTATAAGTTGGGTAGAATGTAAAACCCCTAATTCTAAAAATCGTATTTACCTTTTTAATTAATTATTTAATTTAATTATAGTAATTATTAGCTAATTAGAAGAAATAGAATTTATTTTATTTTATTTTAGGTGTTTGTGCATTTAGGAAAATTTATGGAGCAGTTATAAATTTTTCCTAATTTATTCCATATAGGAGACCTTATGGACAGTTGATAGATTAATTGTATGCTCTAAATAATTTCTAGAATTTTCTATATATATATATGATTTATTAAATAGAATTTAGAAAGAAAAAGAAATTAGAAATATAAATTGAATTGAATTAGAAAAAGAAAGAAAGAAAAAGAAAAAGAAAACCAAATGGATCACAAACCCGACCCTGTACCATCCTAGGACCCGCACCCTTAGAAAACAACAGCAGCGGCTGCTCTCAAAACCCCCCCGCGCGAGCGGACTCACACCCCCCCCCTCGGCCGCTTCTCTTTCTATATATATATATCGTTTTCCAAAACCCTAACCCAAAAACTCAATCCCCCAATCTCTCATCTACCCTGAGCATCGACCCCAGACCGCACGAGTTCACCGCCGATCACCAGAGCTACCACCGTCGTGACCGCCCGCCGTCGTGATCGCGACCCCGCGCCGCGACAGTAAAGTCAGCAGCGTACCCCTGGTCGCGATTCGATTCTTGTGCCCTCGCTCGACCAAACTTGACCCCGTCTTCACCGGTATGTTCATGACCTAACCTTCTTCCATATCTGTACATTAGTTTAACTCGAACAACGCATAAACCTAGATAAAAATAGCGACCAAGTTGGCAAAAAACGATAACTTTTGGGATCGCAGAAAACTGCGGTAACTACCTATGTTTACGGATTCGTATCTCCCACCATAGAGATCCAAATTCGGTTTTTCTTTTTGGTATGCGAAGACCACTTAACCTAGTTTTTTTTTGTCAAATACAATAATTTATTAATTGCTGTGTGTAGAATTAAATCAGTTAGAAAACCCCGAAAACATACTTTTTCCCAAATTCTAGAAATTGCGATACGGAGCGCGCCCCGCCAAACGGGACCTCCCCGTCGTGTACCAAGTGTACCAAAAGGTGCGCACAGTATATCCAGATGTGTGGGCTTTCACGAAAATTAATTTGGACGCGTGTGCGCGTCGGAATCAGCTCGTATCCGCAAAAATTCTCCGTATCGCAACTTTTGCAAAATCCTGCGCCATTTAGTGCACGCTCGTCAAAATGTGACGAAACTTGTGCCACTGGACTCGTGGTATTGTGCTGGTCCTGTGACACAATTTTTACGTAATTCTGAGATAGTTGACCAAGTCGCCTATTGGCGGGCCCCACGGTTGACTTTTTGGGCAAAATTGTGTTCGGCTCACCGGAATCCACATTTGGACATACTGTTGAGTTCGCACTGACTTTTAGATTTTATTTGACCTATAATTTGTCTTATTTAGAGACTGTTACCCTTGGCACATTTTTTGGTGCAAAGTGGGCCACACGTGGACCCCACTTTGACCCAAAATTACCGTTTTGCCCCTGTGTCCAAATTGGACGAAAGGGTAGTAATTTCTAGCTATCTCGCTGATTTTAAAAATGTTGGTGATGTCTATTTCAGCATCCAGAGATGTTTGTTCGGAGCTATTAGTTTCGGATCCCGTGTCCTTGATATTTGGACGCTTACTCTATACAGATTTCTTGCCAGGCAAGTATACCTTGCCATTGTACTGTATTTACATTCCATATGATGCATGCATATTTTATTCTATTTATTTTAGTTTATATATTTTAACTGTTATATAAATTGCGCATCCAAGGAAACTTGGGTGCATCGACGGTGTCGTCGTGTTTTGTTTTTATTTATGTATATGCATTGGACCTACTTTATAAGACCATCCCATTATCATGAGGCATTTTATGTTTCATTGGACATGACACTATTCTTACACGAGTGTGAGTCACATGTAGGACACGGACTTGCGTACTCGGCTGGCCACTGGTACGTATAGGTCGTGCGACGGATAGGGGTAACTGCCGATAGAAACTTTGCATACTAGTAGACCTGGCAGTTATTTAGAGGTATTATCGTATCATGTATGTGACATGCTTAGAGCATGGGGTAGAAAGAACAACAAGTAAGGCATTTGGGCTCCTTTGCACTTGTTCCCTTGTAACCCGTACGCTCCGCCGGAGATGCGCGGTCATGATGACCACTATATATTATATATTATCAGGCGACCTCTGCCGTTCAAAAGATGACATGCTTTGTAGGCCCCTGGATCCCCAAGAGAACCATGCTAATCCTATTTTTAGCCAGATAGCCCACTTGGTGGAAAGTTGTTCTCAAACTGCATTCACTTAGACGGTTAGGCGACCCCATTGGATGTTTACATTTTAGTACTTCATTGACATATTTATATGTATCTTGTTACATCCCTCTGATGACCTGGTACCTTTCCAGATATAGACGAGCAGGAGTATCCGCAGGAGTATGGACCTGGACCTGACGCTACTTATCAGACTGAGGAGGTCTTACCTTCGGATTATATGTGATTCATTGCAACTGTTTAGAGATTCTAGTTGCTATTCTTTTAGAGACATTTATTCTTATATTAGAGTTGATTCTCTTCTCTTTTTAGTAGTTTTAGTATAGTCGATTTGTAGTGGATTTATTTCCATTTGACTATCATACTTTGATACTCATCTTTGATATTCAGTTATTTATTTCTATTTATCTATTCATTTGTGCTGTAGATGAGATATAGATTGAGTGTGACTTGTTGTGACAGTATATTACCACTGGTGGATTGGATATTCATGTACAGCGTACGTGTGTATATGGTTTCCATATATTGGAGTTCGTATACATACGGCTGACGTGTTACATATTTCTAGTCCTACGTATTTTGGGACTGGGGTGTGACAACACATAAGCACCATACAAGAGCAATGAATAGCACGATAACATAAAGCATATAAAAATAGTGCATGACCGGTATACCCAGGGGCGGAGCCAGGATTTTGGAATAGGGTAGGCTAGCTAGCAGTTACTATAATATTCTAAAAATTTATGCCAAAAATTCGACAGACTTTTCTTTATAAATTCGATGATTCGACAGAATTTTCTTTGTAAATTTATGTCTAAATTTTGGTAATATTTACTAATTGATAATTTTTTACCAAATAAAATTGCTTCCATCTATTCCAAAGATATACTATACATTTAAAAAAAGAATACTAGGAAGCAAGAATCTAAAAATGAAAGCCAAATACCAAATATTTGGGGGTTAGGATTTTACAAAAATTTAATTCAAAGGAGGACGGTGATGATGATAGTGTTTTACCAGAGGAGGTGAAGAGGGAGAATATGATAGTCGAGAGCGGGAGGGGGCCGAGGGGCTGCAGCGTCCTGGTCGTCGGTCGCCGGTTGGGCTGGAGTGTGGAGAAGGGGAGCACCCGGAGCGTCTTGGTCGTGGTCGCGGCCTCGCGGGTCTCCGGTCATCGGTCACGGGTCATTGTATAATAAATCCTAGACTATGAGACAGAGAGTGAGAGAGTCGGGATCTGATATCTCTGGACTCAAATGATTTACTCTTTACATCTGTTGATTGATATAATAGGTGAGCTTTATAGAGTATTGGGTGGGATATAAGTCTATACTAGCATATATATATAAATAATTTGCTTTTTTTTGTACTGAGTTGTACCTATATTAGCATATATATAAAAAAAAAGTTTTCTATTTTTTTTTTTGCACTGGGCTACAGCCCAGTGCAAGCACCATTTGCCTCCGCCCCAGGGTATACCTTCGGTACCTACCTGTCACACCCCAATCCCAAAATATGCGGGACTAGACATGTGGCAATGGCCAGATGGTACGACTCTGTAGGGATTTCCAATTTAATGGACCTGACGAAGTGCACTTACGTTGTCCACGGTCAAGCTAAAAATAAAAATCTAATCCTAACATGCAAGAACTAAACTAAATCTCAATCCATGGTAAATAAATTACAAGAGGGAACGATACGCATCATTAGTCTGCAGCCCAATAATACAGCCGTTCGAATAGACCAAGAGAATAATATAGGCCTATAAACACAAGGCTACAATAGCAGAGTCACAATAGAAAATAGTACATAACTATAATAAAGGAAAGATATAATGATACCTGTACGGATGTCCAATACACCACCAGATCAAGCCTCATTAAAACTGCACAAATAACCTGGATGGGAACCAGGTCCTCAGAGGAACGTAATAAGATACAAAAAGTACATGACATAATGTAAAAACCGAGTAAAGTAAATCAGGATGAACTATCCTCCTAAGTGAATGCAATTTGAGGACAACTTAGTGCATATGGGAAGTGTAGGCTAGACATATGCTGACGTAATTCACCAATCATCATGACTGGCTAGTATATGCCACATATGCCCCCATAACAAGGTCCCTCGCGTATAGAATGGCGGCCATAACGCTTCGAAGAACGCGACGCCTGAATATAGTAACATCTGTATCGCTCCGAAGAACGCAGGATCTGCATAAATAATAACGTCCGTATCGCTTCGAAGAATGCGATATCTATATAAAGGAGGTGGATGTCCCATACGCCTACTAGTCGTCCTCCCCGCCCAATGCCAATGTACAAGTCTCAAGTGCGATGTGGACATCTCATAACTATAATGCAAGTCACCTAAAGCAATACAACTATGCTAAGTACCATCACACGAGCTACTCGCACCGATGGCCAGTCGAGTGTGTAAACCCATGTCCTATGATGAACTCACTCCGTGATGTAAAATAATATGTGACAAGGCCTCGGAGTTATAATGATAACTCCACAACTTTAGGTGCGTCCACTAGACACTAGGTCAAACACAAGTCCTAACGTCGATGCCTTCGTCGACTGCACCCGAGTCATTATCGGACGCACACAGTTATATAATATTTAGAGCATAATATATAATATTAACTGAATTTAAAAAGTACAATAAGGCAAGGTATACTTGCCTGAAAGCTAGGCGAAGATTCGAACACGAACTCGCCAGAAAAGTAGCAACGCAAGATGGAAACTGGAGCAGATATCCCCGGATGCTGTCACAAATATCACCAACAGTCCCAGAATGAGTGAGATACTCAGAAAAGTATATTCAGACGTCCAATTTGGATACAGGAGCAAAAATACAGTTTTTGGTCAACACGGGATCCACAAGTATACCAGGAAAAATGTACCAGGAGCAAAGGTCCCTAAAAATAGTATATTATAGGTCAAACAAATTCTAAATGACGATACGAACTCAACAGTATATCCAGATTTGAATTCCGGTGAACCAATCACAAAAACGCCCGTTGGAACGGATCATTGGGCCCATAAAACAGCGATGCGGTCACTGTCTCAAAATCAGGCAAAACTTGGGTCATAGGATAAGTCGAACGCCGCGAGTCCAATAGCGCCAGTTTTGTCATGATATGATAAGTGTGCACAAAGTAATAGGATAATTACAAAAAGTTGCGATACGAGATTTTTTGACGGATACGGATTTGTTTCGTCGCGCACACGCGACCGAATTGAATTCTGCCAAATCCTACACGTCCGAAAATATCGTACGCGCCTTTCGATGCAATGGGTATGCGATGAGGTTATCCATTTTGATGGGGCCAACTCCATATCGAATATTTTCATTTATTTTATAAAACGATTTTTCTTTGATTTAACACCCAATTATCTAGATATTAAAATCTGATTAAATTATTGTATTTGATGGAAAACGTAGGTGTTTATATTGTGTACGCACTTGCGTAGGCGGTTCACGGAAAGATCAAACAATGGCAGAGAAATTGCAACTCAAAGTTGAGCCCATGAACCGTGGATTCTGTCACAGTGTGCGCCCGGGGACAGTCCGTCGACTGAGGGCGGTCGTTTTGGTGACTCTTGACGGCTTAGGACAGTACTAGACGGTGGGGGGTCATCGGGGTCAGAGGTTATCAGAGGGGGGGGGGGTGCTCCAGCGGTCTGCTCCGGCCAGGGAGGCCGGAGCAACTACGGCAACAACAACAGCTCAACGCAGCAGTAGCAGCGGCTTATAGCAGCAACAGCGGCTTGTAGCAGTAGCGGCGGCTTGTAGCAGCAGTAGCAGCAGGAAGAGGGAGGCGTTGGTGGTGGTGATGGTTGCTGGTAAAGTAGGTGGTGGTGGTGGCGGTCAGGTGTGGAGAAGAGGGGGCTCGGGTGATGGTGTTAGTGGCTGTAGTCGTGTTGGTTGGCGGTGCTGAGGGTGGTGTTTGTCGTGGAGAGGGAGTTGGGAATGGTGGTAGTAGTCGTGGAGGTGAGGGTGGCGGTGGTTGTGGAGGTGATGACAGTGGTCGTGGTCGTAGAGGCAAGGGTGGCGGAGGTGATGGTGGTTGGCGGTGGTGGTATCGGGAAGCTATTGAAGGAGAGGGTGGTGGTCGGAGTTGGGAATGGTGGTGATAGTGGTGAAGATGGTGATACTGGTGATAAGGAGGAAGGAAAGAGGGTGGCTCCATATGTTGAGGGAGAGAGGGAGAGGGTGTTGTTTTAAATGAGAGAGAGAGAGAGAGAGAGAGAGAGAGAGAGTTGCCTAGGGATTAGGGTTGTCTCCTTTAGTATTTCTAGGAGAGTGTGTAGGTTCTCATGAAAGAAAATTGGCGGTTGAGATAGGTAGGGGTTTGAATGGAGGGCTAGGATTGAATGTAGGTATATGATGTTGCATAGTACCATGCAAAGAGAAAGGGAGAGTATTAGGACCGGTCATGTCTCCCCCAAAATGGGTTTCTTTCATTTGTTCCAACCAATAGAAGGTGGACACATGGCTAGCTATTTGCACAAAAGTCCCCAATAGTTTAGGACTTGCACAAAGAGGAAAAAGTGGATTGGATGTAAAAAAAAACATATTTGGTGTGTTATAGTGAGGGAAATTGGTGTATGGTATTTTGTATGAGCCATGAGGGTGTGGGTGTGGGTTGGTGTTGGGCCTAGTTTTGGGTTAGGTTGAGTCATTGCACCAATTTAGTTAAAATTAGTGTCAATGGTGTTCTTTAATTAATTGGAAGTGCATAGGATTTAAGTTGGGTGGGACACAAGTGTCATGGACGTAGTAGACTCGGAATAGATTATTGTCATAAATTTGGTTATGAGAAAATGGTCGAGGTTGTGTCTCCAATTTTGATTGGAACGGGCAAGGATACAAAATTAGATTTAAAATTAAAAAATATGCACGAATATTGTAAAATTAAAATGAAGTACAAGAGAGTGTATTTACAAGTGACACAAAGGTCAGAATTGAAGATTGGCTTGACTAGGTCAATGATGTAAAATTTGTTGGAAGGCAAATGCTAGTGCATTGCTCTAAATAATTAAGAAATACCAAGGTGCAACGAGGGAATAAAATAAATAGATAAATTTATAACTCTAGTTAATTAATCCAAAATAATTCTAAATTGATCCATAATCTCTCACTAAGCTAAGTCTACATAAAAATTGGGTGAGGGGGTTTACACTACCAGTACACTGTCGGTATGCCGGTCCAGAGATAATATAAACACACCAGCTAAAAATTCCAACAAATCGGTATACCATAGGTATACTCCAGTATACCGTCGGTATGCCGGCCAAGAGCTACCAAAAAGACAACAAGTTTTGGATTCCAACAAATTGGTATACCGTTGGTATACTCTAGTATATCGTAGGTAAACTAGCAAAGATAAATATCTAACAATGACGGCAGGATCGGTATACCATCGGTATACTTCAGTATACGTTCGGAATGCCGATAAGATTTACATGAAAATATCTGGAATCTAAGTCGGTCAAAATCGGTATACCGTCAGTATACTATAGTATACCGTCGTTATACCGATTTCCTGGGAAAACTAAGCTAAAGCCAATTATGATTTCGGGATCTAAATCAAACCCCAAAAATCACCAAAACCAAGTCTAAAAAGAAGTCAAGTCTAGTGGTAAGTCTCATATCATAATATGGACTAGATCTCAAGGTCATAACTCCGATTTCGTTTCCATTACCAAGTTACCAAAATATGACGGGCCAAGATTTAAATAGAAATCAAAATCGAAATGGTCAAAAGACTAGAAATTACGAGATAAACAATATTAGTAAAGCAAGTCTAAGCTAAATAGCAACAACCAAGGCTACAGAAAAAATGACAGAACGCAAAAGAAGATCATAGATTCGGCAAGATGTACTTGCCTCGAGCGAGCTCCCATCCTAACTCTTCAACTCCTCCACCACGAAGGGGTTCAGAAACCACTCTCTAGGTCTCAAAACCAAGCTCCAAGCTCGAGAGAAAAAGGATGAAGAGGAGAGAGAGAAAGAGAAACAAAAAGAAACAAGCACTATTTATAGAAAAATCTTGAAAAAGTAAAGTAAATATCTGTCGGACAGTATACCGTCGGTATACTGTAGTATACCGTCGGTATACCGGTCAGGTAGTAAAGTTTTATTTTTCTAAGTTTTAAAATCCCAAAAAATCTAATAAAATAAAATATGTAGTATAAAATACGTATCCATATACCAATATAGATATAGCGAGACAGAGTCTCACACTTCAAGACAATGAGATGATCATGGCGACAACTAAGATTCCAGCAGAGGACCAAGTCAATCAAGTCCAATTACAACTACAAGATCTTGCTCGTGACTGGTGGACGACGGAGGAAGTCAGCTTAAGGCATCCTATCGCTTGGGACAACTTCAGAACCCAGTTCAGGACCAAGTATTTCGGAGTAGTAGCGCAGTATGAGTTGCAACAGAGATTTATTGATCTCAGGGAATCTAAAAAAATAGTGGATAGATACGCAGCAGAGTTCGGCAGGCTGAGCAGGTTTGCTCCAGCTATGGTGATGACGGAGCAAGAAAGGGCTATGAGATTCCAGCAAGGGCTTCATCTTGTGATTTTGTAATTAATGGAAGGACATGACTATCAAACTTTCGATGACGTACTTGTAGCAGCTAGGAGGCATGAGCTCACTATCCAGAGAATGTCAGCAAGGACCGGAGGTTGCAAGAGGTCTTATGCCCAGAATATAGGAGGAAGACCATCACCCGATATTCGTATTCGTGATTTGGCATCACGGGGGCCAGTGGCATCAGATGAAACAATACCAATTTGGCAACAACAGCCGAGACAACATCAACAACGCCCGAAGATTCCAGTAGGATGTACCTATTATGGCAAAGGAGGTCACACTCAGGATGTGTGCATGATGGCAAGTGGAAGATGCTTGAGATGTGGGGGTGCAAACCACATGATAGCTACTTGCCCGTAGATGCAGAGGCAAAGAGGATCATACCAGCAATTCACAACGTTGCCAGCTGCAGAAGCAGTTATGTATCAAGAGCCAGCATTAGCAGTACAGTCGTTAGCCTAACGTCCAATATTGACGCACGCACAGGTGTTTCACCAGAGACAACGTCAGTTTGGTCAGCATGGACTACAGCGGTAGCGTCATCCTCGAGATAGGGCTGTAGCAGCACCGAAACGTGAGCAAACAGAGTTTGGTATATTAAAGCAGATGTTGGTCGAGGGCGGTCAAGTCAAGGGTGAGTTTTGAGCTTCTTCCAGTTTTATCTATCTTTTGGGTTCCGTATATTCGACGAGTGGAGATGATCTTTCGTCTCACTCTTCTACCTCTGTATTTCGTGATACATGATGTATGTCATATGTCCCGACTACGAAGGTAAGTCCTGGGCAGAGTCATGTTCTTGACTAAGTCATTGGTACCGACTAATCTCGAGACTTGATCCTTGTTCATTTTGGGAGCCAACATAGGCTAGCGAGGACGAGTTCCTATTTTAGCTGACTCAGGAGACATATTTATCTATATGCCTCCAATTCTCTCCCTTTCCTTCTGATTGTGTGGATTAGTTATGCATTTACTCTATGTGGTTGATTGCTTTTATTTACCTGTCTATTCTATGTTTGATTGGTTTTCAGCTAGTTGTAGCTCAGGAGATCTTGTAGTGCAAGAGATTGTGGTTCTTGAGTTTTCTAGATCATGAGATTTCTTGCTTTATGAGTTGTAGTTCCTGAGTTTCCTGCTTAGTTCATGAGTTTCTTGCATTATTCTTGAATTTTTTTGCTTGTTGATCAGCTCGACTAGCTTAGCGAATTCCGAGGACGGAATTTTTCTAAGGTGGGTAGAGATGTCACACCCGTTCCCAAATTTGGTAATCTTGAATTTGTGATATTTAAAATTTGTCCTTGTAAATGTATTCTTGTTGTATTTTGCATGTTGGTTCCTGTCTATATGTTGTACTTTATATGTTTGGATTCCTGTTTATTGTGGGAGACTACCCGAGACCAATAATGAATATATATTGGCAATTGCCATGCACCCGTACTAGGACCCGTACGAAGGATGGATACTTGACCCGGTTCACTTTTGGAACCACTAAGCCTATTTTTTATTGTTGAGATTTGTTTGGAGAGTGTCATGACTTAATCCTATGGCTAACCTCATTTCTCCACTTGGTATATATATATATATATATATATATATATATATATATATATATATATATATATATATATATATATATATATATATATATATATATATATATATATATATCCTCTCTCATTCTCTAGCATTTTTACTTTCTTTCTTCTTTCCTCTTCCTCCTTCCCTCAAGATCCCCCCCTTGGTCGAACCCTAGCCCAAGTCCTAGCCCTAGACTTGGTTCTAGAAAGAGGTTTGTTAGTCCACCAAGGCAAGTACATCTTGCTCAAAGTGGTGAAGCCATAATTTTTGGATTTATATATATATATAGTAATTAAAATATGTTTAATGGAAAATGTTCTCCTTGATGTGCTCATTATTTTTAGTTCTTGGAGTTTTAGATTTTGGTGAATGGTTTGGAGTAGATCTGAGTTTCAAGTTAGGGTTTTTTATGGGTTCTATGAGTTTTTCTTAGTTTTGATCTATTAAAACTCATTATTTTTGTAAACTAGTAGTTCCATATGATAGAGCATTTGATTCTGTGCAGTTTTGGCTTTTGTTTCACTTGATTTGGAGTTAAAATAAAAATTTTATGAAGGAAATAAGTTTTTAGATTTTTTGAGCTTTTTCTATGGAGTTTATGCTATTTTGGGACGAAGGAGTTTCATGCCGCCAAGCTATATGCGCCCCTTCCAGCATGATGCCTATCTTGTTAGAAGCATTACTGTCTCTGCATATGCGTCCCTAAGCTGAATGCATAAAACACTGAACGCATGAGATTTTCTAAAAGAGCAAGTGTCCATGCGGCCAGAAGCTCATACGACCAGAGTGCATGCGGCCAGCTTGTCATTTGACTTAGAAGCAACATATGTGTCTTTTCCTTGAGCGTCTTTTCGTGCACACCTTTTTATGCTTTTGTCTTTTCTCTGACACGCATTTATGGTATGTCACATCGGTCACTTCTCTGGCCCACATTTTTGACCCATCACTTAGCACTTGTCCCGAAGAGTTGATTTTTCCTTGAGCATGCATCCAGTTTGTCCATGCGGTACCTGTCTCATGCGGCAGCCTGTTGCATGCGGCCAGTTAGTTCATATGACAACTCGTCCATACATCTAGTTGCTCATGTGCCTGATCAGTGCATGCGGTCTGTCCCATGCGCTTGATCAGTGCATGCGGCCCTAGTGACCCATATGCACGTGTTGTTTTACTTAGTTAATGTTTCATGGAATATTTTTATTGAGTGTTATGTTCTATGTGCTGATCACAATGCTTGCTTGTGTTGTGCCTCAAAGTATAATGGACTTAATGAATCTGACTGTACTAGACATGGATGTGTGCTAGAATCGACTATGCGCATGACATGAGTATATATTGGATTAGCCTATGTGTTGACCCAATTGAGTTGGAAGTGATATTGACCCAGTACCTGCTAAGTGAACTCAGATCAGTAGATTATTTACCTTTGTCCGTCGGATAGAGTATGGGACGTAATTCTTCTCGGGAGACGATCTGTAATTCCGGTCCTTGTTTGGTTTGAGGATTGTTGATCAGCTCCAGAGTGGGTCACATTTTTCTCCTTGCTCCCGTCCGACATCATTAATTAGTAATTCGAGGACTTTATAAATATGTCTCCAATTAGTTGATTGATTAATAATCTGTGTACTTGATTTGAGGAGATTCTACGCGATCAAGTGATTCAATGTGATAATACGATCCAAGAGACTAATTTATAGGCCTGACTACCTGTATCCGAGTTAATAACTCTATTTCCACCGAGTGTGCCACATAATTTTACTTGTGCATAGAAGTGTGACAAACCTTGCTAAGATATAACATGGCTATTTGACTCTTGACATGCTCAATATAATCTGACCGACTGATAGGCTTGATACCCTAACTCGACTACTTGTATCCGTTCTGATGCAGTTACTACTTGCTATGCGTTCCTATGTGCTATGTGTTACATGTGCGCTGAGGTACGATATATCATGCTACGTGTTATGCGTTACATGTTTTACTATTCTATGCTACATGTGATATTATATGATTTCTCCAGCACGAGCCTCGTAGTTAGTCAGTGATCATAGCGCGGTTAGATTGCGTGCTTGATTTGTTGTATTACGCTTGGAGGAATCCATATTTGGCTCTCAAGCAACAATGTGGATTCGAACCTAGCATACACGTACTGTGGTACGACATTATAGGAGGATGATCGTGTGACCACGGTACATGATTCCAATTAACTGTAAGGTTAATTAGGTAACTTAAATTGGTAGAAGCATTGGGAGGGAATGGAATCTCGAGATCATGCGTGATAGCTATTGGTAGGACATATGTCCTAGGGCGTCATGTTGGCCCCTCAACATATACTGTATATCATCTACAATAGTAGAGTACATTATCTGGCTATACTATATATTATTACCTAATTTACTTGCACGATGGCCTTACGAGGGGTCGGTGCTTATACTACGTGCTATGTATTTTCTTGGCTCGGCCAGTACGCTTCACCATCAGCATGATATGATGATTCCAATATTGTATCATTCTTCTGGGATAACCCAGATATCACATAGCAAACCGTAAAACCGATTGACCGTTATAACTTGACTTTCTGTGCATGTGCTGGTAGTCTAGGGACATGAACTATTGTGGTACAACGGTTTGACCCTTGTCCTTATTTGGTTGTAGGATTGCGCCAATGTGTCACAATAGGTCATGTACCGAAGCTGCATATTATACCTATATCTTAGCTTGTATTGTGGCATATTTGTTCTGGATTATATTGATGTGTTGTATCTTCATCGTGTTCATAATTGGTGAGTCATACCATGTCTCGCATAGTGCGATACCTCTTGTCCTTGTTTGGTCGTAGAGGTGTCCTACTGCTTCGATGAAAGGTCATACGCTTGAAGTTGTGGCACGGATTCTTATTTTATGTACTGGTTTTGCTTCATTTACTTGTGCTCCTTTGTGGTACTTGCTCTCGGGGCCTGACCCCGCTGGTTTTGTCTGGCCAGGTTTAGTAGCAGAGCTCGAGGATCCTGTCATGCATTCGACCGAGGGCGCATACCAGGAGGATGTCCACCGAGGAACTTGAGTTGGTTTCTTCTCCCCCACTATGAGTATCATTTTGTATTACATTTTGTCGTTTAGCCGACGACACTTGTTAGCCGGTTTATCTGGACATTAGTTCATTTACATGATTGTATATTATTCAGACCACGACTGACTTACAATTATGTACTCTTGACAATGTACTAGTTTATTATTCTGTATAACTGATTTCATGATCATTCTGATAGAGCGTCAGGAACGCTTAACTGCTTTATCTTACATGCTCATTCTTAATGTTTCTTGGTTGATGATTGGGACATAGATGTTCTTGGACCATAGGTGACTTGATTGTAGTATGCACCCTCATATCTCTAGACAACATTAGCACATTGCGGGTTACTTCGGTATTCCGTAAGGTGTGTTTGGTTGAGTCACGCTCCCGCTCTCCAGTATTTTGGTTCTGAGGCATGACAATATACATATGACTAGCACGCGTGTATTACAGACATAATGATATCTTTTTGTCTACTGGAGTTCCATTTTGTATAACAAGAGATGTGGATAGTAGTTTGTGTACCTTTTTTTTGTCTGTATCATATATCATTTTAATAAATAAAAGTGCACTTTTTTATTTATTATGTTTTGCTTTTATATAATTGTTTATTTTATTTTATATTCATTGTCAATTAATTCTTTTAGCAGAAATATTGGTGTTATAACATATTTGGGTTAGTTTTTTCTTAACAATCAAGCTGAGGCAAACACATCTTGTCCAATCAGATTATGAGGTGAAACATTCCGAGTAAGACTTAGTTTTTTCAATGATCAATTATGATATAGTCTTCGAAATGGACTGGTTGATCCTAACAGTTGCAAATATAGACCGTTGAGAAGGAATGATTACATTTCAACTTCCAAAAAGAGATACATAAATTTATTCGTCATTAGAAAAAAAAAGTTATTCGCTTATTAGGAGTAATTATTTCCTTATTACTCCGCAAACCTCCCTCTCCTAAGGTCTCGTTTGGTTCATTAAAAGTAAATGAAAGGACTTTTTTTTACTTTGGAAAATTGTAATTCTTATTAAATTTTCTTTCTTGTTTGAAAATGTCAAAAAAAATGGAAGAAAAAGTGGATCCTTAGTAAGAGAAAGTGAAGAATAATTGGATGGGTGAGGGACTATTCTCCTAATTTTATTTTCTTTCAAAATTATTTTTATTTTTTTCTTCTTTTATTTCACATATAAGGAAAGAAGATAAGAGAAAGATAAATACTTTTCTTTTTCAACACCATGATTTCAGGAACCCACTTGGCCAAAAAGAGCAGGTAATCTTTTTTCTCTTCCCCAATATTTTATTTCAATTTAATTTCAGACCATATATGTTTCTAATTTTGATACTTTTAAAATACGAAATTGACTATTTAGATTCCGACAGCATCAATATTTTACTAATTTGTTTTTTCTATAACGCTGAGAATGCAGCCGCTGAACAACATCCCACTACTCTTCTTCCTCCTCTGCTTCCTCCGTCGTCAATGGAGCTCTACTTAAATGAAGGTGAGCTGAGATTTTTCTTCCTTCTTTCTACAGAAATTCTCCGTTTAATTATAGGAATTTGTCGTCGGTTCGACCGATTTGTTTGTTAAGAATCCACCGGATTTCAATCTGGGCGATGGCAAGTTCTTGATCCGGTCGAGTCCCCATCGTTGTGTCGATTTGGTCGTGTTGCTTAGATTGCTCTTCCGGGAAAAGTTCTTGGTATTTTTTTTTTGCCGAAATTAGTCGGATATGCGAGGGAAATGGATGGTTTGGTGAGGTTGAATCCATAAAAATGGGCACTTTTTAAAACTTATTACCAAACTGCCATTCTTTCGGAAATCACGTTCAAGTCTTCAAAACCAGAACTAGTATTAAGGGCTAGTTTGGTTCCGGTTTGAAATAGACTGTTTGCCGTTTCCGTCGCATCTTGGCCAAAATGACAAAGGAGATTTGTTTGGTTCCCATAGAAAAATGGCCTAAAACGGAAAACGCTTGTAGAGGTGCTAGTTGCGGTTTGCCCATCTCAAATGGAACATTTTTCATTTCAAATGGAAATCAAACTTGCCCTAAGTGATAAGTTTCAGAAGTACCGGTTAATTTTGCGGAGTGTGATTGGCTTCCACCATTGCGTTGTGTGTTGTTAGATTAGTGAGTAAGAGGTTTTATGAGGTCTATAGTATAGGACTCAGAAAAAAAAATGTTTATCTGCAAACCTTGTGTGTTATGTTGTTTGATTCAAAATGTAGAGGGTTGATGAGGTAAAATGTGAAATTTGATATCTAATTTTGTGTTAATTTTTGCAAATGTTATTGTTCCCGGTCATTTGTATGGCTGGTTTTGGCTTCTGCCATTGTGTTGAATGTTGTTAGGTTAGTATCTAGCGTTGATGTTAGGTTTTCCTGTTTGTGGCAAATACTTGAATTGATGATAAATTTGACATTTTGTTGGTTATTATTAAAAAGTCCAATGAGGCGTAGTACCTGCAAACCTTGCAGATTAGGTTGTTCGATTTCCACGTTATAGGGTTAATGAGGTTGAATCCCCAAAAAGTGTTGGGAAGTTTTGTGGGCCACTCATACAAAGCTATTTGTGTTAATTTTGTGAATGTGGTTGTTTCAGTCATTTATTTGTAAGCTGGTTTTGGGTTCCTCTATTGTGTGCATTGTCCTATACCCAGAAAAGATGTTGGTTTTGGACAGATAATTGAGTTCATCATAAGTTGAGCATTTGCTGGTTTTGGTGCTTTTCACAGTATATGGGATATGAATAATTTAGATCATCTCAACTACTATTGATATATCAGTAGCTCTTGTTTTTTCTAGAGTAGATGCTTCATTCTATTTAACTTTGACTATATTAGTATTATGTGGTAATAAAAAGGCAATCGGATGTTTTGAATTCACACATCAGTTTTTTGTAAAGAGTTTGATGCGGAATGAATTTGGGATTTAAAATCAGCAAATTAAATTAAATTGAAGCATGTTTTATTTAACTCTTTGCTAGATACCAGATAATTCCTATGTTTCCAATATAGATGATTATATAATGTAAGAAACCACAAACTATCATGCAGACCTTAGATGATCGTAGAAAATTGAACGAAATGTTACCACCTAAATCAGACAAGTTCTCCATTTAATATGTAGGATGATAACAACAAGTTTTAGTGTTATGTTTGTAGAGACACTCAAAATTGTGGATCAACAGTCTATTGATACTATATTAGATGTAGATGTGTAGTTGTTTCAATTACTAGATTCATTGGCAAGGAAATCTAAATTTGATTTTTCGAATGATTACCGAATTCTTGCAAGTGGTACTAGCAGAGGACTCAGAGAGAGGCTGCTGTTACTTCCGTCGCCGTCTGTTATTGCTGTTGCGTGCTGCAACCGCCTACTACAGTATGCTGTCTGCTGCAATCTGCTGTCGCTGTCTGCTGTCGCAGCCTACTGTCGGCTGCTGTCTGCCGTTGACAGGAGGGGGATGGGGGCCGAGAATGAGAGAGGATTAGGAGAAGTAGAGGGACTATCACAGCCATGTTGATAAAGTAGATTTCATTAAATAAAATATTTTCATTCGTTCCTTTCATTTCCATTGATAAACAAGGATATAAATAGAACCACACAAACAAACAACAAAAAACAAACATAACAGACTCCTAAGGAATAGGTAAACACAAAACAAACTAACAGACTCCTAAGGAATAGGTAAACACAACTACCCTTCTTATTGACTAGGACAATTCTGTTTTGACAATGGAAAAACAATAAAAAAAATTTTGAATTCAAATTTAAATACTAATCCATAGTGAGGCTGTATTGCGTCGTCTTCTACGTTGATAGGTCTTCGTAACTGGTGGCTGATGCCCTCCTTAATTCTCCCGAGGTAAAAGGAATTCGGCTCTGGAGTATGACTCCCGTAGCTACTGTCAACTCCAGTAAATATGGATGAAGGCACTACAGCTCCTCCCATGTAATTCAGGAATCATCAGATTCAGGACGACCTTTCCATCGAACCAAGTAACGTTGATAACTACCTATCTCTAGTAGAGATGATCTGATCATCCAATATTCTATTAGTGCGATCTCCTAATTGGAACTATGGAAGTCAGGGTAGTGGTGGAGAACTCTCTGGCAAAGGCTCAAGGGTTGGCTCATGTGAATCCACCAGTAGATTATCTGGACTAATTGGAGGACTCTTGTAAGCCATCAACTCTTCAATATTAAATGTAGGACTGATCGTGTATTCAAGTGGTAAGTAAATGACATACGTAGTCGGCCAAATTCTCTGCAAAATTCTAAACGGTCATGCACTGCGAGCATGTAATTTCTTAACGGATCCTGGAGGGAACGTTCCTATCTAATCCGGACCATAACATAATCACCGACTTGGAATTGAAGAAATTTTCTGTGTTTATCAATAACAGACTTATATTGAGCATTACTTAATTCAATTTTTTTGCTGAATTCTTTATGCGAGTCATGAATATGTTTGACAGATACAGAATCAGAAATCCTAGAATGTTGAGACCTGGAAATGAGATCTATAGACCTTCTAGGTTTAAAACCATGCACGATCTGAAATTGACTCATGTCTATCGACCTATTAACTGAACAATTATATGCAAACTCGGCCTTAGGTAATATGAGATCCCAATTTTTGATATTTTTTTCAACTAAACAATTTTGAAGATTTCCTTAACTTCAATTAACCATCTCAGTCTATCCATGAGTATGGTGATGATAAGCCATAGTAAACGCCAACTTTGTTCCCATCAAGTGCCATAGGGTTTTTCAAAAGTAGCTTTGAAACTTAACGTCCCTGTCGGATACAATCGTTTTCGGTAACCCATCTAATCTAACGACTTCACCGAAATAAAATCTAGCAATTTTGGAGGCGTTTGGCATTTTAGAACATGGCGGAAAGTGGGCCATCTTCAAAAAACAATCTAATACCCCAAAGATGGAATCATGTTTCCTAATGGTATTCAATAAACCTAGTACGAAATACATACTAACATATATCCATGGACGGTTAGGTACATGATATTTTGTTTTTGTTGCTTGGCTAGTTGGTAAGTACGACACCGACCGACAAGTTTTGCAACATCTTTTTTGACACTAGGCCAGTAAAACTGATCCTCAACGGCTTCTATAGTCTTATTTTGCCCAAAATGACCGGACAAACTACCAGCATGCAATGCCCACACCAAGAAATTTTTCAATGAAGTATGTGGGATAAATAGCTTGTTAAAATCGAAATAAATATCCATCCGTCAATAGAAAGCTATATATCTCACGAGTCAACCCACCACTCAAAAGTACATAAATCTTACCAAAGCCAGGACACACTCTTCTTTGACCTTATCAAAGCCGACAACTTCGGCACTTGTGCCAGACAGTACAACTATACGTCGGCTAAGCGCATCAGCGACTTTGTTCTCAATACGTAGGTGTAGTCTTGCAAGAACTCAACCTACCTGTCGTGTCTAGCATTCAGTTTCTTCTGAAAATTAATGTAATGATCCTCTTCGCACGGTGCATTACGATGGTTTATTAATTCCAAAAGACTCGATTGGATTTAGTTTCATATGCAGGGATGTAGGCAGAGTTCTTGTGTTCGGTGTATTGTCCCGCCATGGACGGAGGCATTGTGTGGGTCTTGTGGATTGAATTAGTTGGATTGGTTCTGAGTAGTACGAGAGATTGCGAAATTTGAGTGGTGATGCAGACTTGCTTAATCTGGTCGGAATGGATGTTGTGGAGTACGACTTACTTGTTTGGTTATACTAGTTTAGAGGATCGTGCATCACATCAAGTCATGTCGTTGAGGAATCATGCTGTGTGCTCGGTCGGAGCGATAGGCGAATCTGTATAGGAGGGTGGTCTTTGGCCCTTCTTTTCTACTCTTTCACGTCCTTAATAAAATATATACGCTTGTTGCATTGCAACGTTCGTAGATCAATAATGCCTGGTAGATTGTAACTGATAAATGGAAATCATCGCACATGTTGAACACTGAGAATAGAACATTGAATAACTGTAACTGTCAGGTGCATCAGTGCACGAGATTTATGTAGTAAGAGTTTCGTCGGAGAAGCGAACAGTTGTGGTGCGATACCATGGAACTGTCAATATGTGATTCGGTAGGCTTCGTCGGAGAAGCGGACAATTGTGGAGCTATACCATGGAATTGTCGGTATGTGACTTGTAGGCTTCGTACGCGAAGTGGACAGTCATGGTGTGGTACCACAAACTGTTGGTACGCAAAGTGGACAGTCGTGGTGCAGTACCACAGATTGTTGGATTGTGGTTTAGTACCAAAAGACCACGAGATGGTCGGTATGTTTGAGACTTGCGGGTCGCCAATCGTAACATTGGATTGGTATGTGGATAGAGCGAGAATGATGAAATATACGAGTAGATATGTACATTGCTTTACTAATTTTTTGGCTCTATGGATGTGTTCATAGTTAAGCTGTTCACGCATTTGTATGGTCATGGATAACCTGTGCACAAGGTTTGGTTTTTCTTGAACGAATCTTCGAGATACCGAGAACGTGTCGGCTTAGGAGGAAATGATGTGCTTTGTAGCACGGATATTGCGGGACATTCATTGAAGGCTTGCAACCTACTCTGGAATGGCGCATCGCAATGCGAGTATTTCAGGACCTTCGATAGGATTTGCAACTCGTACGCGAAGTGATCGCCGTCTTACCAGGAGTATAATCCAAGATGGTTCATGATACGAGTAACCTTCATATAGATAGGCGACATGCTAATATATGTCTTATGCATGGACGGTAAGTATTCACTTGTCTTATGTAGGGACGGACACATCATTTATGGTAAGAAGTTACAGATAAGTGACATAGATTATCAAGGTTGTAAAAAGCACCAGGCGCTAGTCGGACGGGCACCTAGCGCCTAGGCGGCCGCGGTTCAAAAACTAATAAAAATCCACAAAAAAACATAGTGACAATTGTAGAAAAAGTTCATAAAATCCAAAAACATGAATAGTTGGGGTCGGGGGGGGGGGGGGTAGGTGGATGCCTAGGCGGACATCGGGCGGCCACTAGGCGCCTAGCGTCTAGGCGACGCCTAGGCCGATTTTTAGAACAATGGGTTATTTTTTTCCTGCTTTCGCGTATGCTATCAAGTATCAATATAACATTCTTACATGCTTCATGTTTTACTATATGCCATGAATATGAGCTATAATCAATCTAGTTCTAATAGCATTATTACTTTATAAACTGTATGCTTCACATAAATAACAGTGTTGGTTTAGGCGAGTAGGTTACCCCAGTCACCCTTATGCGATATGTACTGATACCTAACTCTCCAGGTACGAAGATCTGCTTGGACGTACCGAGAAGTTGGAGCTCGAATTGGCAACATTGAAGATGATCGGCCGATGATGCTTGCTTGAATATAGAGGACATGATATATTGAACGATGTAATTCTTTGTGAGCAAGAATGATCATGAGTGTTGTAAGCCAAATTGGCATATTCAGTTGACTATTGAGAGTCTTTGTATTCTGCTGCAATTATCAATAAAAGAGATCATTTTTGTACTTTCTGTTATGATTTCGTTATGACTGTTTATTCCGCTGTAATATCATTATTTTGAGATACATTATTAACTGTCTATTTTCTTGTCTTATACAAGTGTAATATAAACGTGTACGACATCATGTCCAATGACTATTTTTCGGTTCTGCGAAATAGGGGCGTGACAGTTAAGATTCTCAAGGCCTCGTGGTCAAAATAGATAACGAATTCATGCGGTAGCAAACAATGTCGCCAATGACGAAGGGACTGAAAAACTGTATAGAACTCTTTATCGTAGGTAGAGTAGCGCTGCCTGGCCTTGTTCAAATTTTCGCTAAAGAAAGCTACTGGATGTCCCTTTTGGGCCAAGACTCCACCTATGTGTATGCTAGAAGCATTACATGCAACATCAAACACCTTTGAAAAATCAGGAAGGCACATAACAGGGGCTCCGTCATCTTTTTCTTAATGTATTTGAACGCTTTGGCGCTTTGGTTGCGACAACTGACTACTCAAAAGCTTCTTTCTTTAAACAATCGGTTATGGGGGCCATGGCGGTGCTAAAATCCCATATAAAACGACGATAGAAAGTCGCTAGCCCATGAAAACTCCTAATATCTCTATTGCTCCGGAGCTCGGGCCACTTTTCAATTGCCTTTATCTTCTGGGGATCGACAGAGATTTCCGCAGGAGATACGACAAACCCTAAAACAATAATCTCTTCAGTAAAGAATGCGCATTTCTTAGGATTTGTATACAGGCTCTCATTGTTTAACATATCACACACTTGCCTTAAGTGATCTACATGTTGGTCCCTCGATTGGCTATAAATAAGTATATCGTCAAAATGCACAACCAATAATCTACCCATAAAGGCCTAAACACTTGCTTCATTACTCTCATAAATGTGTTAGGGACGTAGAATAGTCCAAAGGGTATGACCAACCACTAATAAAGGTCGTCTTTTGTCTTGAAAGCGGTCTTCCATTCATCCCCTGGATGAATACGAATCTGACGGTAGCCATTCTTGAGATTAAACTTTGAAAAGATAGTGGCTCCCAATATCATATCTAACATATTGTCCAGTCTGAAAATCGAAAAATGGTATTTCACTATTATTTTATTGATCACATGGCTATCCATGCATATTCTCCATGTACCATCTTTTTTTGGAGTCAAAAGGGTTGGTAGCGCGCAATGACTCATGTCCTCCCTGATAAATTCTTTAGCTAATAATTCTCAACGTGTCGTCTTAACTCTGCATGCTCGGTGGGATTCAGTCGATAATGCGACAAATTGAGTATGGTTGCTCCCGGGACAAGATCATAGCGTGTTGAATGTCATGCATCGGTGATAAACAGTTCGGGAGATCCACAGGAAAAAATATCCTTAAACTCTTCTAGGATGAGGATTGCTTCTGTTGGGACTTACTCTTGGGATTTATCCTAGACTTCCCTAACAATCAACTATTGTAGTCCTCTTAGCAATCTCATCTTCAATTTCTTTAGACCTATAAGGACAAGTTATTTCTTCTTGTCGGAGGTTCCACTCTTCTCAATATTTGGATTAGGTTTTGGTTGCATAGGATTGAACCTAATCTTTTGATCATTATATATGAATGTGCAAGAGTTGGAATGACCATAAAGAGAGACATCTAAATCGAATAGCCAATGTCTTCCTAAAATGATGTCCTACATTCATCTTAATCACATCGCACCATGTATTATCCTTGTAAATAACAAACTCTACAGGAACAAAAATCTCTCCTTAACACTGATGGATGACTCATCTACCCATCTAACCTTATACGGGTTAGGGTGAGATTCAGTCTGAAGACCAGTCTTGGCTACTATGTTAGATGCAATAGCGTTGACACAACTCCCACTCTTTAAAATCACCTTACATGATTTATTACCAATTCTAATAAATGTGTGCAAAATAGAGGTACGACGCCAATCGCCAGTCTCTCTAGCTTGTGACAAGACACATCGAACAACACTAAGTCTAGAGCCCTCACGACTTCTATCAACATTCTCAAAAGTCGGAAAACTCCTAATAGGACCCATGTACCCATCGTCTTCAGGACGATCATCTTCGCGCTCTCCTACATATGGTTCATGTTCTACTACGTTAACATCCTGGTCTTCATCAGGTTGATCATCTACAAGAATGACCTAAGTTGGACACTGATGTGCGTAATGACCATAACCATGACACCTATAACATTCAATACGAGGATTGACCTTGGGAGCCTCCCCAAGCAAATCATTTTCATTGGGATTTCTAGACGATGATGGTACACCAGGCTTTGGCTTGGGTTGGGACTGGTTAAACCTAAGCTTCGACTCATTGGGTCTGTTAGGAGTGGTCCATGAATCATGCTGTCTATTGAAAGATGGTATTTGAAATCGGTCAAGATCCTCAACCAATTGATAAGCATGCTCTAATGAAGTCACCTCACGCAGAAATAAATCACGTTGTAAGTCATCTCGAAGCCCAGACCTAAACCTAGAAAGGGCCATCCCAACATCTTCTGTTACTTCACATCGAATTAAATATTCGTTGAATTTAGAGATGTATTCCGTGACATTACGATTGCCTTGGGTCAGTTTCTGCCATTGATCCAAGAGCCTTTGTCGATAGGAAGTTGGCAAGTATTTTTCTTTCATCTCATCCTATGTAAGAATGAGTTCTTGTCTCATTTGTACCAACAATAGCTCAAACTTAGCTTGTCCAACAAGCTTCATTGTGGCAAAACGGATCTTTCTAGCCTCAGACATATCATACCACCGAAAATAATGGTGCATGTCTGTCATCCAGTCGATGAAAACTTTTGGGTCCAGTTGACCGTCAAAAGTAGGCGCTTTTATTTTCACACTTCTTTTTATTCTCTCGTCTCCTAAATCCTTATGAGGTCTCGGAGGTGGCCTATAGTAATGATGTCTAACGTGGTCATTCCGACGGTGATCAAAGTCTCTAGGTATGTCCCTATCCAGATAATCTTAATGTTGTCTAAAGTCTTGATGCCCAACTGGTCATCCTTACGTTGATCCAAACCCCTATGTCTGTCTCTATCCATCTCTCGATGGCCAGTTGGCAACTATGATGAGAACCCTCATCCAACAGGTCAGGAGTCCTATGACGTTCACGTTCGAGTATTTCAATTATTTCCCAAATCCCTTTATTAGATGTTCTTAACGCATTGAAATCTTTTTCCATATTAATTAGACGGTTTAGGATATCTTGTAACATTTGTTCTTTTTCAGGGGTTATATGAGGAGTGAGTTGGTATTGTCTACCACTACGGGTGCTCATGCAATGCGGTGTGGGTCTTAAAAGATGCTCTATATGTTCCTAATGCATAATTTGAAGGAATCTAATGCAAACATATACCTAAATCATGCTCTGGTACTAAAATTCATGCGGACTGAATGCGAGACTTGAAATCAGCAAATTGAATTGAATTGAAGTAAGTTTCATTTAACTCTTTGCGAAATATGAGATAATTTCTAGGTTCATATAGATGATTATATAAAGTAAGAAACCACAAACTATCATGCAGACCGTAGATGTTCGTTGAAAATTGAATCAAATGTTATCATCTAAATTAGGCTAGTTTTCCATTTAATATGTAGGATGATAACAAGTTCCAGTGTTATGTTTATAGAGGCACTCAAGCTTATTTGTGGATCAGCAGTCTATTGATAGTATATTAGATGTAGATGGGCAGATATTTCAATTATTAGATTCATTGGTAAGAAAATCTAAATTTGATTTTTTGAATGATTACCGAATTCTTGCAAGTGATGCTAGCGGAGGACTTGGAGAGGGCGTGTTGTTGTCGCTGTCGCCGCCTGCTGCAGTCTGCCATCGTCTGCTGTTGCTATTGTTGTTTGCTGCTGTCGCCGCCTGCTGTCTGCTGCTGTTTGCCCTCGGCAGGAGGGGGACGGGGGTCAGGAATGAGAGGGGATTAGGAGAAGGAGAGGGACTTGGCTATCACAACCATGTTGATAAGGTGGATTTCACCAAAAAAATATTTTTTCATTTAGTCCTTCCCTTTCCATTGACAAACAATGATATAAATAGAACCACACAAACAAACAACAAACGTAACAAACTCCTAAGGAATAAGTAAACACAACTACCCTTCCTATTGACTAGGACGATTCTGTTTTGACAATGGAAGGACAGTATATAAAAAAAACCTGAATTTAAATTCGAATACTAATCTATAATGAGGCCGTGTTGCGCCATCTTCTACGTTGGTAGGTCTTCTTAACCGGTGGCCTGATGTCCTCATCAGCGTTCTTAGTTCTTACATTTTGTTTTTGTAAAGTGAAATACAAATTGCGATATCTTATGCTCATACCATGCTGACGAGTTATATGATATAAATGTTTAATGCGTTAAAGTAATACATTATCATAGTAACTTTTTGTATAAATATAGGAAGAGTGAATTTTTCTTGTAAAAATCAAAATCTTATAGATCATTTGGAGATGGGGGAGGCAGACTGCCTACAATTATGCTAAACTTTTGATGCAACTAAATTAGCTCCAGTCTAGATCATATCGTCCAGTGTCTAATTTCTCACCTGTACTTGATATTTGCTTGTTTGTTAGAATAATTTGTCCAAACACCATGATTCAAAGTTTCAATTAGAGTACTTGGAACATTTTGGATTGGATTTGGCCAGAGTCATTTGAAACTTGGCCAAAAAATGATATTGGCTGAAAACCATGAATGCCAACCTCTTCTTTTTGAAATTAATCAAAATTTGCATCATGATATCTGATTGGTTGATCTGTCATATGAAATTGTATGAAAAAGGAAGGATTGTCACTAGACCCCTAAACTTGTAAATTATTGTTAAACAGGTGAAATAAATGATCGTTTTATCTACCCTTCAATTAATCTTCTTCCTTTGTTATACTATAATGTGAGGTTGTGCCAGAACTTATTTATTTGGTAATTTTGTTTCTTCTTCTATTGCATCCTATGGTGCGTAAAGTGTGAACTGCTGCCATTATGCTTGAAACGTTCCTTTTTAAGACAATAAGACCTCATAAATGATCCATGGTGTCATCCTTCATCATTGACAACGACTATGCAGTTCTATAGTTTAAAGACTAGCTAGTCCTGAACAATGGAAGAATTGGGAATAGGAGGATTTTATTCTTTTGGTAAAACAAATAAGATGCTTTTGTCAATACTGTTGGACTTCGTTTTTGCAAAGTGAACAATTTTCGATATCCTTCGTTTATTTGCTTGTGCAATTTATCTTTCTTTTGATTCCTATTGTCGCTTCTCTGTGTTTTTATGTTCTTTCTGTTGTTCCTTTATTAACCACTGTCTTTTATTATTGCAATAGCAATGAGTCTTGCAAGAAACAAAAGGATGAAACTTGACAATGAAGATATAGCTTGCTCTTACCTATCGAATAATACAATGCTTTCTGACCATGGAAATCTAGAAGAAAGGACTCCTACAAAAGTCATAGATTACTCAGATGTCTATACCTTATCCAATGTTTTACAAGAAGATGGGAAGTATGGGAGTGTTAGTAAAGACTATGAAGCTCTGCATGCTCAGACGATGCAGTTTAGGAATATTCTGTCAGCAATGAGGCCATTCGCCGGGTCTAACACAGCAGATCAACAGCACCATATTGAGAATGCCACATCTCAAGTTGTTATTGATTTGGATGCCGAATATCTTGAGGAAGATGCTGGTCCTGGCATAGGTCATGGCCAACAACTTTGTAAGGAATCTACAGAACAACAAAAAGAGAAAGAAGGAAATGATATCCAATCAGCCATAGTACTCGATTCTGATGACGAGGATGGAGGTTGTAATGTGCCCGAAATGCAATCTCCGAACTATGATAAGGGCAGTGATTTTCGAGCATGGCTGAGCTCTCAAATACAGCTGCGAATGAGGGAGAACAAATTATTTACACGAGAAGCTCATCCTAGTCAAGTTTTCTCTGAGCAAGGAAATAATAAATTATATCCTGACATAGCTCCAGAAGGTAAAAAGCTTCCTTCTATTCAGTATGAAAAGGTTGTCCTGACGACTGTAATTGATAAGCAGCCTGTTTCCAATCTTCAAGTAAGTTTCATGAACTTTGCCAAGGTGACTAAATTCTTTGAATTTGTATCAGTCCACGATTTGGAATAAAATATGGTTTACTTAGCTAAATAATTGCTGTAGGGTTTGACTTAGTTTGTAGCCATTTCAGGCACTATTATTAGTTATAGGTATCTAGTACACCGTATGGACTAACAATTATACTATTTTGTATTACACCAATTTTCTTTATGGAGATGGATCAATAGAAAGAAAATAATAATGAATGGGTACTAATGTGTCCAATTTTCTTAAAGCTTGGGACCCAGAATTATTGTGGTTCAACACTTTTAAGACATTATCTCTTCATGGTTGGATGTTTTTAAGACGGAAATAGGACTTTCTTGGTGCATTGTTATTTAATAGCATATAATATGCTCATTGGATTTCTTATGCGGGTTGGCCTTCATATGTTTGCATATGCAACTTCAGTTCATTTGAACTTTGCAGTCAATCACATATGTTAGTGTATCTAAAGATATATTCATGTCCTTAATTTGAGAAAATCAAATCTATCTTCCATTAACAGATCCATCATAACAATATAATAAGTATTATATTCTCTAAAAAAAAAGTATTATATTTCACAACTATGTTTCCATATTGCGATATGTATTGCATATCAGTTTGCTTAATTATTGTATCGTAAATCACATGGTATCGTTTATTAGAGATTGAAAATTTAATATAACACAGAATAAATTGAAGCCATTAAGCAACAATAAAAAAATATATCATTAAGCATCTAAGTGACAATCGCCATAAAGTGGACAGCTAAAACAACACAAGCTAGACAATCATCATAACTTCTTAACATCCATAAGTTCATCCATTCATCCAATAGGTCCATACAAGGAAAAAAAGTGGTCAACAAAACATACAAAAGAAAAGACAAAACCTAGCAACAAAGGAGAAGAAGCTCAGGTAATAGAAATCATGGAAAAGGCACAAACATTGAAAGAAAAACATAGAAAGGTAGTGTTGGTGTAGCATTTCGTATCAGACAATACAAAAACGTATCATGCCAATTTGTCCCATATGATACACCTATACCTATGTGATCCTGTATCAAAATCCTTTCTATCATATCATAGAATGTATATAATATATGTACGAGGCTAACAACATAGGTTCACATTATTTATTTTCACCATCAAATGAAAGATGGTTAATTTTACATGGGGGGGGGGGGGGGGGGGGGGATGATTTTTATTAGGTAATTGAGCAAACCTGCTATGATACAACATTGAGAGGAATGCTCAACTATCAAGGATATCTTTATGAGTTAGGATTGGTATGTGTGTGTGTACATACATACACACACATGCTGAAGTTGGCACTGGGAAGCTTATGTGTTGGTTCTTAAATAGGCTAACATATAGCTTTGATCAATTATTGATTATTGATTTTGCTTATGGAATTAACAAGATTTATTGAGAGAGTCACCCACATTGGATTGTCCTAGCAATTAATTCAGATACTAAACAAACTTAAATCTACACAACATGCAAATTTTTGCACTTGCAATTAAAGTTGAATGACAATTACAAGAGTATGTATACAGCATGTATAGATGCCGATGCCTAGTGAAGGAGTTTATAATATTTTGTAGTTCAACTTAGTATGGTTTAATTAATTTTGGATGCTGCTAGCTGGCCCGTATACAACATGTATAGATGCTGATGCCTAGTGAAGGAGTTTATAATATTTTGTAGTTCAACTTAGTATGGTTTAATTAATTTTGGATGCTGCTAGATGGCCCGCGAGCGGGCCATCCCGCAGCCACGCGTCGGCCCCCCATTAGAGGTGGGGCCCTGATTTTGCGGGGGTGGGCCCCATGTGACCGGGGGGTGGGAGGTGGGGTTTGGACGAATGTGGGGGGGGGGGGGGGCACGTCGGCACGGGCCAATCACCACCCTCCCCCATGTCACGTCCTGGTCCCTCTGGGCCCGATCGTCCTCGCTTGGTCCCTACGGAACCGATCGTCCTCGCACGGACGTGATGCCGTGCAAGCCTAAAGTGCGCTTGCACAAGGCCAAAGCTTTGAACAAGAGCAAGTAAGCTATTCAAGACAGGAGCAGCGGCACATATATTGCAGAAAAGTAAATAACACAATGGCATATGAAAATAATGCATCTTTTATTGATATTCAAAAGTGTTACAAGCGGTGCTTGGCCGAGGTTACAGTACGCTCAAGTACTCTCTTCTCTCAAGTACAATGACACCGTTCCATACATTATATCCCTCTATACAAAAACAGCTCAAAGCAAACTCGATACGGCTCAAGGTATCGATCTCCAGATTTTCGGGTCTTGGAGATGAGGCACGGCTATCGCTTCCTCGGACGATCCAGCACCTGAGAACAAGCAAACTGTTGGTGGGTCAACATTTTGGTAAAAGTACTGTGAGATAAAATCAACTGAACAGAAGCAACACTCCCTGAAACCCACACTAAGTAAGCATGTGGCAAAACATAACATTTCTAGTGATCTTGCTATTTTTACCTATGTTCATTTCATGCTGCTCAGAATTATAGTCAGTTTACATCTTTTCAAAAACATAGCTTTGAAACAGTTTTGCATATTCAAACATTAAGCATACGATCGGGACAGTGTTCTATCGTGCAGTGCGCAGCATTTATTGTGAGCCATATGTGATCTCTAGGAACAAAGCTTATCTAGCGGACTGTTCATCTCATATCAAAACAAGCATTTCAAGTGGACTATTATACTTTCAAGCACACAAGAAGAACTAGTTATATGATTTCGGTCCCCGAGAAACTCAGGATCAGTAGCGGTAAACCAGCTAACTAATGATTCTTTATCTGATACTATTAGCAGCTGTGACTCATGGTTGTTCTTCACTAACATAATAGCAGCCGGGACCAAGGTTCAGCTCTGCACTAATAGTCATTGTCCAACCGATGCGAATGCATGAAGCACTATCAAATAAACTCTATGATGCAAACGAAATGAACAAGCAAGCTATATATATACTCTTATATTTCTTACCCCCTTGCCGAACGGTTATCCCTGCAGCATGTCACGCCCCGATTCCGTGGAATCGATAGTCGTCCCCCGGGCATGACGCCGTGCGGGCCTAGGTTGCGCACCGCACAAGGCTAAGGTATTTTGCATAGCGAGCACATATTCAGAGTACGCAGATAAATTGAAACACAAGTTGAAACATGAAAAAGTTCTCTTTATTGATAATGAACATCTATTACAAACTCTTGAACGAGTCATAAGGTTGCCGCACGGGCTTACAAAAGTTGACACAAAATGAGATAGTTGTCCTGTACATTACATCATTTACTAAACTTCAAAATGTAAGACCTCCTGGCGGGACAATTGCTTTCCCTCGGAGCTGCATTGTGTTTGGGTTGCTAGCTCCTTTGCTTCAAAATACTTCAAAACGTGGCACGATCAAGACGCGCCTACAGCTGGACTGGATTGGGGGATGACTTCGGCTCCTCGCTCGGATCTCCTTAGTGCGGGGAACCTGTTTCAACGAGGGTCAGTACATCGAAACGTACTGGTGAAGGCAAGCTAACCCAACTATACCAATCAACACGTTGTTTATATGAAGCATGCATATTTATTTGTGGTCTTTCTATCTTGCCTTAGTTTATTTTACAAGCAAGCAGTATATATATGGTAACTACTGAAATGAACTTGCCACCGTTCGGTGACTTTTACCTGCCCGTCTGAACCACCTGCACAATACTTACCATGTCCTTCCCTGCCACGAAGACACAAGTTAGCTTGCAACAGGTTTAAATATACGAAAGGATCACTGGCTTAATGCTACGAGGGACGAGTTATAGTCACGGGATAGAAAATAATATGCGACGCAGGTGGCGAGCCCCGCCACATGCCATTTATTCCTCTAATCATACTGACTATTCTATACGTTCCGTCCGGATCGGATCGGTCCCAGTGCCCCGACGACCGTCCGCGAAACCGCAAAACCTTGTGCACAAGTTGTCCGTGATCAACGGCGTTCATTATGTTTTCTATCAATTCATGCAAATTTAGGACATACGAGCACGATACAAGTTCCATGGCATAAACGGTTTTGCATAGTCTTTCTGATCAATATATCGCATAGCAAAGTGTGTTCTATATGCATAGCACAATTTATAGAAGAAGCGTACATTCTAACTAAAATTGAAGTATATGATAAACATTCTAAACGAATAAGTATGCAATAAGGTAACCGTTCACAAGTTTGATTTACAAGCATGGTAATCCAAGTCTATTCCTTTTTATCTTGACATCTTTTAGTTATTACTTGGTATCGTTTGATCGGGGCAAACAAGAATACACGATTTTAGATGTGAAGACTTGGAAGAAGGGCCAACTGAATCGAATATAAGCCACTCACAAGTTTGTTGGAAGGAAGAAGGAAAGAGGTGCTTCAGGACTCCTCTCGGGCGTTGCCTACTACTTGTTCACCTGCATTGCCACGAACAGCTGATCAATACCTCTTCCACTCTTTCTAACATCGGAATTGAAGTGCAATTCAAAGAACGAAAACAATGAAATCCATCGAAACCGTTCAAGAAAACGCAAGCAAATCCGAAAACCAACTCAAGGCACGAAAGCAACAAGCGACAGCGAAAACTAGGCAACTAAAGATGCAGCGGAGAGGTCCCTCCTGACTCTGCCGCTAAGTCGATCCTGGGGGCACGGTCCACTGAATATGGGAATCGATTCCGAAGAAGCAAATCCATAACGAGGATAAGATCTTGTTTCAATCTATCCCGATCGAACGATACCGTCTTGTATTTCTTAGCCGCGCTCTCCGAATAGGGGGAACGGGGCACCACATCCTACCCAACTAATTGGAAGTTTCGTCCCGAAACTTAGGAATAGAACCTACTACTAGGAAACAATGAAGGAAACCTATCCCTCATCTCAGATTCAAGCTCCCAAGTGGATTCTTCGACCGAGTGATTTCGCCAAAGCACGCGCACGAGAGGAACCGAGCGACTTCGAAGCAGCTTTTCTTTACCATCCAAAATTTGCACAGGTTGTTCGACATACGTCAAGTATGCCTTAAAATCCAGTTGATCAAGATCTACCACATGACTCGGGTCGTGCACGTACTTCCTAAGTTGGGAAACATGAAAAATATTGTGCACTTCGGATAGTGACGGTGGTAAGGCAATCTGATATGCCACTGAGGCGGCTCGTTTCAGTATTTCGAACGGACTGGCGAATCTTGGACTTAGCTTTCCCTTTGCTCCGAATCTGGTGACTCCTCGCATGGGCGATACTTTGAGAAATATCCGATCGCCTTCTAGAAACTCAAGTGGCCTTGATGTGTATCAGCGTAGCTCTTTTGGCGACTCTGAGCTACCTTTAACCGTTCCCGAATCAAACGAATCTTTTGGACAGTTTGCTCCACAAGTTCAGGGCCAAGGATATACCGTTCTCCAACTTTGTCCCAACAGATCGGGGATCTGCACTTCCGTCCATACAAGGTCTCATACGGCGCCATCTGAATGCTGGATTGAAAGCTATTGTTGTATGCAAATTCAGCTAACAGTAGATGCAAGTCCCAACTCGTCTTCAAGTCTAAGGCGCAGAGTCATAGTATGTCTTCGAGGATTTGGTTGACACATTCTGTTTGGCCGTCTGTCTGTGGATGGTAGGCGAAGCTAAACTTCAACTTCGTCTCCATTGATGACTGCAGGCTTTCCCAGAAACGCAATATGAATCGACCATCTCTATCGGAGACAATGGATACAGGCACGCCGTTGAGCCGAACGATTTCGTTGAGGTAGATCTGAGCCAAGCGGTCGGCACTCCAAGTAGACTTGATAGGCAGAAAATGAGCTGACTTGGTGAGACGATCAACAATGACCCAGACGGCATCATTCCCCCGTTGCGTCTTTGGCAAGCCAACAATGAAATCCATTGTTATATGTTTCCATTTCCACTCCGGTATAGCGAGGTTCTGCATCTCTCCGCCCGGCTTCTGGTGCTCGGCCTTTACCCTCTGACAAGCCATGCAATGCGACACGAACAACGCCACATCTCGTTTCAAGCCGTGCCACCAAAACGTCGTACGGAGATCTCGATACATCTTTGTGCTACCCGGATGAGAAGTATAACTAGCATAATGAGCTTCCGTGAGTATCTCCTTTCTGAGGGCCGCATCGTCTGGAACGCACAGTCTTCCCTTCACTCGGATCATCCCGTCCGTGCCTACCGCAAAGTCGGTTGCCTTTCCTGCTGAGATAAGAGCTTGCATCTTTTGCAGGAACAGGTCATCCTTCTGAGCGGTCTTGACTTTTTGTAACAAGTCAGGCTCGATGCACAGTTGAGCCACTTGTGCCCCCTTTTTGTATCTGATTATAAGTTTAAAGCCCAATGATTCAAGATCTCGGCGCAGTTTGTCATCAATAGCCAAACTTCCAACGAACACTCGACTCAGTGCATCAGCTACAACGTTTCCCTTGCGAGGCGTGTCAGTGTAACTAAGCATGCAGTGGTTCGTTCCATAGTTGTGTTAGTGTAACTAAGCATGCAATATTTCTTATACTTCTTGACCTAGCATGGCAAGATTCTATATCTTTTCAGACAAGCATACAAATTCTCTAGTTAAGCAAACAGGTTCGTTTCGATGACAAGCTATACGAGTTCTCTTATTAAGCATGTAGAGTCAGGTTCTATCATTCTTCTTATGAAACTATCTTCTTAAGCAAACAAGCATTCAAAAATTCAGATTTATTATTAAGGCGTGCAAGAATCAGAGAATGCAGTTCTGCCCACTCACTTAGATCAATCGTCTTGTGGTTCGGTCGGGAACTCTCCGAGAAGACTTTCGCTCGATCAAGCAAAGCGATATCACTTGTACATAGTGCCTACGCGGAGCGGGGCACTACATGCTTACCCACCAACAAAGAGTTTTGTCCTCGAAACTCAAGGAGAAACTCACAAAAATCCAGAGCAGCGATAGTCCTCATCCCTCACCATACTCAATCAAAACACAAACAAATCACAAGCACGAAAGCACAACTCTCAAGCAAAAATCAAATCCAAAAAACTTTTGCGCGCATCTTTGAGAATATTTATGGACTTATTGTATGGAATGTTCATTGCAGCACAATATCGGGCACATCTCAGAGTCGGAGGCAACGGAATAGGCAAAGAATCGAGTCGCTCTGATACCATTATGCCACGCCCCGGTCCCGCAGGGCCTGATCGTCCTCGCTTGGTCCCTACAGAACTGATCGTCCTCGCACGGGCGTGATGCCGTGCAAGCCTAAAGTGCGCTTGCACAAGGCCAAAGCTTTGAACAAGGACAAGTAAGCTATTCAAGACAGGAGCAACGACACATATATTACAGAAAAGTAAAGAACACAATGGCATATGAAAATAATACATCTTTTATTGATATTCAAGAGTGTTACAAGCGACGCTTGGCCGAGATTATAGTTCGCTCAAGCACTCTCTTCTCTCAAGTACAATGATACCGTTCCATACATTATATCCCTCTATACAAAAACAGCTCAAAGCAAACTCGATACGGCTCAAGGCATCGATCTCCAGATTTTCGGGTCCTGGAGATGAGGCACGACTATCGCTTCCTCGGACGATCCAGCACCTGAGAACAAACAAACTGTTGGTGGGTCAGCACTTTGGTAAAAGTACTAGTGAGATAAAATCAACTGAACAGAAGCAACACTCCCTGAAACCCACACTAAGTAAGCATGTGGCAAAATATAACATTTCTAGTGATCTTGCTACTTTTACCTATGTTCATTTCATGCAGCTCAGAATTATAGTCAGTTTACATCTTTTCGAAAACATAGCTTTGAAACAATTTTGCATATTCAAATATTAAGCATACGATCGGGACCGTGTTCTATCGTGCAGTGCGCAGCATTTATCGTGAGCCATATGCGATCTCTAGGAACAAAGCTTATCTAGCGGATTGTTCATCTCATATCAAAACAAGCATTTCAAGTGGACTATCATACTTTCAAGCACACAAGAAGAGCTAGCTATATGATTTCGGTCCCCGAGAAACTCATGATCAGTAGCGGTAAACCAGCTAACTAGTGACTCTTTATCTGATACTATTAACAACTGTGACTCATGGTTGCTCTTCACTAACATAATAGCAGCCGTGACCAAGGTTCAGCTCTGCACTAATAGCCATTGTCCAACTGATGCGAATGCATGAAACACTATCAAATAAACTCTACGATGCAAACAAAATAAACAATCAAGCTATATATATACTCTTATATTTTTTACCCCCTTGCCGAACGGTTATCCTTGCAGGAGACATACAAGTTAGCAACAATTTGCATAAACATATATGTATAAGGTTCTCTATTTTCCTGTCCGTCTCTGCATCAAACAGTTAGTTATGCAAGAAGACTAGCCTAGCATGCGCCCTAACTATATGATGGTCCATGGGTAGCCCCATGATTAGCAGCGGTTGTCCAAGGTTCAGCTCTTCACTAGCACGCACCTGTGTCGGCAGCTATGACTCAAGGTTCAGCTCTTCACCAACACACACGAGTACTAGCAGCTGTGACATCATGGGTTCCGCACAACACTAATAGACACATCGCCCCCCTAGACCCCCTGCGGGCCGTATCCTCAGGGCGAAACAAAGATCTCTTCCGGACCGAGCGATTCCCAGTGCCTCAGGAGCAGTTAAGAGACAAGACCTTGTGCACAAGTTGTCCGAGACCAATGTAATGACATGAAGCATCTATAATGCAAGGAAAACAAATGATCAAGAAAAACATATGTGGTCTAGCAAAACACATCTTGTCAACAAAGCACATCTCTCACATATCTAATAGCACACCCCACTAGACCCCCTGCGGGCCGTATCCTCAGGGCGCACTATTAGTCTATGCTTAAACGGATCAAAGACTTATAACAGTTCAATATAGCAAAAACAGACAAGCGGAACATATAATGGCAAGCACGATTTCGATTTCATATCTAGCATGCAAAATCTATCTCTTTCTTAGCATAATACAAAGGGACTTATTCAAGCGATTCATTTACTTATCTTTTTAGCATGGCAGAGGTTCGTTCCGTAGCTGTGTCAGTGTAACTAAGCATGCAACATTTCTTATAATTCTTAACCTAGCATGGCAATGTTCTATCTCTTTTCAGCCAAGCACACAAATTCTCTAGTTAAGCAAGCATGTTCGTTTCTATGGCAAGCTATACGAGTTCTCTTATTAAGCATGCAGAGTCAGGTTCTATCATTCTTCTTATGAAACTATCTTCTTAAGCAAACAAGCATTCAAAAACTCAGATTCATTATTAAGGCGTACAAGAATCAGAAAATGCAGTTATGCCCACTCACTTAGATCAATCGTCTTGTGGTTCGGTCGGGAACTCTCCGAGAAGACTTCCGCTTGAGCAAGCAAAGCGATATCACTTGTACATAGTGCCTACGCGGAGCGGGCACTACATACTTACCCACCAACAAAGAGTTTCGTCCTCGAAACTCAAGGAGAAACTCACACAAATCCAGAGCATCGATAGTCCTCATCCCTCACCATCCTCAATCAAAACACAAACACGAAATCACAACTCTCAAGCAAAAAGTCAAATCCAGAAAACTTTTGCGCGCATCTTTGAGAATATTTATGGACTTATTGTATGGAACGTTCATTGCAGCACAATATCGGGCACATCTCAGAGTCGGAGGCAACGGAATGGGCAAAAAATTGAGTCGCTCTGATACCATTATGTCACGTCCCGGTCCCGCAGGGCCCGATAGTCCTCTCTTGGTCCCTACGGAACCGATCGTCCTCGCACGAGCATGATGTCGTGCAAGCCTAAAGTGCGCTTGCACAAGGCCAAAGCTTTGAACAAGGGCAAGTAAGCTATTCAAGACAGGAGCAGCGGCACATATATTGAAGAAAAGTAGAGAACACAATGGCATATGAAAACAATGCTTCTTTTATTGATATTCAAGAGTGTTACAAGCGGTGCTTGGCCGAGGTTACAGTTTGCTCAAGCACTCTCTTCTCTCGAGTACAATGACACCGTTCCATATATTATATTCCTATATACAAAAACAGCTCAAAGCAAACTCGATACGGCTCAAGGTATCGATCTCCAGATTTTCGGGTCCTGGGCTATCGTTTCCTCGGACGATCCAGCACCTGAGAACAAGCAAACTGTTGGTGGGTCAACACTTTGGTAAAAGTACTGGTGAGATAAAATCAACTGAACATAAGCAACACTCCCTGAAACCCACACTAAGTAAGCATGTGGTAAAACATTACATTTCTAGTAATCTTGCTACTTTTACCTATGTTCATTTCATGCAGCTCAGAATTATAGTCAGTTTATATATTTTCGAAAACATAGCTTTGAAACAGTTTTGCATATTCAAACATTAAGCATACGATCTGAACATTGTTCTATCGTGCAGTGCGCAGCATTTATTGTGAGCCATATGTGATCTCTAGGAACAAAGCTTATCTAGCGGACTGTTCATCTCATATCAAAACAAGCATTTCAAGTGGACTATCATACTTTCAAGCACACAAGAAGAACTAGTTATATGATTTAGGTCCCCGAGAAACTCAGGATTAGTAGCGGTAAACCAGCTAACTAATGACTCTTTATCTGATGCTATTAGCAGCTGTGACTCATGGTTGTTCTTCACTAACATAATAGCAGCCGGGACAAAGGTTCAGCTCTGCAATAATAGCCATTGTCCAACCGATGCGAATGCATGAAGCACTATCAAATAAACTCTACGATGCAAACGAAATAAACAATCAAGCTATATATATACTCTTATATTTCTTACCCCCTTCCCGAACGGTTATCCCTGCAGCAGACGTACAAGTTAGCAACAATTTGCATAAACATATATATATAAGGTTCTCTATTTTTCTGTCCGTCTGCATCAAATAGTTAGGTATGTAAGAAGGCTAGTCTAGCATGCGCCTTAACTATATAATGGTCCATGGGTAGCCCCATGATTAGCAGCGGTTGCCCAAGGTTCAGGTCTTCACTAGCACGCACCTGTGTCGGCAGCTGTGACTCAAGGTTCAGCTCTTCACCAACACACACGAGTACTAGCAGCTGTGACATCATGGGTTCCGCACAACACTAATAGACACATCGCCCCACTAGACCCCCTACGGGCCGTATCCTCAGGGCAAAACAAAAATCTCTTTCGGATCGAGCGATTCCCAGTGCCCCAGGAACCATCGAGAGACAAGACCTTGTGCACAAGTTGTCCGAGACCAATGCAATGACATGAAGCATCTATAATGCAAGCAAAACAAATGATCAAGCAAAACATATGTGGTCTAGCAAAACACATCTTGTCAACAAAGCACATCTCTCACATATCTAATAGTACATCCCACTAGACCCCCTACAGGCCGTATCCTCAGGGCGCACTATTAGTCTATGCTTAAACGAATCAAAGACTTATAACAGTTCGATATAGCAAAAACAGACAAGCGAAACATATAATGGCAAGTACGATTTCGATTACATATCTAGCATACAATATCTGTCTCTTTCTTAGCATAATACAAATGGACTTATTCAAGCGATTCATTTACTTATCTTTTTAGCATGGCAGAGGTTCGTTCGATAGCTGTGTCAGTGTAACTAAGCATGCAACATTTCTTATACTTCTTGACCTAGCATGGCAAGGTTTTATCTCTTTTCAGACAAGCATACAAATTCTCAACTTAAGCAAGCAGGTTCGTTTCGATGACAAGCTATACGAGTTCTCTTATTAAGCATGCAGAGTCAGGTTCTATCATTCTTCTTATGAAACTATCTTCTTAAGCAAACAAGCATTCAAAAACTCAGATTCATTATTAATGCGTGCAAGAATCAGAGAATGCAGTTTTGTCCACTCACTTAGATCAATCGTCTTGTGGTTCGGTCGGAAACTCTCCGAGAAGACTTCCGCTCGAGCAAGCAAAGCGATATTACTTGTACATAGTGCATACGCGGAGCGGGGCACTACATCCCCCCCCCCCCCCCCCCCCCCCGCGCGCAGTCAATATATCATTTCCCATTAATTTTTGTTCCTATGACGACTCCAAACAGGAGTGGATGAACATTGGGTCGGGCACCGCGGTTCACTCCCCTCGACTTAAAAAAAACCTAAGTTAGTCCAAAACCCTTCCTCTTATCAAGTCCAAACCCAAGTTTTCCTAAAGCACAAGACAAATTATTCTCTCCAGCCATAGAAAAAAAACCACGCAAATATGTTAGGGATAAAGATAAGTTGCTAGTAGATGGATAGAAGGATTTCACATCATGAGGAAGCGGTTGGTTGCAACATATCCACTTTAAATTCCATGGCCCATGCACATTGCAAGAATCACAACTCAATATAAACATGGCAATTAGAGGGGAGACTTGTGATGGTATTTCCTTCTATCCCCTCGCGACCTAACTTGCTCTCAGTATGTTTCTCCTTGTATTCCACGTGAACCCAAAAATTGTAGCCCCAAGGATGCCCTCTCTACCTCCTTCCACCGTCCAAGAGACTCCAGACACTGGCATGACTCCTCATTTCGTGTAGTATATTTCTCTTTGTACTCCATGTGAACCAAAAAATGTAGCCCCGAGGATGTCCTCTCTACCTCCTTCCACCGTCTAAGAGACTCCAGCCACTGTCACGATTCCTCATTTCGTGCAGGCACCAAGAAGATTTTGTTGAATGGATGTAAGGGGTGAGTGTTCTGTCTATTTGATTTAACTGAACCGTATTTTCCAAAACCATAATTAACCGCAAACTGCATAGCATCAAATCAAACCGCACCGTATAATCTCAAACCACATTTAACTGAACCCTATTAATAATAGGTTAATTCGGTTCATTACCGTAAACCCAAAAAAGATAAAAATACTAAAAGTTAACTCATGACTCAAAACATACTAATAAAGAGTCAGGCTACTAGAGGGAGGATGACTCGTACACGACAAGAGAATGTAAATTGAGGAGTGTGATGGATATGATAGATTTAGGATGATTATTGGGTTGGGTTTAGATATATACGTATGTAGGATTTGGCATACTTGTAGTATGTTATTCGGTTTGTTCGATTTTAATCAAACTGCATTCCCAAAGTCGCAAACCGAACCGCAAAACTGTAATTTTACAGATCCAAAACTGCAAACTGTAGTATCTTCCCTAAAACCGAACCATAGTCTAATTCGGTTAGGTTTGGTTTGCGAGTTTTGATCGGATAGTGCTCACCCTAATTGGATGTAGTTCCCTTAAATTTAGTGAATAGTTGACTTTGTTTTTATTTCTTTGATTTGAAAGTGTTGAGGTTGTGCATTTGGACCAGGGCTATCTAGTTCAGATCCGGATCCAAATATAAGCGGATATGGGTCAATTATTTTAGATTCCAGTTGGATCCGAATCCGGAGTTGATTTATCCGCATACGAATTTAATTTTTCTGGATACATATACATATTCCACTCTATTATCCTAATCCTGATACGAATATACCGATACCTATGTAAATATAATAAAATAATCTTAATATATCTACTCTTCTAAAACTAGGGAGCGCTCTATTTGTGACTAAACTTATTCTATTTGAAGTATATATCGTTACTCAAACCTAAGTTAATTAATACTCGACAAAACTTATATGAAATCATTTTTATCTCGCTGAAACTACAAGCCAAGAGATCCAGCTTGAGTAATTCTTGGCTAAACAAGAGAAATTGCATCATTTCTAAGCGAAGTGATCAAACAAAAGTGACTTGGACTAATCGATTTCGTCTTTTATATATGTGGAGATTGGTTGAAATTAACATATAAGCCATGATATGCTCTTAAATAACAAGCTTTCTATTATCTATCTCTATCTCTAGTTATAGTTAATACGTGTGCTTGGTCATCAATTCTCTTCAGAATCCAAACTTTAGTACCTCCAAAACCCTATTATATCCGATCTGTATTCGTATTTATTTTATATCTATCCGTATCTTACTATGTCTGATCCGAATTGGGATCCGTTTTTCCTGGATATGGTTATTGATTTTCATATCCGAACAACATTCGTATTCGTTATTAGAAAACAAATACGGACATGGTAATACCAGTCTGATCCGTATCCGCTCCAAATGCACCCCTAGTTGAGAAGTATGTTTAAAGTTTTGGTTTATCGATAGTATATAGAAACTAGAACTAGAGAACACGTAGGCATAAAAAAGGAGCTTCTTTTTGTTCAATTTTATCTTGTTTTCCCTTGTTTAGGGACAAACAATTTATTTTGATTAGATGTGGCAAAAAATCAACTTATTTGACAATAATTTTTCCTTGCAATTATTATTTACAGTCTGCAGTTTACATTTTGTAATCTGATTAGTTGATTTGTTAATAATAATGAGGGAAAGTACCAATAAATAGCAAATGAGCATTGACGATTTACAGTTTTAAGTTAACATGGTAGGAACTTGTTTTCCTTTTCCCTTAAAAGGCAAGATTGCTTTTTAAGTTTTGTTTGTCAACTTTTTGACGTGAAAGACACCTAGATTAGTGTATTGTTGTCTCTTTTCAGTCTGGCGATTGATTTTTTTGCTTTGGAGATTGACAAAATTTGGTGAATGGATATGAAAATTGATAATTTATGCAATTATTTATGTTGTTTCTAGATTACACCTGTCTTGCTTGGGAATTTCCATATCCAAGGATCTGTGAGTGAGTTGTACCATGATCAACAACGGAGGACAAAAACAGTAAGATGATTCTTTATTTTATGATTTTAGTATTTTACATCGTCCGTTTGGTTTGCTAATATTAGTTGGCAAGATAGCTTAAATGTAGGAGTTTTGTAACAAGAAACTTATGTGCTTATCTATGGTTTATTTTGTGGTGTTCTATCCTGAATTTTGGGATTTTCTGTCATATTTATACAAAAATATATGTTCATGTATTTTGAACCCAAATAAATTGAAGTTCGACATCTGATAACTAATTGATAATGGATATTGTGATTTAGCTTGAAACAAAAGCTGGCTGAGTATTAATGTTAGACTTGTGCAGACAATGCATTGGCAAATCCTCAAGTTACTTCCTAGTAGAGATAAACAAACCTCAAAGTTTATTAGTATTCCATAATTCGTTTTATCTTGTTAAGATGTAAACCTGTTGTTCATATTATTTCCCTTCTTTTGGGTGAGCAAATAGCAGTAAGAAAGAAATATTTAGCAATTTGAATATCATACAGGGGATTTACAATATTGCTTTTGATGTGGAGTTGGTAAGCTCCACAATGTGGGAAGCGCAGATGTGAGTGTGGTGATGTAGACGCGGCTGAAACGAGCGTCGTGAAGGATGAATAGTGCCATTGAAACGTTCGGCAGGGTGCCCGAATCCAAAATCATGTCCAAGTTCATGGACGATCCCGAATTCACAGTTTTCTTGGAATCCACCAAGTGATCTAAAAAGACTCTTTTAGAGAAAATTTGATATAATTCAAGACTAAGTTCCAAATAGTTACAAAGAGGCTATGTATAGTCTTACATTTGGGACAACAAAATAAAATCTAGATGAAAGCAAATGGCATGAATTACTGTAATGTTCAAACAATTTGATAGTCCTGCAAGACTTATTACAAATAAACTACTGAAATTTGTTGTAAGCGGTACTTCCCCCATTTCTCGACTGTTATGGCCAATAGGCGGCATTTTTCCACTTCAGATCTGTAGAACTCATTCTCGAGTTCTTCCTTGAAAATTGGAGCACCTAATTTGGGGGACAATTGCGAAGATCAAGCCCACAAGTGCAAAAGTGGAATGGAGGCAAATACTGTGTCGGGTACGGAGGATGGTACACTGTTGGATACGGTGTCGATGTGGACTATAGTTACATGGTACATCTAAACCCCCATCGAACTCATACAATTACGAGCGTTCTGGTACGTGGTACTTTTCCGATATGGGTTACTAAATTTGGCGATCCAAATCAATTGTTGAAATCTCACAATAAGTTTGTTTTTGTAAGAGTTTCTTTCGATGGAAAAGAAAACTTGGAAAAAACTTGAGATTCCTTATCAAATTATGTAGCTATAATTTCTTATGAAATTTGACTTTGTAGTTCGATATGATTGTTGTTTCTTCATTGCTTATGAGCCATCACTCTCTTTTGCAAATTGTTCCTGCAAAAAAGAGGATGAGTTTATGAGATTTTGTGATATTTTTGTTATTTTGTATTAAAGGTTCTAAGCTGTTTGTCATTTTATTTTATGATTTATTTACATGTTTTGATATGACACGATTGTATCATTTATTCGGAATGTTGTACTACAAATTGATATATGACTAAGAAAAGTCATGTTTTACATCTTATTGAATGAAGTAAAGTTAGCAGTTAGAATTTTTTTATGTTCTATATAAGGTTTTATTTCTGCATATGACACAATTATTTAGTTAAATTTGCACAAATAACTAGTTTTGGCCCGATAAGAATTTTAAAGCATACCTCTATTTAAATTGGTGAACCAGCTCATCCTATCCCCTCTGTACCAAAAATAAAAAAAAGTAGCGTACACCATTCCCGAACCCGTACCATAACCCGAGACGTACTACGTTCCAGGTAACTATGATGCGGACATGTCGGAGTTGGCGAGCTGAAATGTTGTTAGATGGAGGGTAATTATGTCGACCAAAGTCGATGTGTGGTTGCCTGAGTCCACAGACGGTCTCAAATCCATGAGCAAAATCTGAATCCACGGGGGTCTTGGAATCTACCAAGAATCAAAGAGGGACACTCTTTCAAGAAAATATTTGCATATATTAAGGTTAATCCTTATGGAGGCTACAAAGAGCCAATATATAGCCAAACACAAAGAGGCCAAGAGGAAACCCAAACCTAGAAGAAACATGACCAATCCTAACCATCCTAATATCCAAAAAAGGCTTAGTAGTCTTGCTACTCGACTTGTTACGTAAACTAGTCAAACTTGCTATCGACTTCTCAACATGTGTTTCTCAGTTATTTTGTCTAATAAGGACTTGTTTCCCCACATTAGACTCCCCTGCTTGAATAGAACTTGTCCTAGTGTACTTTCTTGAACATTTGATTCGGCTCATCCACAAGAAGAAGAGATACTTGGGTGCACTCTCTTGCTCTTGGGCTTCAACTTCCCTAGTGTACAAACCATCTCACGAGCTCAATCTTGGGTCGATGTTTGAGTCCTCTACGAGCATAAAAGAGGTATGGATCCTCAATCAAATGTAAGGTATCCAATCCACACGATTTCTTTAACCATAAAACCATCATCATCAATTGCGTAAGGAAGGATAAGTTGGTGGTCATAAGCCTCAAATGATTGTGGTCTCGACAAAGGCATAAGAAAAGGGGTAAACGAGCCATGTATAGAATCAAAGATCAAGTGATGCATATAGCTTGTGCAACGAAGACGATCCCTTAATGATATAAATGCTTGTGCTTCCTTCAGAAACTTCCGAACTCGAGAATTATACTCCGGAATAGACGTGAAAATGCGCTCAACGAAGTCCTTGCTAATAAACCAACCTAGGAGTTGCTTCAGCGGATTGAAAGAGCTCCTAAGGAAAGGGTCGTAGGTGGCTGGATCGCAGAGAGGAATGACATGCACTTAGGACACCATCTCATCATTATGTGGGGATTGGGATGATGCGTCAGGTACTGTCGGTGGATGACATCCTTTGTCACGTCCAAATTTCGCATTATCGATAAGTTGACACTTGACGTGATGTCGTACAAGTCTAAATTGTACTTGTACAATGCAAGAACGCACACGAGTGTTCATTTGAATTAAAGGTTGGAACCACATAGCAGGAGAAAATTGAATACACATCATAGGAAGAAAATAACATCTTTATTGATAGTTTGCAGCGGAGTACAAGGTCTCAATACATTGAAATGCCGTCTCGGCTTACATTCATGAAGTTGTTATGAAATAATACTCTTGTTCCATACATAATGTCCCTTTATTACATCGAAACCAAAATATCTTCAAAAGAAATATTTTCAAAAGACTTTGGAAATTAGAAGAGTTAAGTGCTATCCGAGTCTCCTAGTGTCTGTGTACACCCTTGTTGTTCCCAACACCTGTAAATGAGGGGGTCAGTACATTGGAAAATGTACTGGTGAGCGGAATCAACCCAACTTACCTAAATCGACACTTTTATCATGTGAACCATATAATATATTAAGTGATCTTTCTATTAGGTTCTAGGGTCAATTTATATTTCATAATCAATGAAATAAAGTGAAAACAAGAAACATATAATCATCACTTATAAGTGATTTCTTTACCAACAGTTGTTTTGTTCTTCACTGCATAAAAACATGATTAATACTTATTGTCCCTACAGAAGATATTCGTTAGCATGCATCATGTCTATATGAGGGTCATTGGTGAATCCGACACCATAAAGGACTATTACGTGGTATTGCGACATGCCCTTCTAATCCAGGTAGCTGACCCCACTGAAAGTCCTGGAATACCTCGTATGTGAAGCACGTTTCATATAATTTTTTCTAGGCCGATTCGGTTTTAGTGTCCCAGATACCATTTCAAGAAAAAAACAAACCTTGCGCACAAGTTATCCATAAACATGTAAATGTGTGAGTAATTTAACTATAAAATATATGTATGGTACAGAAACTGAAATAAGGCAATGTAAATCTCTACTTGTACATCAGTTCATTCTTGCGATTTTGTATTATTTCGATTGGCGACCTATTGGCCCCAAACCATTTCGACTATTCCATAGTACTATACCACATCCCAACAGTTTCGTGGTACCAGACCACATCTATTATGTTTCTCATACGAATGTCTTACTACATAAATCTCGTACATAGGTGCACTTAACGGTTACAGCCCTCAGTGTTCCAATTTCTTAGTGTTACAACATACATGTGGCTTTCTTTTATCTGTTACATTATACTAGACATTATCGATCTAAGGACGTTGCAAGGATACAAACAATTCTTTTTGTTAAGTTGTGAAGAAAAGAAAAGAAGGCCGGAACCACCCACCGATTAGAGAAGTCGTCGAGAGAAGGAGAATCGCCTTGCAACAATCAAGCCTCAGTTACGCGTCCTTCTACAATGGCACCAACATCTAATCAATACGTTTCTTTTATTCTTCGTTTCTCTCAAAATTCTTTGAATGAATGTAGAAATCGATGAAAGCGGACAATATAAACAATAATTGAAAACTAACATGAAAGCGCATTCATCAAAACCAAATAGCAAAAACGTCCAACGAAAACTACAATGAAAATGTATGGAAATATACTCTTATATAGATCTCTTCGCAAAGACACAATCCACTGTATTTTGGACTCATTCCAACAGAAGTCAACCCATGATTATGAAAGATCTTAGAAGTCAGAAACTCCTAGGAGATCAACGAATCTCAGTAAGAACCTTGATTCGACGATTTTTACTTGGGAGCTCATTTATTCGATGACGGGAGCTCGTTTTCCCGGCGATGGGTGCATGTTTCCCCGACGACATGAACGCTTTCAATAACATGACCATAACTTTAATTGAGGACAATTTTTTTGGAAAAAAAGTTGGAGAATTTTTTATACACGTTCATCAAAGTAACAAAAAACTAAGGATCATTTACCTTGACATCATAAAAATTATCATGCTAATGTTCTCTCTATAACTTTGAACTAAACTTTATAAATTCTAATAAATATTAAGATATCTATAAATTTTAATAACAATAATTAATAAACATAAAAAAAAATTATTAGTGTACGCTCCCATCATGCTTTCAAATTTAGACTCTTCTAAGTAGTCGCGCTCCCCTGCCCTCGCTTCCGCCTCCGCTTCCGTCCCTGCTCCCGCTTCTGGCTTTTGATGAAAAGATTCTCTATGCATTCGTCCTAGTCGATTAGATGCCGAAAGGTTTCCAATGCTCAGTTCTAACTAAGTCAAACTAGCCACAAGTCCGCACATAGTGCCCCACCCGGAGCGGGACACTACATCCTTGACCTCGGAAAATGGCAACTCCTTGGAACTAGCCGGCGGAGACTCAAGGCTCCTCTCAATTTGACAATTGTAGCTCGGAGTAAATCTTATAGTCTATAATCCATTTGTTAGATTGTCATAAACACATTAACCCAAGAAGTGAAGATGTTGGATAGTTAGCCAACATTCCTCATCTATGTTAACACTCTGCATGACAACATGGCTTCCTCTCAATTTGACTGTTGTAGCTCGGAGTAAATCTTATAGTCTATATCCATTTGTTAGATTGTCATAAACACATTAACCCAAGAACTGAAGCTGTTGGATAGTTAGCCAACATTCTTCTTCTACGTGAGCACTCTGCAGGGCAACATAAACAAAGGTAAATATGGTTTAGGATGATTTTGCTAGCAAGGTTTGGGCCCAAGACTCACAAAACCCCATGCAAGTGAGAAGACAAAATTAAATGAGTAGCATATAGTTTCTAGCAAGTCTTGAACCCGTCTCTTAAACCCTGATACTCTGACATCAAACTACATTAAACTACTAAACTGCTGGTTATGGACTATTGATCTATACTAAGCCAAACTCTAACGGATGGAGGGAACTGGTTTTATTACGCACACACAAATTTTATATATATATATATATATATATATATATATATATATATATATATATATAGGGAATTTTATCCATCTCTATGTCACATTAAGCCAAAGAGTGAAAAGGAACCATATTCCAGAAATTTGCCATTATAAGACCATTTATTAATATTATATTGGTTATTGAGACAGAAAATTGTAACTCCAATGTATGTCCAGAAGCTTGTGAGAAAAATGGCAAAAGGAGTAGGTGAAATTTGGTCATGTGCTTATCTGCAAGTTTCATCATTATGAAATTATGTAAAGCTATTATTGTAGTATATAAATTTTGCTTACTTTTTTTTGAAATTTTATTTTCTATAATTTTTTTGAGATATATTTAGATAGTTTCAAATTTTATAGTTCTGTTTATAAACCTGATTCTAGTTTGTTGGCCCTGACTGGAGATGAGCATATAGATCACGACTGCATCTCAAAACCTATGAATCATTGCGGTTTAACTTGATCTAACCCAACTCGTCATCTTGCATAGGATCAACTAAAACTAGTAAGAGATGTTTTAATCATGTAATGGGTTTGATTCACACAAATAATTGTGTCGGTTAGGCCCAAACTGTCGACCCAAAATAGTTTACTGCTTTGTCAGGGTTGCACCATTGTCTTGATTTGAACCTGTATACTTTCAGTTTCTAGTAACTACAAGAAAAGATCAAGGGTCAAATATTTTTACTGATTTAATGTTTAATATTTCAGGGTATAAGGAAATTTATTAAGGAATGCTGGCACACTACATAATATATAATAAATCAACCAGTTTTAATACATTTTTGAATAGAGAATAAATAAAGTAATTATAGATGTATGCAGTATTAGAAGTACTAATATACTATACTGAATTTGTAGCAAATATTAGAGCATCAGTTTCTAATATCCGATGAATTTTGTTGATACTAGTTTGTCGCTGTTCGGTGCGATGGTATGGCTTGTTGCTTGCATCCGGTGGATGCGGGTTCGAGTTGCAAAAACACTCTCTAGAAGCGGACATCTTGACCCTCTCCAGACCCAGCATAAGCGGAATACTTTACACTGCATAAGCGGGATACTTGTGGCACTAGGACACCCTTTTACAAGTATTTTTTGCTAAGTTATGGATGCATCCTTCGCATGGCTGAGCCCCCTCTTGATTTTCAAAATCCAGTGAGCTCTAAATCACAGGCATGACTAGGTGGCACTTGATGCGACAGTAAGGCTTAGCGCTTGTATTCGAGTGTTAGAAACAGTCTTCCATATATTGGGTATATTGGGAACAAGGCTGCTTACATCTTGACCAGTCCCCATTAGCGGAAGCCTTGTGGCACCGGGACACCTTTTTCTGTGAGTTCTAAATCGCGGGCACCATTCCTAGAGGTTTGATATCCTAATATGTCTTATATGTTGTACATATATTAGTTTGTAGTCTGCCTTCTTAATTAAATATGATATCTTAATGGAAATATACTATATAAGTTGATAAACTGTACTAGAGTTCTGCATGTTCCACATTATTTGCATCTCAAATGTGTTTCATACTTGCATATTTCATTTTTCATGAGAACAATTAATCATATGTTTCTACTATCAGCATTTTCCATGAAACTGTCTGAACTATTTGGATTACAAATAACAAAGATAACTCATATTTATAAAGAACCTTCTGTTATTTTTGTCTTGTGCAGACTCCAAAATCCAGAGTTGTACGAATGGAAAAGGGAGGTGGTAAAAAGCCTGCTGTTATAGGAGATAATATAGTAGGTGAAGGTCTGCATAGTGGACATAACATAGAGGCTGAAGCCGCTGATATATCACCTGCTTTTGTTGACAGCGAAAATTATTCACCACACAATCAAGACAATCAAGAAACATCAGAAAAAAGTGATGGTCTAGATGATCTTTGGAGAGACATGTCAGTGGCCATGGAATGCTCAAAGGTACTATTTTTTTGTTCTTTATTAATTTTGAATCATCTTTTATTAGCTTATTGGTCAACATTCTCTTTTCGTGTATGCAATATACATTATGCGAGTTATGTCCTTGAATTAGTTCACTTCTTTGTTTTAATATTTTCTTTACTCTCTTAAATTATCTATAAAAATCTCTTCTGCAGTAGAACAGGTTGTTCTTATGACAATTATGCTTATTTTTCTTTCTGAAATCATGCATTGCTAGTCAAAGCACATTTGAAAATGCTTCTGTAGAGTGTCCAATATCTGTTTTACGTCTTCTATGTGAAAATATTCAATTCTAATAAGATTCACACCTTGTATCCGCATCTGAGACAGAAAGAAAGCAACAAACTGCCAGCTGCAACAAGGGCAACAAAACACTGATCGTTCCATTTGGTCAGCACCCTGGCTTTCCTCATTTTACTGGCTAGAGAGTGCTAGAGAGTGGTCATTTCAGTCTGCCAAGTTTTTGCTTGCAAGCTATATCTCTAGTCACGAATGTTAAGGTTTGTTGATTGGAGGTATAAAACAAATGCTCAAGGTTTCGTTTAAAGGATGAAGAGGCTCTTTGGTGGAAGTATCCTATGCAATGTAATGTCTAGTACTGTGCTCTGAAGTTTGATGTGAAATTCCTAGCATGATGGGGATATCAATTTGATTTTCTATTCTTGTTAACTCACCCTCATTTCCATTTCTGCAGTTTTGTAATTTCGATTGATTTCGTGGTATATCTATATAAATAATACCAATATAAAATAGATGAATGTGTGTAGTTTCGTCGATTGTGGTCCGAATCTAAGATTTAGTCAAAGTTAGGCAGCACCATAGTTACCGGGATCTCCTACAATCTTGGTAACCGTGTTCAGGAGCTCTAGGCCCTAACTGTAGCGGTTTCCCGATCTGGATAGAAAGTGGCGATCTGAGCAATCCGGGTTAGGAAGTTCAACAAAGATATGAATCAAATAGAAAAGACAACACAAATGAACCATTCGAAATGAAATTACTTCATAGGCATACCCTCTCATATTGCAAACCAAGAAACTATCATATCCTGTTCCCTAACATGTGTCAAGAACTGTGCCTAGCTAACTATGGGTGATACTATACACTTCAGAGTGAAAATTTAATCAAAACCAATTCTATATAGGTTTCAGACTGGTCCCCTCTGAAACTGGTTCAAAAAGGTCAAAAGGAATTCGGAACTCGAAACCTTAAACCGTTGAATGAACGTTTAAAGAGGAAGACAGCTTAAAAATAGTTACATAGGAAATGAGAAACTAAGACTGTTTCTTTTGTGTTCGTAGAATACAGATTGGGAAAGATACTCATAAAATTGAACACTAGAGGAACGTTGTGTTGTGACCGCGGAATACTACTGTTAGAGAGGAAATTTTATAATCATACAACAATAACAACAAAGCCTTTAACCTAATCATATGGGTCGATATGTTGGGTAGCTGAGAAACATGACCAATAATTTAAAAAATAGGATAGACATTAGACAATAAACACATTTAGTGGACAAGTGGCAACACATTAAAAGATAGGATAGACATTAGATGATAAACACATTTGGGAAGTTGGATTTGGCGTCAATTGGTGATGAGAGAAAAAGAGAGATGTTTTCGACGTATGGATAAAGACAAATGAATACACCACTAAGATGAGTTACAAAATCTTAGTTAAATAGAATTAAGGTGGACCTAACTGAACTTGGATCAAGGCTGTGAAAGGCCATGGCGTTTGCTGATGTTGAGAAGGGTATGTCCCTTAAGGTGGATGGAAGAAAAAGATTCATGTGGCGAAGTTAACATTTTTGGATAAAGGATTGCATTCTTGTTGATTAGCATTACTAAGTTACAGCGTAGAGAATTCTCAAAAGAAAGTTGCAGCATAATAACATGTCTTTGCACTCACACAAACTAAATTATTTCCAATACTAAGCCTTTTTCTATAATTCAAGCTGAGATAAATGTGGTTTACCAAATAATAGAACATTCAAGATTTCCTTAAGTATATATAATTAATTTTGAAGATTTGAAATACTTGTAATTAGCTTTCATGCACAAACTAATGTTGCTCATGTTTGATATGACATCATATGTTGCCTATGATTTCAGATAGGAACAATGACATCTTAGTAGTCTCTGGCCTTTGTTTCCGCACTATTTTAATATATTGGAGATCTGATAGAAATCTCTACTTCAATGCTGTATACTCATACAATGAAAATCCTCTGCTTAGTTTCCTTTCTAGAAGCTATTCCTGTCAATATATATCTTCCCTGAATTGTCTCTATGATTGCATTATGAATTTAAAATTTTAATAATAAATAGTTAACATTTACTTTTACATTTCTGAAAATTTGTTCAGTTAGATTGACATCTGCAATATGTATTAAACTATTAAGAAAATCCAGTTAGTTCTTGCTTTATCAGATAAGGTTGTCAAAGCGATCTTTATGTTTATTCTAGGATGCTACACCCCCAGATGGATTAGCTCCTGTACAAAATGAAGAAGTAGAAGACTGCAACCATTCATTCAAGTTCAATGACGAACTGGGGCTTGTTTGTTTGGTTTGTGGAGTTGTGCAGAAAAGTATTGAAACAATCTTTGATTACCAATGGACAAAGGTACTTAAGAGCCCCTCATGGTGCTCATTTGTATTCTCTCTCTCTTAACTTTCCCATAATGCTTACATAGTCTGATATAAATATTTGGTTCTTCAGATTCTTTTCTGTCCCTCTGTACTAATTGATCATTTCCTTCTATAATAAGCTCGTCAATCATATGCATGTTTGGTAATTGCTTGAAATCTTCATTTTTGTATTTGGAGATATTCCATATTATATATATTCTATTGCTTTTCGTTTTGCTTAAAGATATTGACAATGGTGATAAAACTGCTATACTTTTTGGGAGAACATAAAAGTGAAACTTCCATGCAGAAAACTGATACCAGAGTTTTATTATCCCACAATAGAAAGCATTTATTACTTAGGATGATATATATATATATATATATATATATATATATATATATATATATATATATATATATATATATAACAATTCTTGGCCAGACCTGGCCGTTTATGGGGAGGCAGTTGAGGCTGGTCTTCAAACCCAGGTCGTTGGCAATGCCCAATATTGTTTTGTATAGAGGCTTAAGGCTGTCAAGAGTAAGCTTAAACGTTGGAACTTGGAGCGGCCAAAGCCGGTCCTACGTCAACTGGAGATGGAGTTACATGCGGTCTAGGAGAGCCTCCGGAATGACATCCAGAACCCAGACCTTGCTCATCAGGAGTCCCAACTATTGGAGGAGGTTCGTATTCTTTTATTATAGGAGGAGATTCAACTCGCACAAAAGGCCAAATGGAGTTGGCTTAAGGAGGGAGATCGATGCACGAAGTTCTTCTATGATGTCATCCGGACACGTCAACATAGGAACTCCATCAGCAAATTAGTGGATGCTTCGGGTAGAGAGATTTTTCCTCTAGTGATATTCAGATGGAGGTAGTCAACTTCTACACTCAGTATACAACCAGCATGATTATACTTCTGAGTTCCCCGATATCATATGTAAACATTTGGTAACTCAGTATGGCAACCAACGACTACTTGCTCCGGTGCTTCTGGAAGAGGTGGAAGATATGGTGAAAAAGGTAGAACCTAACAAAGTCCCTGGACCGGATGGTTTCAATAGTAAATTCTATAAAAATCACTGGAAAGTTCTCAAGGGCCCGATCCTCGCTATTGTCCAAGATTTTTTCATCAACAAAAGACTGTTGAGGGAGATTAATCATACCTTCCTCATTCTCATTCCGAAGAAAGTGATGAGACGGTCCCTCCTTAAGTGGAGGAGAGAATATTGTTGTTCCAAGGTTAATGAACCTTGGAGAAAGTTTATTGACTTATGGTGTGTCAAGACCCGCATCCGGAGATTTGGGTACGAGTGCGTGGGTACGTCCAGCCTGCGCCACAGTGTCGGCGGTAGAACATTGTCTAAAAATATTCCTGTAATATCTAACACTTCACATAATATAAAGAGTAACAGGTAGTATACTCAATCACAAACTAAGATAGATGTAAACATGATGTTATATATGTATACGAGTTACAATACGTCTAGAGTTCAACTTTCATACAACTATAACAAAGCCTCCGGAAATAGTTCCGTCAAAACTATAACTAATCTAAATATCATAACTGGGTTTCCTTTCCGCTGTACTCCTCGATCCTCCGGAAAGGTAAGGTCAGGCTCTAAACTACTCTCCGGCAATCCATAATAGGGGCACATATCCTCATAATTGTCACATGAAATATTATCCAGTCAGGATGGAACAATTACAACTCTAACAGCAGTTTTAATACATGATAAAGACTATAAAAAAATATTAGTAAATATAATGCATGATGGATAAAAGTAACTCATATTAAGGCATGGCAAAAAATGGATAATAAATAAACAGGAATAATATGACGCATATCAATAAGTAAGGAGTAAGACAAGAAAAACCTGTAACTACTAAGTGTTTTGAAATACTAGGTTTAATTATGTGATCGGCTTGGGATAAGCACAATGGGAGTTTGGCTAACCACACGTGAAGTGTATAATTAGCTTTCCATAGGAATTATACTTGCACATGATTTAAGGGTATGATCACATTTCAACTAGCATTTTTTCGCCCCGACTAGTATACATGAATCAAAAAGAAATGTTGAAGTGTTACACAAGATAAATGTCTAAAACATAAACAACAAGATTTACTAATCCGTGTACTATCGTGTCAGGAATCAAGTACAACATTACTACTACATGTATTATAGAAATCATCAGTAAAGAAAACCATCAGAGATTGTACTCGCATGAGGTCCTGAGCTGAAAGCACCAGTCAGAGTCTGTGACAAAGTTTGGATGTCCTATAACATAAATACGTATGTCAATTGGTAAAATATAATCAAGACAAACTTATTTTACTTGGTCATGGATTTTCTAGGTCTTTTCCTATCTCAACTTGGTTTGCTAGGTAGGTATGCTAACATTTATCAATATATATTGTCAATACCTTAACTATATTCTATGTAGTTTATGACAATACATGCGTGGTATCAAGGTATCACTTGATACTACTCATACCCAAGATATCCTAGTACCTTATGGATATCCACACCCTAGGTACTTGACACTATAGGATACCCACATCATATTTATCCTTATATATATAAAGACACTTAACACACTCATATGTGACACTTGATATGGCCACTGTAATCATACTGCTACTGATACATCCCATGACCCAATAACTCATCTTACCACACACCAAAATTGTGCACATACATTCTCTGTGCACTACCCTTCACCAACAGATCACATCTAACTGCACACACATGTACACTTACACATATGTATGATACCATCATACTCTAATAACACATTAAAGCTCATTCTTCACTTCTATTTAGTGCAGAATTCTGAGGCAATTACTTAGTATTTTTGTATATACATATCTCTAACCTTCATTGATATTGAAATTAGTTCATACCTACATCATCACTCTAATACATGCTGTAGTTTGCAGCACACTCTATGTTTGTGCTGTTGCTAACCTCTGCAGTGCACTGGAATACTAACTTGCTGCTAATCCTAATATCAGACCACATTCCCTCTTCTAACCAACTGATACCCAGGTTACTATACCTCTTCCCACTTCTAGACACTACTTTACAACCTCTAATACACAAGAGAAGCACACCCTAACAACTCTGCACTATTGACATCATTTGAAACTTGTTAAAATATACACTTAGCCTCTATCCTACTGCTGCACTCTGCTGCTGCTGTGCATGCTGCTGCCGTGCCTACTGCTGCAGCAGTCCCCCCCTCCCTTACACACACACGCATATATATATATATATACACACACCCTATCCTACATGAATATTAAAGAGGGTTAAAGGTTACCTTGTTAAATGAAAACCAAGGCTTCTCCAATGAGCTCTTTAAGTTGTGTAGAGATGGGAAGTGGGGATAGTATGTGAAGGAGGTAGGGGATGTCTTTATATAGGAAAGGAGAGGGAGAAGGGGTGTTGGGGGCATGTTAGAAGGGTTGGGTGCATGAGAGAGAGAAATGAGGGAGGGGTGTGGGGTGTGGTGATGTGTGAGGAGGGGATTGGGTGAGGGCATGTGAGGAAGATGGGTTTCATGTGGAGGTGATGAGGTGTAAGAAGGTAAATGGATGGGGACATATGAGGGGTGGTGGCTTGGGTGATGTCATACGGAGGTGAGGTCATGGGTGAGGTCATAGTGAAGGTGAGGTTATGGATGATGTCATAGGGAGGGTGGTGTCATGTTTAAGGGGAATGAATGGTTAGGGGGATGAATGAAATGATTAAGTTATATTAGGACTTGACCAAATTGTCCTTTGAACAATCCAAATTGGATTTGTCTTCTCATGACAACATTTGTTTTATATGATTAACCTTAATTAATTCTTAACTAGAGGGTTTAACACTTTAACTATTAATTATACTTAGTAATAAATTAATTGTCAATGTTAATTGCAATTTTGAAGAATGGAGGTTACAAATCTACCTCCCTTAGAAAAATTTCGTCATCACAATTTAAGATAGAACATGGATGAAGGAAGAAAAGGACTACCTCACGGCTCGAAGAGATATGGGTATTTCTCACGCATCTCATCCTCTCTTATTATTTACAACATTGTCACTTATGTAACAAGACCGGAATAGATTTGTTACTAGTTTTGTATTAACGAACGCTAGATATTGAGGCGACCAAAGGCGACCGTTAGGGAGGTGATAGAAGACCATTGTTTTCTAAGACTTCACGCTCATTCAGAAGAAAGGCCAACACATCTTTGTTTATAGAAACGATTGAGACTGAAGGCTATTCAAAACATGGAACACGATTTCATTGTTTTGTTTATCATGTCATTTTACATAGAAATAGTTCAAGTCACGGGAACTTATTAATTGCTTATTTCTATTGTAGATATCTCCCGTTGGTCCACTTAAGTAACCATCGAACATATCAGATAACGTAGAAGGAACAAAACCAGATCAGACGAATCTTCAATTCCCATAGGGGAAGAATCAGTTACCGATGGTGAATCATCAGTTACCGTAGGGGTGAGAGGGCGCATCACATCAATGTTGCTCGCCTTCTCACTGGCCTCACTGTCATCCTCCTCATGAAGCTTAGCTTCAGATACATTTTTCTTCTCTTCGTGCAGTTTAGCAATTTCTCTCTTTCTTGGCTAACTTCAAATCATATTCTTTCTCTTTATTGACTAACTTCAAATCATATTCTTCCTTCATCAACTTCAATTCTAATTCCAGAATTGTGCTTTCTTGACCACCAAAGTCTATCACATTCTTTGGTGTTGTGTCTACCCAAACATTGTTATCATCATAAACATGATCCCGTTTGGTAGCTTTGATTCCAATGTTGACTTGGTATTCCCTCTTGGCTATGTTCCGGGTATACAAATCAATTCTGAAGTAAGCTTCCACGGTGATTTGCTTACTTTGAGAAGGATTAGCGTGTAGTTTCTTAAAGTCTTCAAAATCTAGCTTGTCTTTAGCTGGACCCTTCTGCTTAATTATTCTGTATATAATTGGTCCTTCTTGGGCATGGGAATCTCTTGTAATCCTTCCAAGCGGTCGAATTGAATTGGTCACATCTGCCTTCCCGCTTAGTGAATCTCTAAGGGGCGTAATTAATCCAATCTCTCAATCGGTTGATCAAATGCATTGACATTGGCGCATTGGATTTCTGCTTTTGGATGAATCGGTCTTGACATTTATAACCTATTTATCATGTTCCTCATTATCTTAATTTTCTTATTATATAATCATGAAACCTCTAGTATTATTACATAGCCTTGATACATTAATTTCTATCATATCCATTCAATCTCTCGATTTTGACATTTATGTGACGATCCGTTCCGTTCAAGCGGATAACCGATTCAAACGGCACAAGTGCAACGATCCGACCCGCTTTGCTCAGCGAGAAGACTTGTTTGAGGCAAATGATTTCTAGACTTGGCCTTTCAGGAGTTCCGACTTAGACTTTCAGAGGCTCGCTCGGAGTATCGCTCGACCGAGGCGAATCATCGCTAAGGTGGATGGCTACGATGAATTTGTCTTTGCTTAGCCAACACACTTAAAATATGGACGATACATGCTAGTCGCTAGGTGAATCACCCCCTGCATGCTAATAAAGAATACAACGCACCTAGCTAAGTGAATAATCCTAACTTTTATTGCTTGTGTTAGAACATGGAAATTGAAACTTTGCTTATAAATGGACCCCCGCATGCTACCTTTGCCTTGTGCAACTAGACCTCGCTATGCCTCGAGTACAACGATATATGTATACTCTCCGTAGTGCACTGCTTCACTTGTTACACTGCACGTCCCATAGATAATGTCGCTCGGTATGTCCCTTTACGGTTTCACTCCTCGCTTATCCTTAGAACCGTGCCAAACGTAAATGCTTATGTTCAATATAAATGCATGCTTGCCTGCTTACTTGTAGTTTGTACTCGTTGCCTCGATTTAATGCTTGTCACTTATATGCATGCCACAATTCATCGCACTTCACTATCTGTGATTCACTCAGTTGAGACAGGAAGACTATCAAAATAGTCATTTCGAGCCAAGTATAGAATATTGAAAGTATTCGGAACCGTTAGGTCGCCAAGGCATTTCCCGAACTAGGGGACTGCATCAATGGACAGTTAAGCAAGATAACATCGCAACATCTCTGAAAATCGATACTCGTCCTGTACTGAATCTAACGGCTCGGGGAGTCGATATTGTATTGTACTGATTGAACATGAATTGAAATTGTATATGTACCTGAGAGAATATAAAAAACTTGAGGATATACATGGTCACAGACAACTTGTGCACATGGTGGATTTTCGAATCTAGTTCCGCAGACGGTCGCCGGGACACTGGAGCCGATCCGATCTAGATGGGGCCGATTGGTAGTCGTTTGTATGGGCGGGATGGGTGCAATGCTATCTGTATCTTGCTTGCACGCCATCTTTAGCCTCAAGACTACACCGTCCTTTATGGCGTCATGCCAGTGACCCTTTTTGTCATATAGATTAAGTTGGCTCGATTGCGGCAACCCGCGTGCGAGTCATTGCATTGTAGGTAACTGTGGTGTAACACACATGTACCTATAACTGCATCAGAAACACCTGAACGATATGAATATGAGACACTTGTGTATAAATTGAACACTTGAACGTACAATGCAACACACTTGAGAAATCCTTATAACTCGTGCACCCGAAACATAATCTCGTTCACTACACTTGTATTGCATATGCTATTGCCCCTGGATTTTATTATATATGCTCGTGCTTGATTTAACTTGGTTTGCCTTGGACAGAGAAGGACGGATGGTAAGTTGGTAAGTCTCACCGTGTTCCTTTATATCGCACGGTGCACTGCCACACGAGTTAGACTTTACATCATTGCCATGAAACTGATCCTAAGGCAAGACTAGAAAGATAACTTAATAGATGGTGCACGGAACCTATATAACGTGTTTGGATTTGTCGAGCGGGCGAGAAGCCTCCCCACCAGTGCATTCATGTACTGATAACCCACCAGATTGCTTGCAGGGTGCGGGAGAACCTCGTTCGGTGCGGATGCCTCCTTCGCGTGTGCTAAGGCGTGGAGTTCACTCTGGAGCCTTGGAACGTTGCGTCCGGAACTGAAGCACATATACATGACATAAAGTTGGAACATCGTCTATGTATCATACCACAAAATGTAGCCACTTGGCACGTTTTTGCTGTTTCAGAGAGAGGCTTGAGCGACTTGTAATTTCGGCCTAGCGTCGCCTGTAACACTTGTTCAATATCAATAAAGTGCTTGTTTTATTTCTATACTTGTGTTATTCAATGCTTCTGTTATTGACGACTGTGAACTTGTTACTAATTGCCTGTGCGTTTATTATTCCCCTGCACTCGGACAATCTGTGCGACTCTTTGGCTTAGACCTTTTACCGCATGTTCGGATCATGGTCTTGCACGGGCGTGACTTACGCTCGTGCGACATCATGTCCAGATGGGTCAAACGATCGTCCCGCGAGATCGCTGACGCGGTGATTCGCGCCTAGCGGGGACGGCCGATTGCATGCGGGAGATCGGGGCATGACATATTGGTATCAGAGCATGGCTATACGTCTTTGGACTTCTTATCGATCTTCTCAGTTTCGAAAGCTCGTTCATGGGTTATGTGCATATACTCTCTCGTTGACCCGATGGGATGTTCCAAACAATTAAGTCTAAATACTTTCAAAAGTTGCATGTGAATGATATGATTGTTTGTACGAAATCATAATGCGAATGTCTTTGTGCCGACCTGTGTTAGGCTTGGTTGGAGTAGACTCGTGCTAGAATTTGCAAGTTATGCGAACCCGAATACCTATACATAATTTTCAAGACTTCTAAAATTGCTTTCCTCACTTATAAAGTAGTCACATTTGAGTGGTATGCCGACTGCGAAGCTTCGTTTCAGGAGTTAAAGCAGCGCTTCGTCTCTGCTCCGATACTTGCACTGCCGGACGAGAATATGGGTTTCCAAATCTTTAGCGACGCCTCAGGCCAGGGCTTAGGAGCTGTGCTCATGCAGCAAAATAAAGTGATAGCCTTTGCTTCGAGACAATTGAAGCCACATGAACACAACTACCCTACACATGACTTAGAACTTGCAGCGATTGTGTTTGCGTTGAAGTTGTGGCGACACTATCTCTATGGCGTACCTTGCCAAATTTTTACCGACCACCAGAGCCTCAAGTATCTATTCACTCAAACGGACATAAACCTACGGCAAAGGCATTGGCTAGAACTCATTAAAGACTACGACTTAACTATCAACTACACCTCAGACAAAGGGAATGTTGTAGCTGACGCGTTGAGTCGAGTATTTGCGGGATCTCTATCCGTCAACTACATGCTACAAAAAGAATTGGAGAGTATGGGTATTGAGCTGCGAATTCGATATCGAGGGAGACCGATTGGGGGATCACTAGCTCAGTTACTCCTTGAACCGAGCCTGTTAGAAAAGGTCAAGTTCGCGCAGACGAACGACCCATTCCTGATGAAGATGCACGAGCAGATTTCAGCAGGGAAGGCAACCGACTTTGCAGTGGATGAAAGCGGAACGTTGTGGGTAAGAGGAAGACTGTGCGTGTCCAACGATGCAGAACTCAGAAAGGAGATCCTCACGGAAGCTCACTATACGGCCTATGTATCACATCTTGGAAGTACGAAGATGTATCAAGACCTTCACATGATCTTCTGGAGGCACGACTTGAAGAAAGATGTGGTGCTCTTCGTGGCTCAATGCTTGTCTTGCCAGAGAGTTAAAACCGAGCACCAGAGGCCAGGCATAAAGATGCAGAACCTTGCTATCCCGGAGTGGAAATGTGACCATATTATGATAGACTTTATTGTTGGCTTGCCGAAGACGCAACGGAAAAACAACGCCATCTGGGTCATCGTCGACTGGTTAACCAAGTCAACGCACTTCATTGCCATCAAAGTTACTTGGAGCATCGATCGCCTGGCTCAAATATACCTTGATGAGATAGTTCGACTACATGGCGTGCCATTGTCTCTCGTTTCAGATCGGGACGGACGGTTCTTATCACGTTTCTGGGAAAGCCTTTAGTCAGCTATAGTGACCAAGTTGAAGTTCAGTACATCGTACCATTCTTAAACAGATGGCCAAACGGAGCGGGTGAACTAGATCCTTGAAGACATGCTACGCCTATGTGCAATCGACTCGAAGTCAAGTTGGGACGTCCATCTACCGTTAGCAGAATTTGCATACAATAATAGTTACTAGTCTAACATTCAGATGGCTCCGTACGAGGCTTTGTATGGGCGAAAATACAGATTGCTATATGTTGGGATAAAGTTGGCAAGCGACAGATCCTCGGCCCGGAGCTAGTAGAGCAGACCGTTCAGAAGGTTTGGCTGATCCGAGAGCGATTAAACGTGGCGCAAAGCAGACAAAAGAGTTATGCAGACATCCACAAACGACCCCTTGAATTTACAGCTGGTGATCACGTGTTTCTCAAAGTCACGCCAATGCGAGGAGTCACGAGATTTGGAGTAAAGGAGAAGTTAAGTCTACGATTTGTTGGTCCGTTCAAAATTCTCAGGCGAGTCGTCCTAGTTGCATATCAAATTGCCCTACCATCGAGCTTATCAGAAGTGCATGATATCTTTCATGTGTCACAACTGCGGAAGTACGTGCATGATCCTAGTCACATGATAGATTTTGGTCTGTTGGGTTTGCAAGCAGACTTGTCCTATGTAGAAAAACTTGTGCAGATCATCGATCGAAAGGATAAGCAGCTCCAAAATCGTTCTGTCCCGCTTGTGCGCGTACTTTAGAGGAACCACGCGGTCGAGGAGTCGACCTAGGAACTCGAATCAGACATGAAGGAAAAGTTTCTCATTGTTTTCTTAGGGATATGTTTCATTCCTAAGTTTCGAGGACGAAATTTTTTATTAGTTGGTTAAGATGTAGTGCTCCGTTCCCCCTTTTCGTGGAGCGTGGCTCAGAAATACTTGGTATCGTTCGATCGGGACAGATTGAATCAAGATTATTTCTTCGTTATGGATTGGTTTCTTCGGAATCAAGTCCCATATTCAGCGGATCGTGCCTCAAGGAAGGACTCGACGGCAGAGTCGCGAGGGGCCTTTCCGTTGCGCTGGTTTCTTTGCCCGTTTTCGATGCCACTTTGTTGTTTTCTTGTTGGTTTTGTGACTTGCATTTTCTTGAACGGTTTCGATGGATTTCATTGTCTTCGTTTTTTGAATTTCGCATTTCGTATCGAACTCTGGGAGACCGAAGCAGGAGAAATTGATCATCTATTAATGCGTGCATGTGATCGTGTAAGCGACGCGCGAGTGGAGTCTTGAAGACCTCCCCCTTTCTCTTTCCCGATTCACCAACTTGTGAGTGGCCTTACCTTTGATTAACTCCCTTCTTCCAACTGTCCACTCCTAATATTCTGACTCGTTTGTGCATTTCGATCAACAATACCATAATAATAATAACTGAGTCCAGATAATAAGAAGTAAACTTGGAACACTTATGCTTGTCACACAACTTCACCGTATGATCACATTGTGCGTGCTTGTCCGCTATGCATGTATCTATGTTATGTTTCAATTGTAGTTAGAACTTATTCATCTATAACTGAAATGAGTAGTACATAATTTGCAATGTGTGATCACTTGAGCAGATAGACTATACCATCACATTGTGCTAAAGTAGTTATGTTTCATTATGATGTGTTGAAATGCTTCATATGTTAACTTAGTTTCGAGACATAGTATGGCCACGACAAACTTGTGCACAAGGTTTAGTTCCTGCGAACGGTTGCTTGGGCACTGGGACTGATTCATCCCGGGAGGAACAACGGTATAGCTGTGCTAGCAGACTAGCACGGGCGAGTCGGGAACTTGTGGCGGGATTTGCTATCCGCGCCACAAGGAGCGTCGTCTACCCAGATTATAGTCCATGATGGCTTGTAGTGACAGTAAACCTTATGTATATTTAAACTGTGCAAGCTAACTATGTCTTCGTGGCAGGGAAGGACCTGGTAAATTTTGTGCAGATGGTTCAGACGGACAGGTAAAAGTCACCGAACGGTGGCATGTTTATTTCAGTCATTTCATATCTATTGCATGCTGTAACTTGAACTAAGACAAGATAGAAAGACCACATTAATAAATTGTATGCTTCACATGAATACTGTGTCAATTTGGTTAGTTGGGTTAGCTCGCCCTCATCGGTACTTTTCAAAGTATTGACCCTCGTTGTAGCAGGTTCTCCGAGCCAAGGCGACGCGGCGAGGAGCTGAAGCTTCTTCCCCCAACCTGTCCATTACTCGATGTACTCCGTTCATGTATTTTGAAGCTTGTACAAACCATCCCAGAGCTCGTGCACACATTCTATGCAGCTCCGAGGCAGGGCGATAGCTTCGCCTGAAGGTCTATTATTTTTTGAAGTTCTAGTATGGGATGTAATGTATGGAACTGCTATCTCATTTTGCGTCCATCTTGTAAGCCCACGCGATACCCCTTTACTATGAGTCAAGAGTTTGTAACAAAGATGTATATTATCAATAAAGAGAACTTTTTTCGCTTCAATGTGTGTTCTTTAACTTGTGCACTCTGTTGTTGTGTTTCTATATATATCATTATGCTAGGTCTTGTGCGAACGCGCCTTACGCTCGCACGACATCACGTCCGAGGGACGATTAGCGATTCTGCGGATTCGGGGCATGTCAATATTCATCGTATCAAATTTCAAGATTTCTATCTACCCCCTAGCTAATTTTATGTCTCATATCTCGCATCCCCTTGTCAGTTACCATCTATTTCATGATCTTCAATATCATCTTTCCACTTCAACTACTTCATTACCCAAATATTTTCTTATTGTAGCTTAACCTTGATGGATACGACATTTAATCTAGTTATACCTCAAGTATGTGTCTTTCTAATCATGTATTTTATTCTGCAATCTCAATAAGAGTTAAAACCAATATACGTAAAATTTTCAAAACCCATATCAACATTTTGATCAAGAATGGGTTTTATTCTGCAATCTCAATAAGAGTTAAAACCAATATACTTAAAATTTTCAAAACCCATATCAACGTTTTGATCAAGAATCTTATTTCCCCTATCAATATTGATTGTTTTCATTTACTCTGGTTCTTAAAATTTTTCTTTTTAATTTAAACTCATAATCTTGCTATATCCCGATCTATCCTCGGGACTTTTTGTTATATGATTCCATCGTCAATTCTATTACGCTATTCTTATTACCATAAGCTTCCTTATTATGTCCATAACTCTTACCCCATGATGTTATCTTGGTTTAGTCCTTTGACCTTGAAATTTTTCTTAAGATAAACATTCTCTAGACTTATATATCTTTTGACTTTATTATCTTAATGCAAATTATTTCCATTCAATTCCTCGATATTTAGGGTACTTAAAATCCATTTTATGTACCTAATTCAAGTAACATTTAATGGTCAAAACATGTCCTAAAATATAAGCTAACCAATATAGTCAATCTCTAATGTTTAAGTAAATACCATAAAATTGAACTTCATTATTCAAATTCCTATCCTATTATCCTAATTTTTTTTAGAGAATAGTTGGACTAGGATAGACAGAGAAAATAGTTTAACTGATATTGTAAAATACTGTAATGGACTCAGTATGAATCAGCACAAGAATATAGTCAACAAGAAGATATAATAGCTGGTTGGAATTATTGTTCTAGAATATCTGCCCGAACTGCCTCAGATTTAATTAATCCTGAAGGGTATAGCCTCGTGATCTATTACCAAATTCTGTAATTTATAAAGTTTTAATTTTTTCCAAATTTTTGTCTTTAACTAGTCCTAAAATCTTCAAGTCAAATTTATGTCCACAATTCAAATTCAAGTCTCTCCTATTAACCTCGAGTTATTCTGGTATTCCTCAATTTCACATATAATTTCAATTTTTTGTTTCGATCAAATTTCTATTTTCTCCATTAATCGTCATTCACCAATTTCTACCTTATGAAGTTTGGAAAACTCCTCAATTCATAATCTTAATTTTCAACTATTATTCCCAATTTAAATTTTTGTATCCCAAGAATCAAAGATTTCATGTTTCTATCTTCCATTAATTACATCTCTCTTTAATTCAATTATCCTCGAAATCATGAATGAAATCATAAGTCCATCAGTTCAAAAATTATTCTTTGTTTTATTTTTAACAACCTTCAATATCGTTCATAATTATTTAAAACTACTTTGCCAGTAATCGTCTGGAATTTCCAAATTCTTATTAGTAACCATCCTTACAACCTCAAATATTTGATCCGGTTACCATTTTCTTCCAGATAAGTTACAACCTCAAGATATTTATAATCCCATAATTCA
>JAYESA010000015.1:50710120-50900120 GCA_036927795.1 Iris macrosiphon
TGCAAATTAATCGGAACAAAAGCAAGGTTTACTTCAATGCACATTGTCCGAACCAAGATGTAGTTATAGATATCATCCAAATAGATAGAGGAAATCTTCCGGTGAATATATGGGAATACCTTTATCTATTAATTACGCTCTGGATCACGAGTGCCGGAGCATGGTAGAATACGTTCAACGACGTAATGGCTGGCAGGCGCAGACATTGTCATTCAGAGGGAGGATCGAACAAGTGCGGCCAGTGATATATGCTAATTCTCTGTTTTGGCTTCAGGGTATTATGCTTCCGAAGGCGACTATTCAGAAACTGGAGAAATTATGCGCTGATTTCGTATGGCGAGGAGGGATGCATGCTATATCATAGGTGGAACTATTCCATCCTGAGGAAGGGGAAGTGGGTCTTAGATCTACGTGTCTGGTCTGAAGTTGCCTTAGAATTTCTTATTGGGCAACTCCTTATGGGCTAATTGGGTGCATGGCAGATACCTAAAGGGTGGTAATTCCTGGGTAGTTAACTCTAACAATAACTACTCTGTCATTTTTAAAACCATCCTGCTGTATAGAGGCAAGTTGAAATTTGTTATTACTAGGATTATAAGCAGCGGAGCGCAAACCCACTTATGGTTGATCCGTGGCTCGGGCATGAAAGTCTGGTTGAAAAACTGGGGTGGCAGGTATACAAAATGTTGGGAAGGCATGAATTGATTAGCATCCTTGTTGTGAATGGGGAATGGCAACTTCATGCACACCCGGTGGGGTGGAGGTTAGCTACAGACATCCAAAATATCACTCTGGACAGGAACAGAGTTGAAGATACTTGGATTTGGGATGGTGCTCCTTCATAGAATTTCAAATTCAGAGTAGCATATCACCAAGTTCGGCCAAGGTATGACACGATGCCGCTGATGGAATTTATATGGTTTGAAGGAGTAGCCCACAAGATGCAGCTTCATATGTACAAAACTTTGAAAGGGAGGCTATTGACCCTGGACAGATTAATAAGGTTTGGAATTCAAGTTCCTAATCAACGGCGTATGTGGTAAGGAAGATGAATCAATAAGCCATTTGTACTTTTCATGTTCATTTACATGGGAAATTTGGTCCAATCAGTGAGTAATAATGAAAATCCCTATAGTGGTGCTGCGAGACATTAGAGCTCAGATGGATTTCATGTCTACTCATCGTTCCAGGGGCGCCAGGTGGTTCACAGAGGCTGCGCTCAGTTGGCTACGACGGCATGGCACATTTGGCGGGAGAGGAATCACCGTATTTTTTAGGGTCCGAGTACTACTCAAATGGGCATCCTGCATTATATAGAATTCGATGTAGTTAGCATGAGATAAATGCTATCTGCGGTGTAATTAGCTCATATATCAATAAAATTATATATATATATATATATATATATATATATATGAACCGGCCAATGACCCTCTAGCCTAGTGGTTAGTGGAGAGGCATGCGGCCCGGGTGGTCAGGTGTTCGAGCCCCAGTGGAGGAATGAAAGTGATTACATCAATCAACTACTACTACCCTTTATATATATATATATATATATATATATGAACAGGTAAACAACTACTACCCTTCTTAAGCATGGGTTGTTTATTACATCAATCTCCCTAGCCTAGGCTCAGGTCTATTTTTCTACACGTCGATTCTCGATTTTTATGTGTCTGATGCATCATTCCTCGATCCACCGCTCGGGTTGATCTCCATCACACAATCTGTCCGAGTGACTATCACTCCCACATTCCTCTCTGCCCGCATTGACCGCTCCTCCAAGTCCAACTGTCAATCAACCGCTACTTGGATGTCTCAATTCATCCCTAATTTTAATTAAGCGCATAGTGTGCCAATGGGGATTCGAACCACCGACATGGTTTCCCGGGTCCTTACCAAGACTTGCCTCTTTTTTGTCACCACTCCGTTGTCGCTAATTTCTCATTCTTTTTTCTTTCTATTGTTTTTTTCACTGTGCGTGTTTGGGGGGATCATTCTTTCAGTTTAGAAATGGTGAAATACCCACTTGCCAAGGAGTGAAAATATTGTATTAGAAGAGTTGAAGTAACTAGCACCACATGATGATTTTGTGCTTGTGCTTGTCGTATACTATCAAATAGTTTAAATATTTTTTCCATCTTTGGTCAAGATATTTTGTGATGCTCAGATTAACCAGTATACTATGGTGGATTATAGTAAATGAATGTGTTGTAGATATTTGATATTTCTGCTGCTATATATATGATTCTTCTGCCCTGTTTATGACTCTTTAAGTCATAAAATTACCCGGTGTCCATCTAAAACTGGCTAGCCTGCTATCATTTTATTCATCTAGGAGAGCATATTCATCTAGGAGAGCAGAGTTCCGCAGTCATATTTTTACATTGTTAGGTTGAATCCTTGTGTCCCGCCAACTGCCATCTAGGTTTTATGGCATGGCTCTCTTGTGCTCATAGCTATCTTGAGCTAGACTTTGGCACCAACATAGAGGGTTGATCCAAGTCGACAACCAGTCATAAAACTTTGTTAGATCTTGTATGGTGCTTTCTTATGCTCCATACCGACCCCATTCTGAAGGGAGAAGGCTTGGATGATGATGATGAGGTTGAATCCTCGTGTGGGATTCTGTTGAAGTGTAGTGTGGGTGGACTTACTGGCAGTATAGAAATTCTTACTTGCTTACTTAGATGTATTTATTGAATGACACTTAAATGAGCTTCGAAGGCTCACACAATAAATGTTGAGAATCTTGAGATTCTCAGCTTATGTTTGATAGCTTTAGATTCAAATACATGAGCTACAACAAGAAAGCCCTTTTTCCTTAAGTTTTGTAGTTGGCTGCATGAATCAATTTCTTCCATCCTGTTCGTAAGGACCATCTGGTCATTAACATTGGGAAATTACATATCCTATTTAATGGATGTAATCCAAGCTCATTTAGATTTAACAATTGTTTTAGCAATGCGGTTTAGCTAAAATTCTATCACTCTTGACTGGTGTTCTTCTATTGGTCACAGTTGCACATTTTCAAACCGTCATCCTCTATTGGTGCTACCTCCAACTTCCCTCGAATAAACTCATTTGTTGTCCTGTCTTTTAATATATTGCCACTCATCCATCTCAGCAATGCCATTTCTGCTACTCGAATACTAACCAAGTCAAATTAGGATATGTTTCCCCTTGTTTTGGTTTATGGATCCAGTGTCTTTATTTGATCATGCTGTAATGTTTACTTGTCTCTGTGTTCTACTTGCATCAATTTCATATTTGCTCATTTACACTTATTTTCTTATTTCTCATCCTATGTTTACAAATTGTTAGAATTTTTGTTGCTTTTATTCTCTAAGACTAGACAAGTTTCCCTAAAATCTATATGAGAGTTGTAGTAGACATTTCTTCGGGTTTTAATAGACAACAATTAGCATGTGATATAATCAGTTGACTGTTTCTTTTGTGTTCTATCAGGGAACTCAGTCAACCAGAACCTATGCGCGTGAATCTCGAAACTCCAATGTAGATGGAGTAGGAAAGCTTTCTGGAGCTAAAATCTCCGAGCACTTGCTTATTGGTGCTGATATTTCCATTCACCCCAGGCACATGAAACAGATGAAGCCCCATCAGATAGAGGGTTTCAATTTCTTAGTAAAAAACCTGTTGGCAGATCCTCCTGGTGGTTGTATTCTTGCTCATGCCCCAGGTTCTGGAAAGACGTTTATGCTCATAAGCTTCATCCAGAGCTTCATGGCCAAGGATCCTAATGCAAGACCATTAGTTGTCCTTCCGAAGGGGATCTTGGCGACATGGAGGAAAGAATTCCAACGATGGCAAGTGGAGGACATCCCTCTGTATGACTTCTACTCTTCGAAGGCCGATAACAGGTCACAGCAGCTGGAAATTCTGAACAATTGGCATGAGAATAGAAGCATTCTACTTCTGGGCTACAAGCAGTTCTCCAATATCATTTGTGAAGGTGCCGGCAACAATGTAACAGCTGCATGTCAAGAGAAACTTCTGAGGGTCCCAACTCTGCTCATTCTGGATGAAGGCCACAATCCAAGAAATGATAATACTGACATGGTCGGTTCGCTTGCAAAGGTTCGAACCCCATGCAAAGTTGTTCTCTCAGGAACCTTATTCCAGAATCATGTAGAAGAAGTTTTCAATATTTTGAAGCTTGTACGTCCAAACTTCATGAAGTCTGATCCTTCACGAATCGCTATGAAGCGCATCCGTAGTATGGCCTTTGTACCATCTGGTAGGAGGTCAACTAAGGGGAATAGTGAGTCCTATTTTTGTGAACTGGTGGAGGAGACTTTGAGGAGCGATGATAACTATAAGAGAAGAATCTCTGTCATTCAAGAACTCAGGGACATGACCAGAGATGTCCTACATTATTACAAAGGTGATTTCTTGGACGAGCTCCCTGGTTTTGTTGACTTCACTGTTCTTTTGAACCTCGGCATGAAGCAGAAAGAGAGTATACAAAAGCTAGGTAAGCTTGAAAAGTTCAAGAAAAGCTCCATAGAGAAAGCTATCTATATGCACCCTCAACTGGTGAAGCTTAAAGAAAATGTCTCTGGGGACAAGGACACCAGCATTGACATTCAAAAGGTCGATAAAATCATAGGTTCCATTGATGTTAGAGATGGTGTAAAGGCGAAGTTCTTCATGAATCTTCTATGTATGGCTGAGTCTTCTGGAGAGAAGGTACTTGTTTTTAGTCAGTACCTTCTACCATTAAAATTTTTGGAAAGGTTAATTGTGCAGACAAAAGGATGGCGATTACGGAAGGAATTTTTTGTCATCTATGGTGATTCTAGTCCTGAGGACAGGGAGTTGTCCATGGAGCAGTTCAACAACTCTCCGGAAGCGAAGGTTTTCTTTGGTTCTATCAAGGCCTGTGGAGAAGGCATTTCTCTTGTTGGTGCATCACGAGTCTTAATCTTGGATGTCCACCTTAACCCTTCTGTCACTCGCCAAGCAATTGGGCGTGCCTTCCGACCTGGACAAGAAAAGAAAGTATATGTTTACAGATTGGTTGCTGCTGAATCCCAGGAGGAGGAAGACCATGGTACCTCTTTTAGGAAGGAGCTGATTTCAAAGATGTGGTTTGAGTGGAATGAGTACTCTGGACAACGAGATTTTGAATTGGAAGCAGTTGATGTTACAGGGACTGAAGACAGGTTTTTAGAAAATAATGCTCTCAGAGAAGATATCAAGATTCTGTACAGAAGGTCAGTATATATAATATAATGCCTGTGGTGCTAGTATCTTCACAACTAGCTGCTGTCCACTCACAGAAGAAAGTGGCCCCTTATATAACAACTCTATATTCAGAATACATGTTGCTTTATTGTGCATTTTGCTATGGGCCCTCAACTACTATAATGAATTTGGAAGGCCGTTTCATGGTTGCATGATCCTAACATGATATAGCTAATAAGTTAGGTCTTCCTACCTTCTAAGTGTCTGTCATTCTAAAATTTATGACAGGTTACTCTATATTTAGTGTCCTCGACCAATCTGTTGAGTGATAAATGTTAGTTGACAACTAGAACATGGAAACAGCCTATATCCCAAGTTGTTTGGGTTATTATTTGAATCCTTTTCCATTCAGCTCTTTTAAGGACCATCTCCTTGGTGACATTAACAATAAAACACATCTTTTATTGCAACCGCGATCCAAGTTCATTTAGGCCTACTCCTAGTTCTAAGTATCTCCCTTAGCTAATATCCTCTCTCCTAATGCAGTTTAGTTCATTAATTGGTTTCCGTTACACATATCCAAATCACATAACACAGTTTCCTCTCAGCTTATCCTCAATTAGCGCCATCTCCAACTTTACAGGAATACATTGATTTCTTCTCTTTCAACATATCACTAACTACTCATTCATCTAGCATTCTTGTTCTTATTTTAACTACACCATGTTTTGCATATGTTTCTCAAATAACTTCTATCTATAATGCGTGGTTCGTTTTACAAACTGTCTTCTAGAACTTTTCTTTCAACTTCATGGATATCCTTCGATCACAAAGCACGCCATCTCTCTCCTCCACTGCAAACATCCTGAATTAATTCTATGAACAATATCCTTCCCAACCTCTCCTTCATGGTGAACAGCATGATGAACGATTGATCATAAATATTAAAAATGGCACTCTTAGGTATCTCTCGTCCATCAATATGGATTGCTCCCTCGGTTCTTTTAAATAGAGTTTTCATTTCATGTACTTTGGTTTTATCCTACTAATTTTCTTAAAACATTTTGAATCCAAAGTTTCTTTCCACGACTCTATTGTGGAAATTATCCCTCTTGTATCCACGTCAATTAACACTGTCATCAACAAACATCAGTTGACAATTGGTTGTGATAAGTTTTCCCAATCCATCCATAGATCTACTGGAAGGAGCTCACTCTGTCTGGCCTACGTTGCACATGCATAGTATGTCGTGATAAGGACATGGCAGCATTTCACACCATTGATGTTGGATTGTCCAAGACTCCAAGTACATTCTGGAGTGTCCTTCTCGTGTGACTATCTAATTTGGAGTGTCCATGTGACTGTAATCCCATTCTGATGCTAAATGGCTTGGATATTGGCAGATGTGATATTAAAAAAAGTCTCTTTAATTATATAATAACCTGACACGATTGTACATAGCACAATATAACTGATGAAGGAGAATAAGAAAAGTTGTTTTAAATTTAATTCCATACTAGTTGGAGCTCAAACGTTAAAAGTATTTTCTTCTTATTTGCGCCAGACATTTACTTGCAAAATATTCTTAGGCTAATGTAATTTGAGTTCTTTTCCGGTCTTTTGCTTACAGGTGATTTGCCATGGCTGGTGCAACTTTGGAAATCCCCAGAGATCTTTACAACTTACTCTGGTAAAACGACAATATGTCTCGGTTTGATAATCTTTCTGTTACATGAATTGCTTGATCAATCACCTCAGTTCATTTCCTTCTCAACATACCCAAGCTTAATCAGTATTGGTGTCCATCTTCCAGGACTAGTATATGTATGCTGTAGAATCTGGGAACGTCTTGCTGCTTGAAAGCATCCGACAGCTGTTTTTGGAGTTCATCAGCAGAATCCGATTGTAAATTTGTAGATATTGTAGTCTTTTTTTGAGTACCAATCCTTCTTATAGGACCCTTAATGTATTGAGGCTATCTTTTCTTTCATGGCTGCTTATGTGGATCATAACAAAGGCCAGTCTTTGTATAATCTGAACCTTTTAGCGTTATGTTGCTTCAGACTTATTCATGAAATTGTAGTTGTCTGTTGTTATTAGGCTTTTGAGAAGTGAAAAAAATAGGCCGACTCGCGGCATATGTTGTTGAATCCTTTATTTGCTTTGACTAACATAGGTTGCTCTTCATGCCATATAATCTTCTCTGTTCTCAGATGCAGCAAATAGAGTCAATTTGATTCCTCTGCTAGATTTTGGTTTCATTCAAGCCTGGCCCTCTGCTAGACAATGGCTCGTTTGGATGAAGGTTTTGTATTCCTAGAAATTTATTTTCTATTTATTTCTCATGGGATATGAATTCAACATTCTCATACCCATGTTTGGTTATATTAGGTTGGGAATATGCAAAATTAATCTTAATTTATTTAGTTTTTCATAAATACCCTTTCATACTTCTATTACCGAACTTTATATGTTTGGGATAGAAGTTGAAATTTTGAAAGTAAAGTGAGGATGTTATTGTTCAAACAAAATATTCAAACAACATTTCTAGAAAAGCAAAACTATTCCCCCTTGGGAATTACTTTTCCACAACCATGGGAATATGAAGTCCCATCTATTACTCCATAATTTTCAATCTTACACTTACCAAACAAAGGTAAAGAATCTAAAATTTATTTTCAAGTCTCAAAAATTTGAACCAAACGCCACCTGAAGTGTCCAGATTAAAAAAGCTCCCTTTTTACGACAAAGGCTACATTTGAGTTCTGAATTGGGTTTCAGTAAAGATATGTTTCAGCTACAAATGAAACTATTTATATGGGCCGGGCTGTACTCTGAACATGGTCAGTATGGATGAATAGAATGTAATACAATTTCCGTTGCGAGAAATTGTGTGCCATACTTTACACTAGAAATTCCCAGGCGAGGCACTGGCAGAGGCGCTCCTTGATAAATCGTGACATCTTTAGATGCATCTCTTGATAAATTTTTTTTTTAATTGTTTATAATTAAATGCTAATCTTTTTAAAATTATTATTGTAAAAAATAACAAAAATATTATAGAAGCCCGATCAACTGTAATGGATTTTGCAAGTCAGCCATCTTTAGATGACGTATGTCGCGAAATACTATTTTGTTTTACTAGTGACACTTCCTCTACTTTTGGGAGTACTTGTATAATTTGGCCTTTTTTTATCCTATTTATCTTTTGCAACTAAATATAGCTTTATTATATGTCCGGAATATGGTGCTGCATGGAATTTGATACTTGAAATATATATATATATATACACACACTTGTACCTTGTACGTATTTTATACTATTTGGGAAAAGCAAATAATATGTAGGAGAGAAGATCTCTTCTTAGTGTAATCTCATAATGGGAGGCAAATGTCTTATTTATACAACCCGATGAAGGTGTAATACTAATCTCTAACCAATGTGGGACTAGAATACAAAATAAAAATCCAACCCTTTAGTAACCCACATTATAACACTCCCTTTTTGGATGACCACCATCTCTAAGCCATTTGCCTCGTTAAAACTTTGCCAGAAAAATTCATTAGGACAAAACATGTGCGAAAAAAGAGAGTACAATATTTAGGATGACTTAGATATGTGTTAGACACGCTTAATGTTGCCTCATTAAAACCTTGTCAGAAAAAATTCAATGGAAAAAATTCATGACTAAGGAAAAAAGAGTACAACACGTTATAGTCCATACAAAATGTATCCCCCCTGAAAACAATCACTCCCCCTGATGATGTTGATCCTGAACAGTCAGCTGATGAAGATGTCACATTCCAATTCCATAAACTAGTTTCTGAAAAGTTGACTTTGGCAACGATTTGGTGAACAAGTCTGCAAGATTATCACTTGAGCGAACTTGTTGGACGTCAATATCAAAGTTCTTCCGAAGCTCATGAGTATAGAAAAAATTCGGTGAGAGATGTGCTTGATCCTGTCTCCTTTAATTAATCCACCTTAAATTTGTGCAATACATGCTGCATTATCCTCATGAATAACAGTTGGAGTATTTGTGGTAGGAAAAAGGTGACATGAGCTATGAATGTGTTGAATCAACGATCTCAGGCAAATACATTCTCTACTTGCTTCATGGAGAGCCAATATTTCTGAGTGATTTGAGGAGGTAACAACTATTGTCTGTTTTGTTGAACGTCAATAAATAGTTGTATTGCTATTAAGAAACGTATATCCAGTTTGTGAACGACCTTTATGGGGATCAGATAAATAACCTGAATCTGCAAAGCCAACTAGATTCGCGATGTCAGATAAACCACAAGTATAAAATAATCACATGTCGGTAGTTCCACGAAGATATCTCATCACATGTTTAATGCCATTCCAATGTCAGCGAGTTGGCGCCGAGCTATATCTAGCCAACAGATTGACAAAGAATGATATGTCTGATCTTGTACATTGTGATTGATACATTAATGCCCCAATGGCACTAAAGTACGGTACTTCGGGTCCTAGCATCATTTTATTGCCGTCCTTAGGACGATATGGATCTTTATTGATATCTAAAGATCGAACAACCATTGGAGTGCTCAGGGGATGAGCTTTATCCATATTGAACTGTTTCAATATATTTTATGTGTATTTGGATTGATGCACTAAATTCTATTAGTTCAATGCTCAATTTGTAATCCGAGACAATATTTAGTGTCTCCGAGATCTTTCATCTCGAACTCCTTTTTCAAATAGTTTGTAGTCTCATTGATTTCATGTCTTGTCCCAATCAAGTTTATGTCATCGACATATACTGCAACTATAGTGAAACCCTCCTTAGATTTCTTTATGAAGACACATGGGCATATAGAATTATTCTTATATCCCTTCCTTTTTATATATTCACTAAGACGGTTGTACCACATCCTTCCGGATTGTTTTAAATCGTACAATGAACGTCTTAGCTTTATGGAATGCATGTTCTTAGCTTTTGAGCTGGGTAGGTGTCACTACCATATTTTCTAGGAAAGGATATTTTAGTCATTTGGTAATTAATTAAATATTATGCATGTTAAATTTTATTTGTTGTATTATTTATTTATTATTAGCATGTTAGATTTATTTTTGGACTTGTGTTAGTGGACCAACTAGTTTAGTTTAGACTCATGGACCAACATTTAATTCTAGTTAGAATTGAGCCCAATAATTAGAAGCCCAATTATTAGGAGGAGGATTAATTATGTTAAACCCATTAGATTAGAAGCTTTCCTCCTTAATTAATTTCTTCATGAGAGGCCCCAAGGGGTATTTTAGACTTTACATAGTAGCTTGAGGGAGGGGGCAAGTGAGGCCTATATAAAGGGGATGAAAACTTTCTCTCTCTTCATTTTTCATTCCAAATCTAGATCTAGAAAATTTCCTCAACCAAATTCCTACCAAATTTCCACCCAATTATTTTCCAAATCACCATTGGAGGCTATTAGAGCAATGATCTACAAGGAGGAAGCATGGATCTACAAAGAGGAGCAAGGATCTACAAGATGGAGGCCAATTTTACCAATGTTGGAGGTTTCATCGGGAATCCATCTCCCAATAGGTATAATTCAGTTTCTTCCCTTAATTTAGGTTCTAAATCTGAGATTTAACCATGGAAAATCAACCCATATGCATAGACTACCCATATGTTTTGGTTTTGTGTTCATAGGAGGCATATTGAGAAAGTTATGGTGCTTTTTGTGTCAATTTTTGGGAAATTCCGAAATTGATATTTGTTGTGTGTGTCAATTGGTCCTATAGATCAATTTGGCATGTGCTTGTGTATTTGGGGCTAGTGTCGTATCCACAATTGGGTACGTGTAGGTCGTATTCCATCAATTTGGTGATACGTGTTAATTTGGAGATTTTTCCTCCAACACGGGACTTTGAGCATGTCACATTTTGACACAGACACGTAGATTTATATTTGACTCTTCGTATTGTTCATAAATAATATATATGACTTGTTTGTGTCCTTTGGGGTACGTTTGGATGTGTGGTGGACTCGTGTCGAATGCGTATCCTAAATCTAGTGGGATACGTGGTGATACGGTCCATGTATGTACAATTTAATTGTAGATCTAATTCTTTTGCCACCCCCTCGACTCCGCCTTCCCCGACACGACACCCGTGCCGCTCGGCCCTGGCTTCCTCTCCCATCCGCCTATAAGAACCCCCCTGGCCGTCACCCCTTCGATCATCTCCTCACCGCCACGAACCCGATCCACCCGCCGCCGCTCCTCCCTCCGGCCGCCGTCACCCGCTCCGCCGCGCCGCCTCCGCGCCCCCAGCCTCCTCCGGCCAGCCCCACCGCAGTGCCGCCCGCCTCCGGCCGCCTGAGAACCCCCAAACCCTAACCCTAGGATTCGGACACAGCCCTCGGACACATGTCGGACACGGAGTAGTTCATTTTTTTGGACCCTGTTCAGGTACGCGTATCTCCCTACTCGTTTACCCATTTTCAATTCCGCCAATTGCATCACAAACCCTGCGTGACCCTCTCGGTGCCCGTGCAACCCGCTCGGGGCATCGCGTCCTGTGGCGATCGCGAACCGCGATCCAAAAATAGGAAAAATAACGCCCTGATTCACCCGGATCTGAGTACGCCCCGCCAAACGGGACGACTTGGTCTCGCGCGATCTTCGCAGATACGTGCGCGTCGTTGATACGGACGTGCGGGATTTCACAGAAGCTGATTCGGATGTGCGTGCACACCGAAATCAGTGCGTATCCACGGACAACGTCCCGTATCCGACTTTTCTGAATCGTGCCCTAACTTTGTGTACACACGTCGGATTGAAACGAAACTTGCACCATCGGACTCGTAGCAATACGCTGGTCCTGTGACCCAAGTTTGGTTCGATTCTGAGAACGTTGACGAAATTGCGTGTCGTGGGCCCCATAGGCCCCACTCGACGGGCGATTTTGTGATCAGCTCATCGGAATCCAATTCTGGAAGTTCCGTTGGGTTCGTATCATCGTTCCTGACTTATTGACACTAAGTTTGGTGAATTTGGAGACCTTTGACCCTGACACATTTTTCGGTGCAAAGCGGGCCCACATGTGGACCCCGTTTTGATCCGAAATTGTCATTTTTGCCCCTGTGTCCAAATTGGACTCAAGGGCAGGCATTTCTAGCTATTTGATATCTTCTGAGCATGATGGTAATGGTTATTTCAGCATCCGGAGGCATATCTGGAAATTTTCCGAGGACAGAACCGTAGTTGGAATCCAAACATCAGGCAAGTACCTGCACTTCAAGTTTATTCTTTATATATGATAATTAGTTCCTTGATCTACTAGAACCTTTGGATGATTACACTTAGTGTTAGAATTTGGATTTCATGTCTCAATTTTCGTGTCGGAAGGGAGAATACTAGGAGGCATGTGGTCTACCCTTTCCACCATGTCATGACTGCTAGCTGTTGAGTACGCGACTGTACCATCAGCCTTATACTCGATTGTTCCTGACTGCTAGCCGTCTATGACGTGCCTTATTAGCCTTATAACCCCCTACATGCCAACTATGTATTCTAAATACACAATTTCACACACACATAGTTTCTTTTGTCTTGTTGCAGTTCTATTTTCTTGTCTCATTATCTTCCTGTTTTACTCATATCCCTGATTTATAGCAACTAACCCTTAGTTAATTTTACTACTTATTATGTATAATTTTTATCGTGATACTTAGTCAGTTTTTACTACTTGTCATAATTATTTAGTTTAAGCTTTGTTGTGTATTGGTACTTTGCTCCTTTCCTGACTGGATCCGTTGACATTTAGGCGATGATGAGGACTATGCCCCCACCTTTTATGGCCCATATGACGTAGCAGATGATACTATTGAGGAGTCGGTTCCTACTCAGGAGACTACTTTTGAGGAGTAGTTAGCCAGTTAGCTAGTATTTTCTTTCAGCATAGTACTCGGGTTTGTCCCCGATTTATCTTCTGGTTCTGTATTAAACTGTGGATTTGGATGTCACAAATTTGTCTTATGAAATCTTAGCATTCCTATTTCCCGTTATTATCTTTGCCTATTTATTCTTGTGAATGAGCTAGATTTTAAATTACCTGTGAATATGATCTAGACAGCGTACTACCGCCGACACTGCGGCGTAGGCTGGACGTACTCGCGAACCGGTGCCCGAATTATCTGGGTGCGGGTCGTGACACATTTTTATGGTGGCCCATGCAGGTCTTACTGTAATATCCTAGGACAGAGTATGAAATAAGATTGAGGATTTTAGGAAAAGCTCATTCACAGAATAGGATCTTTTATTTCAAATCTTGACATCACTCCTTAGTAAATTTTTCCCTATCATCCTTGATTTCCAAGTAATTTATTCTAATCCTACTATCCCTTAACCTTTCAGAATGGTTCAGACACGGAATACCGTAGGAGGTACATCCGAACCCGTCGAACAGACTGTGCCTGAAACCCTTGCATTCCCTCCGCCTCCAACTACTCCGACAGTTACTATGGATGGAGCGCAGCTACTCGGAGTATTTCAGGGACTTATAGAATCCCAGAGGGAACAGACTGTCCTGCTACGAACTAGCCTTTCAGATGCTCTTCGATCCCAGGAGGCACCACAAAAGAGGCCAGGAAATGCCAAGGACTTCAAGAACCTTGGACCCATAGAATTCTATGGGACTGAAGGTATTCTCTATGCCGATGAATGGATAGAGAATATGGAGCGACTCCTGAAAACTGCTCGGGTCCCTGATGATCTTAAGGTGGAATCTGCAAGCCTGCAACTATTCGACATAGCTCGGACTTGGTTTAGGGATGAACCTCAGTTATCTGCTCCTGAGCTCACTTGGGAGGATTTCAAGAGGCTGTTCAAGAAGAAGTTCTATCCCGAAGTGGCTCGAGAAGCTCTCGAAAGTCAATTCGAGAGGCTGGAACAAGGTAATCTTTCTGTTGATGAGTACACTGCTGAATTTAGCAGACTGAGCCACTTTGCAGAATATATGGTTCGTACCCCTGAAGATAGAGCCCATAGATTTAAGAAGGGGTTGTCTCCTGATATTCTCCTTGCTGTCACCACTAGCCGAGCTCGTACATACGAAGAAATCTTGAGCGTGGCACAAGGTGTTGAAAGAGACATGGGACCTAGACTAAAGCGGGAAAGGGATGCTGGAAGTATGGGACCCCACAAACGCCCATTCCAACCACAACTACAGCAGAGGGCCCCGCAACAAACCCAGCATCCTCTCCCTCGAGCCACAGCACCCCAACACCAAACTCAAGGACAGAACCAACAAGCTCCCACTTGTGGCTTCTGTCAAAAACAAGGTCACACTTGGCAAGTTTGTAGAAAGAGGCTAGGTGCCTGTCTATATTGTGGATCAGCAGCACATCAAATGAAGGACTGTCCCGCTGCTCAAGGACGCACAGCTGCACAAAAAGTTCTAGTTCAGGCCAGGCCCCCAGCAGCGCAGCAGAGAGGACCCCCACTCCCAACTCAACAACAACGCTTTGCTCAGCACCAGCATCAGCAACAGAGGGGTGCACCTCAACAAGCCCGTGCTTTTATAATGACTCTGGAGAAAGCTGAAGCCACAGCAGATGTGATAACAGGTTCCGTACTTATAAATTCAGTACCAGCCATTACTTTATTTGATTCTAGAGCGTCACATTCATTCATGTCCGTAGATTTTCTTATGAAGCATAGCTTAGTCACAGAACCTCTTAGGAATTGTTATAAGATCATTACCGGTGGAGGAATTATCCCGGTTAGTGATGCATGTAACAATTGTCCTATCACACTATGTGGGAGAGAATTATATGCTAGGCTACTCGTAATGCCAATCCCCAGTTTCGACATTATTCTGGGTATGGATTGGTTGAGTCAGCATCATGCCACTATAGATTGTCACAGGGGTAGTATAATCTTCAGGCCCCCTGACAAGCCAGAATTTGAATTCACTAGAGGTTCTAGAGAATTGGGTAGTAACCAAATTTGTGGAGCCCTAGTACCAGAAGAATTGCCACTACCTATCATTTCTGAATATCTTGATGTCTTCCCTGAGGATCTCCCAGGATTACCCCCAGACCGAGAAGTTGAATTCTCTATTGACTTAGTGCCAGGAGCAGCGCCAGTATCTCAAAATCCATATAGAATCAACAAGAAAGAGATAGTAGAATTAAATGAGCAGATAAAAGAGTTAGAAGACAAATGCTTCATTAGGTCTAGTGTTTCACCCTGGGGAGCTCCAGTATTATTTGTGCCAAAGAAGGATGGAACATCTCAAATGTGTATTGATTATAGGGCTTTGAATGCTTTAACAATCAAGAATAAGTATCCCCTACCAAGGATAGATGATTTATTTGATCAATTAAGTGGAGCTCGGGTATTTTCGAAGATTGACTTGAGGTCTGGTTACCATCAAGTAAGGGTGAGAAAGAAAGATATCCCTAAAACTGCTTTCAATACCCAGAACGGACACTACGAGTTCTTAGTGATGCCGTTCGGGTTAACTAATGCTCCAGCAGTATTTATGAATTTAATGAACAGAGTCTTCCAACAATATTTAGACAAATTTGTAGTGGTTTTTAATGATGATATTTTGATTTATTCCAAGACTCCAGAAGAACATGAAGAACACTTGAGGCTAGCATTGGAGACATTAAGGAAGGAAAAACTTTATGAAAAACTATCTAAATGTGCATTCTTCCTAGACAAAGTAAAATTTTTGGGACATGTTGTAACTGGAGATGGCATAGCAGTAGATCCTAAGAAGGTAGCAGCAGTAGAATCATGGCCCACTCCAGACTCTGTAGTAGAAATTAGAAGTTTCCTGGGACTAGCTGGCTATTATCGAAAGTTTGTGAAGGACTTTGCTAGAATTGCTGAACCAATAACAAAATTAACAAAGAAGAATGAAGAATTTATATGGACTGATGAATGTCAACATGCTTTTGAAGAATTAAAAAAAAAGCTGACTACTGCCCCTATTCTGACCTTACCATCTGGAACCGGAGGATTCGCTATATACAGTGATACTTCTGGAAAAGGTCTAGGTTGTGTATTGGAGCAGAACAAAAAAGTAATAGCATATGCTTCTAGACAGCTTCGACCTCATGAAAAGAACTATCCAACTCATGACTTAGAATTAGCAGCTGTTATTTTTGCTCTTAAGCTATGGAAGCACTATCTTTATGGAGAAATGGTAGAAATATTTACAGATCACAAAAGTTTAAAATATATCTTTACTCAAAAAGAGATGAACATGAGGCAAAGAAGGTGGCTGGAGTTAATGAAAGATTTTGACATCACCCTTCAATATCATCCGGGGAAGGCCAACGTAGTTGCTGATGCTCTAAGCAGATATCCTATGGCAATGTACTTGACGATGGACCGACACTTGCTCGAGGACTTGGAAAGTTTGGGTATTGAGATAATTATTCCAGGAATAGAAGGTCAAATGATGAATTTGAAGATCCAATATACCTTAATGGATAAGATTAAGGAGACTCAGTTTCAAGATGAAGGCCTACGAAGCATTCGAGGCCAAGTACAAGCTGGATTATTGGAGGAATTCAAAATTCATGAAGATGGATCACTAAGACATGGAGATAGATTATGTGTACCTCAAGGAGATATAAGAGAAGAAATTATGCAAGAGGCACACAGATCACAATACTCTATACATCCAGGAGCTAACAAAATGTACAAAGACCTAAGGATGCATGTTTGGTGGTATGGCATGAAAAGAGAAGTAGCCAAGTTCGTATCTCGTTGCTTAGTGTGCCAACAAGTCAAGGCTGAAAGACAAAGACCTGGGGGATTGCTTCAACCACTACCCATTCCGGAGTGGAAGTGGGAACAAATTACTATGGATTTTGTTTCTGGGCTTCCAAGGACACCTAATGGAAAGGATGCTATTTGGGTGATAGTGGATAGGCTGACCAAGTCTGCACATTTTCTACCCTTCAAAGTAGGGCTACCTACGGAAAAGTTGGCAGATTTATATGTTCGTCAGATTGTTAAATTGTATGGAGTTCCAGTAAGTATTGTCTCCGACCGAGATTCAAGATTTACCTCTCACTTCTGGAGGAGCTTACAAGCTAGCTTAGGGACTCAACTCAAATTTAGCACAGCTTATCATCCCCAAACCGATGGACAATCTGAACGTACAATTCAGACACTTGAAGATATGCTCCGTACATGTGTTCTGGATTTTGGAGGATTGTGGGAAGATTATCTACATCTCGTGGAGTTCTCTTATAATAACAGTTACCAAGCAAGTATTGAAATGACTCCATTTGAAACTTTATATGGATGAAGATGTCGTACCCCACTATCATGGGACGATGTAAAAGAAAGAGCTTTACTGGGACCAGAGATGGTGGTCGATTCAACCGAGAAGGTGAAACAAATAAGGAAAAGACTTCGTGTGGCTCAAGACAGGCAACGACATTGGGCAAATAGCCATCGAAGACCATTAAAATTTGAGATAATCAATTTATGAAATTCAAGTTAATTTGACATTATGATTATGGAACTAAGACTTGATTATGATTTTATTAAAGGTTGAAGAATTAGTATTCTTGAAGATTTCTCCGACACGTGGCACCATTAGGTTCGGAAGAAGCGGAAAACTCAGTCCAAGATTTATTGGACCGTTTGGCGTACAGGAGAGAATCGGAGAAGTGGCATACCGTCTGGCCTTGCCACCCATTCTAGACGGGGTCCATAACGTATTCCACGTATCGCAACTGAAAAAATACGTGTCAGATCCAAGTCATATTTTGGATCATTCAGAGCTCGAAGTGGGCCCAAGCTTGACTTACCAAGAGCAACCTGTGGGGATACTGGACCGAACGGAGAAAGTTCTAAGGAATCAAGTTATTCCCCTTGTTCGTATAGCTTGGAGGCATCATTCTTCCGGCGAATCCATCTGGGAGCGAGAAGACGAGGTTAGGGAGCGCTACCCCTATCTTTTTGAACCTTGAGGTATATTTGAACTCTCGATCCTTCTTTTCGTGCCATTGTTAATTTTTTAAATTTTGAGGACGAAATTTTTATAAGTTGGGTAGATTGTAAACCCCCTGATTCTTTCAAGATTTTCAAACTGGATTTTTTGAAATTTTCTGGGATTTTTCGGAATTTTTGTTAATTAAAAACAAGATGATTTTGGCATTAAATAAAATTAAATATTTTTAAAATATATTAAAATATTATGAAAATAATATTTTATGGTGTAAAATTAAAAACTGGAATTAGAAAAATATTTTTGGATTTTTTTGGGCCACGGACCTATTTTAAAATACCTAAAAAACTACTTAGTTAATTATTTAACTATTATTATTATTTTATTTATTAAAATACCCAAACCCTGGCCCAAAACTGCGGCCCAGCCCATTCGGGCCCAAACCCTAGCCCAGCCCATGGGCTATCGGGTCGGGTCCGCCCGACCGAACCTGACCCGCCCGTGCCCGAACCCGCACCCCCCACTCTCTCCTGCGAGCCCGCGTCCCCCGGCCGCCCGCTTCCTCCGCCGCCCCGCCCGCGGCCACGCCACCCCCTCGACTCCGCCTTCCCCGCCACGACGCCCGCCCCGCTCGGCCCTGGCTCCCTCTCCCATCCGCCTATAAGAACCCCCCCTGGCCGTCACCCCTCCGATCAACTCCTCACCGCCACCGAACCCGATCCGCCCGCCGCCGCTCCTCCCTCCGGCGGCCGTCACCCGCTCCGCCGTGCCGCCTCCGCGCCCCCAGCCTCCTCCGGCCGGCCTCACCGCAGTGTGGTGGGCCCCACAGGCCCCACTCGACGGGCAATTTTGTGATCAGCTCATCGAAATCCAATTCTGGAAGTTCCGTTGGGTTCGTATCTCGTTCCTGACTTATTGACACTAAGTTTGGTGAATTTGGAGACCTTTGACCCTGACACATTTTTCGGTGCAAAGCGGGCCCAAATGTGGACCCCGTTTTGACCCGAAATTGTCATTTTCGCCCCTGTGTCCAAATTGGACTCAAGGGCAGGCATTTTTAGCTATTTGATATCTTCTGAGCATGATGGTAATAGTTATTTCAGCATCCGGAGGCATATCTGAAAATTTTCTGAGGACAGAACCGTAGTTGGAATCCAAACATCAGGCAAGTACCTGCACTTCAAGTTTATTCTTTATATATGATAATTAGTTCCTTGCTCTACTAGCACCTTTGGATGATTACACTTAGTGTTAGAATTTGGATTTCATGTCTCAATTTTTGTGTCGGAAGGGAGAATACTAGGAGGCATGTGGTCTACCCTTTCCACCATGTCATGACTGCTAGCTGTTGAGTACGCGACTGTACCATCAGCCTTATACTCGATTGTTCCTGACTGCTAGCCGTCTATGACGTGCCTTATTAGCCTTATAACCCCCTACATGCCAACTATGTATTCTAAATACACAATTTCACACACACATAGTTTCTTTTGTCTTGTTGCAGTTCCATTTTCTTGTCTCATTATCTTCCTGTTTTACTCATATCCCTGATTTATAGCAACTAATCCTTAGTTAATTTTACTACTTATTATGTATAATTTTTATCGTGATACTTAGTCAGTTTTTACTACTTGTTATAATTATTTAGTTTAAGCTTTGTTGTGTATTGGTACTTTGCTCCTTTTCTGACTGGATCCGTTGACATTTAGGCGATGATGAGGACTATGCCCCCACCTTTTATGGCCCATATGACGTAGCAGATGATACTATTGAGGAGTCGGTTCCTACTCAGGAGACTACTTTTGAGGAGTAGTTAGCCAGTTAGCTAGTATTTTCTTTCAGCATAGTACTCGGGTTTGTCCCCGATTTATCTTCTGGTTCTGTATTAAACTGTGGATTTGGATGTCACAAATTTGTCTTATAAAATCTTAGCATTTCTATTTCCCGTTATTATCTTTGCCTATTTATTCTTGTGAATGAGCTAGATTTTAAATTACCTGTGAATATGATCTAGACAGCGTACTACCGCCGACACTGCGGCGTAGGCTGGACGTACTCGCGAACCGGTGCCTGAATTATCTGGGTGCGGGTCGTGACAATACCAAGTTGGTTCAAAACCATGATAATCTTTTAGCATTTGTAATTATAATTTATATATATAATATTGCTTTATTATAGATATGTGATATTTACCTATTATTTGCGTATCCTGAGATACAGTATCTTAGTATCCTAAGATGTAGCTTGTATGGCCTAGATTCATAGTGTGTGAGCCCAATATCTTTGAGTTAGACTCATGCAACCTAGAAATGGATAATTGACCATAGTTTGACTATAGTTGACTTAGAGTTGACCTAGTTTGACTTTTGACTTATAATTGACTTGTTGACCTAGAAGTTGACTAGTTTAACTTTTTTTCTTTCCAGAACCTTGTATTAATACAATATTCCATATATAGGTCTGTGTGATACCAGTTTGGACAGTTTGACATTCATTGCTCTGGACCACAGGCGAGTACATTTCTCCGATAGTTTTCAATTCATAATATTGTATATATACATGTTCTAGAATTGTATACATTGATCCCGACACAGTGATTTCACGGACTGGTACTATATGGATCCCGTCATGAGATATTATCCCCTACTGTGTTCAGCGGATACTCGTGTACATCGTATCTCATCGTGTATACTGGGTATTGATGTTACTTCGTGTTCACACACTGCTCGTGTTCAGTGTGCTTATTCGTGTACACCTACCGCTCGTGTTCGGTGGTTATGATATTCGTGTACACCCACTGCTCGTGACAGTGGTTATATTTTTGTGTTCGTAGCGTGTCGTGATTGGATCCATCGGTATTAGTTGGGGGTGGGAGAGTAGGAGTTGATTATGTGATCAAAGCCATTATTACAAATCGTGTACATTCTGATTACATACTTCACTGTAATCCGTCTTACCTGATCATGTTCACCCAACCCGATCACATAATAAACTCGTATTCTAAGGTACATTAGATAGTTTAGATTGCAGTTTACTTCATCATATTGTGATATTCATATTGTTGATCTATATATTCTCGTACATTATCTGTATATATCTTGTTCATCATTCATATGTTTAGTGATCTTGTATTTCATTTCTATATCTGTTTATATGCTCGATTATGTTATTGGAACTGCTTTCAGAGGTATGTACTTCGCTCCATTCCTGACTGGAAAATATTTTTCAGAGGATCCGAAAGATTGGTGTCCGACATACTTTGAACTTTGACTTATAGATGGTGCAGACTTGGACCAACTAGTTCTGGAGTGACTACCGAGAGTTTTAGCCGGATTCACTAGGTAGCATAATTAGTTCTCTTTGGCATTTTTGCTACCGAATTTGTTTCCGGCTTCTATTTGAGTTATTAATTTTTGTTTCTATTATTGATGATTTATATTTTTTTGTATAGTTAGACTTCCTTCATATCTTCTCGTGCTTTAGATTGTGATTGAGTTTTTGTGTGAGCTATTGTTGGCAAACTTTATATTATTATGAGATTTTAGATAGTATAGTAGACCAAGACAGCGTTCTACCGCCGATGCTGTGGCGTAGGCTGGGCGTTGTTTCCGACTTGCATCCATATACCGGGTGCGGGTCGTGACACATTTTTAGTGGTGGCCCATGCGGGTCAGGCTTCGCAAGTTATGCGATGTCATGGTAGTGCGACGACCTAGTTATACTACTGCGTGCCTGCGATAGGATATATGACATAGGACATTAGGATGAGAGAGGATACTCGATCACAAATCTTTTGAGAGATTCCTGGGATGACTCTTGAGAATCTTATTACAATTTCCATTTCAAATATTTTCTCTTGTTTGTTCGCTCTCACTTGTTGTTGTTGAAATTGATTCTTAGTGATCTATTGTTGAATTTGATTCTTGGTGATCGGATGATTCAAAATTCTTGGTGTTCGTTATTTAGTTTGTTTTATGTCGAGAGAAATTTTATGGACTAAGTTACGGTATCATCTGATGACATATGTTGATGAGGACAGTGAGAAAGGTAAAACGTCTACTTTGGTTATGGAGCCTAGAGTTTATCGTAGCCATATTAGCTGGCGTAGGAAAAAACGTAGGGACCTGACTTCGGATGTACATATCTTAGTTATGAAATTTAGAGTTTCTCGCAGCCATACCGGTTGGCGTGGTGAGGATTCTAGATAACATGATTATAGAGTTGCATACTCTAGTTATGGAATCTATCGTTTATCGCAGCTATGTTTACTAGCGTGGCAAGGATTCTGAGTGTCATGATTTTGGACAGACGTGTATGATTATCAGATCGTATCTTAAATTGGTTCTTAAAGTATCATCTCAATACTTATTTATTTCTGTTATTATAGAACTTTGTTCCATTGTTCTTTAGCTTAGCAGTAGAGATACCTTCAGTTCTTTAGTCCAATTCCTTATAGAGCTTCTTTCCATTAGAGTCATTGTTAGTGTGATAATTGGTGAATTATATTTAGTTCTATGTCTTAAGTATCAGTATTGACTGTTGAGAGTATGACTTGTGAGTCTGTAAGTGGTTCTTAGTTAGATATGTGAGAAATAGGCATAAATCTAGGGATAATCCATAGTATAGTACTTTATAGCATTAGTTCTATGATAGGTGTAATTATAAGTTAGTAGTTACTATAGGTAGAAGGGAGAGTAGAGAGTATCAGTAGTAGTCCCATGAGTTAGTATCAGAGACAACATGTCAGTTTAGAATAGTCATGAATTCATGTAGTTGGGTGATCCATATAACAATTAAGTATCAAGAAAATTGTGTTGAAAAAATAATAGAGCATGATATTCAATTTAGTGGTTGATACTTGGGTGTGTCAAGAGTAGAGAAATATATATATGCATAAAGGATATTAGTAAGCATAGCATAGTAGAATGGTACCCATAAGTATATAGGAAAGTATGAGGGAATAATAATACATTGTGCTAAAGTAGTAAGACTTGTGTTAAGATAAAGTAGAGCATTAATGTGAGTGGATAAGAGTATACCAGTATATGACTAGTGATGTGTATCTCACCTAATATTGAGGCTAGTGATGGGTTGGAAGCAATAGGTGGAAGAAGTGTCGAGAAATTGTGTGCATGATGTACAGTGGATGATAAATGTCAGTGTGGAAGTTTATGAGTATCAGAAAGTGAAAGCTTGAGTGTTAATATTATGTCATGGGTTGAGAAATATCAAGATTGGTCATAGAAGATATATAGTGCATCACTGATTTGCATATCCGTCTGTAAGGTTTAAGGAGAGATACATATACATCAATAGAGATATGAAATCATATGTCGACCTTTGAGAGTGAGGTAAAATGTGTGTATTATAGAAGTTAATAATTAGTGCATTGGATGCAAGTGATCATGATTTTCAGTGAGTATTATGAGGTAATCTAATGATGAAGCTAGTACCCTAGAACCTTAAGGACATATGTTGTGTAGTTAGGAAGCTAGTGTTACTATATCAAGAGTGCTAGTGTTTCTACATCAGGGATTAGCTGAGTAATATGCTAGTAACAGTAAGTACATTGTGTAGTGACATTGGATTGGTGTATCAATTAATATAAATAGAAAGATATTTGAGAGTAATAGTACAAGTGATCCAAGAAGTAGAGGAAGGAGACAATATATATAGAGAAGTAAGTTTAGTAGGTATAGTACCTTGCCAATTTTGAGTATAGAGGTCTTATGTATCAGAGAATAGTCCGAGAGGTATAAGGATACCAGTGAGATGTCATGGTGTTGTAATGGCTAGAAGGTAATTATGTATGTATTGTGATACTAATGTACAGATGAGAAGTTTAAGATGATTAAAAAAATGTTAGAGGATCAGTTGCACCAAGTATCAGATAGAAAGAGATACCCTAGTAACAAGAAAAAAGTACCTCAAGTATTATAAAAGTTTAGGCAAGCATTTTGGTGACTAATATAATAATATAGAGGAGAGACATGAGTAACTTGGTATACGGGTATCATCAAAATGCATATGAGAGCTGATGCCTTGTGTAGACAGTAACAAAATTTAAGGCATCCTATAGGGAGTGATAAGTTGGACGATGGTGTGCTAATAAAATACATGATTGAAAAGGTATAGAAGTATTTCTTGCAAGAGAATGATTGAGAAATTTTGGTGATTGAAACAGAACAAGGGGTAGTATCTTAGCAGTATCTTGAATAGTATCCTAAGTAGCAAGTGCCAATGAGCTAAGTATGTCCATGACCTATAATTAGAGTATATCACTAGTATTTAGTAACCCTCAGTATTAAGAATATCTTGACAAGATTGATGATTAAAAGTGTCTGATAGAATAGGCCACATGTGGCATAACAGATTACCTTACCAGTAAAGGAAGATATCTCAGCAGGGCAGAGACTGATTTCATGATAGTTAGAGACTATATCCAAGTATGATTTCTCTTTCAGTGGAATGATATGATTGTATGTTATAGGATATATACTATTTAGACTATGATTGATGGGATTTGACCATAGTAAGATTTGTATGAATAGAATATGACTGGCCAAGAGAGAGGGGTGAGAGTTTTAATTTCGAGGACGAAATTCTTCTAAGGGGGGTAGATTTGTCACTACCATATTTTCTAGGAAAGGATATTTTATTTATTTGGTAATTAATTAAATATTGTGCATGTTAAATTTTATTTATTGTATTATTTATTTATTATTAGCATGTTAGATTTATTTTTGGACTTGTGTTAGTGGACCAACTAGTTTAGTTTAGACTCATGGACCAACATTTAATTCTAGTTAGAATTGAGCCCAATAATTAGAAGCCCAATTATTAGGAGGATGATTAATTATGTTAAACCCATTAGACTAGAAGCTTTCCGCCTTAATTAATTTCTTCATGAGAGGCCCCAAGGGGTATTTTAGACTTTACATAGTAGCTTGAGGGAGGGGGCAAGGGAGGCCTATATAAAGGGGATGAAAACTTTCTCTCTCTTTATTTTTTATTCCAAATCTAGATCTAGAAAATTTTCTCAACCAAATTCCTACCAAATTTCTACCCAATTATTTTCCAAATCACCATTGGAGGCTATTAGAGCAATGATCTACAAGGAGGAAGCATAGATCTACAAAGAGGAGCAAGGATCTATAAGTTGGAGGCCAATTTCACCAATGTTGGAGGTTTCATCGGAAATCCATCTCTCAATAGGTATAATTCAGTTTTTTCCCCTTAATTTAGGTTCTAAATCTGAGATTTAACCATAAAAAATTAACCCATATGCATAGACTACCCATATGTTTTGGTTTTGTGTTCATAGAAGGCCTATTGAGAAAGTTATGGTACTTTTTGTGTCAATTTTTGGGAAATTCCAAAATTGATATTTGTTGTGTGTGTCAATTGGTCCTATAGATCAATTTGGCATGTGCTTGTGTATTTGGGGCTAGTATCGTATCCACAATTGGGTACGTGTAGGTCGTATCCCATCAATTTGGTGATACGTGTTAATTTGGAGATTTTTTCTCCGATACGAAACTTTGAGCATGTCATATTTTGACACGGACACGTAGATTTATATTTGACTCTTCGTATTATTCATAAATAATATATATGACTTGTTTGTGTCCTTTGGGGTACGTTTGGATGTGTGGTGGACTCGTGTCGCATGCGTATCCTAAATCTAGTGGGATACGTGGTGATACGGTCCATGTATGTGCAATTTAATTGTAGATCTAATTCTTTTGTGTTCTTATTTCATGGAGAAGTATAATTATATATATGTATATATATATAATATTGTGTATATATATTTATGTAATGTTGTGTCTTAGATCTATGTACCTATGCATATACTATATGTGTATATTTATTATGTAGCTATTTTCCTACATGTAGATATATATTTATAAGTGGTAGTATATATATATATATATATATATATATATATATATATATATATATATATATATATATATATATATATAATATAGTAGGTATATTTATATGTGGTTATATATATAGTTATATTATATATTGTTATGTATTTATATAGTGTATAATTCTATATACGTATACATATATGTATAGTTATATATACATATTAATATGTATGTGTGTGTATGTTACTATGTGGTATTTTATATAATTTACTATGTATAAGTGTATGTATAGTTATATATATAGTTTTATATATATTGTATAAATATATATTGTGGGTTATATATATGTATGTAAATATATATTATGGCTTATATATATGTATTTAAATATATATTGTATAAATATATATTGTGGATTATATGTTTTTAAATATATATTGTATAAATATATATTGTGGGTTATATATATGTATTTAAATATATATGGCGGGTTATATATATGTATTTAAATATATATATATGGTAATTAATATATATATATATATATATATATATATATATATATATATATATATATATATATATATATATATATATATGTAGTATTATACTATATATGTATATATTTAGTTGTAGCACATAATATTATTGAGTAAGTTAGTATATTTTAGTTATCAATGGTTATGAGTATCTTTTATATATTATATATTTTTAGGTATGTATGTACGTATATATGTATTAATAGTTAGTGTGTAGTTGGTAGTTAGTATTTATTCTATTAGTACATACTAGAGTTATATTGGATTGATATATGTAATTATTGTTGGGTAGTTAGTACATATATAAAGTTTTGGCAATTACCTTGAGATACCAAGGTAAGTATCAAGATATACCAAGGTATGAGTAGTAGGTATTGGCATAATAATATGATAGTTGTAAACTAATTATGGGTTGGTATTAAGGTGACTAAAATAAGGTATATAGTATGGTATAAATACTAAATACATGGTAGTTTATAATTATAGTTGGATAGTTAATATATATATATATACTATAGTGGCATTACCTTGAGATACCAAGGTATTAAGGATATCCAAGGTATTGGGTTTGGGTATCAAGATAGAGGTTTACTATTGCGATACCAAGTTGGTTCAAAACCATGATAATCTTTTAGCATTTATAATTATAATTTATATATATAATATTGCTTTATTATAGATATGTGATATTTACATATTGTTTGCGTATCCTGAGATACAGTATCTTAGTATCCTAAGATGTAGCTTGTATGGCCTAGATTCATAGTGTGTGAGCCCAATATCTTTGAGTTAGACTCATGCAACCTAGAAATGGGTAGTTGACCATAGTTTGACTATAGTTGACTTAGAGTTGACCTAGTTTGACTTTTGACTTAGAATTGACTTGTTGACCTAGAAGTTGACTAGTTTAACTTCTTTTCTTTTCAGAACCTTGTATTAATGCAATATTCCATATATAGGTCTGTGTGACACCAGTTCGGACAGTTTGATATTCATTGCTCTGGATCACAGGAGAGTACATATCTCTGATAGTTTTTAATTCATAATATTGTATATATGCATGTTCTAGAATTGTATACATTGATCCCGACACAGTGATTTCACGGACTGGTACTATATGGATCCCGTCATGAGATGTTATCCCCTACCGTGTTCAGCGGGTACTCGTGTACATTGTATCTCATCATGTATACTGGGTATTGATGTTACTTCATGTTCACACACTGCTCGTGTTCAGTGTGCTTATTCGTGTACACCCACCGCTCGTGTTCGGTGGTTATGATATTCGTGTACACCCACTGCTCGTGACAGTGGTTATATTTTCGTGTTCGTAGCGTGTCGTAATTGGATCCATCGGTATTAGTTGGGGGTGGGAGAGTAGGAGTTGATTATGTGATCAAAGCCATTGTTACAAATCGTGTACATTCTGATTACATAATTCACTTGTAATCCGTCTTACCTGATCATGTTCACCCAACCCGATCACATAATGAACTCGTATTCTAAGGCACATTAGATAGTTTAGATTGCAGTTTACTTCATCATATTATGATATTCATATTGTTGATCTATATATTCTCGTACATTATCTGTGTATATCTTGTTCATCATTCATATGTTTAGTGATCTTGTATTTCATTTCTATATCTGTTTATATGCTCGATTATGTTATTGGAACTGCTTTCAGAGGTATGTACTTCGCTCCATTCCTGACTGAAAAATATTTTTCAGAGGATCCGAAAGATTGGTGTCCGACATACTTTGGACTTTGACTTATAGATGGTGCAGACTTGGACCAACTAGTTCTGGAGTGACTACCGAGAGTTTTAGCCGGATTCACTAGGTAGCATAATTAGTTCTCTTTGGCATTTTTCGTACCGGATTTGTTTTCGGCTTCTATTTGAGTTATTGATTTTTGTTTCTATTGTTGATGATTTATATTTTTTTTGTTGTATAGTTAGACTTCCTTCATATCTTCTCGTGCTTTAGATTGTGATTGAGTTTTTGTGTGAGCGTTGGCAATCTTTATATTATTGTGAGATTTTAGATAGTATAGTAGACCAAGACAGCGTTCTACCGCCGATGCTGCGGCGTAGGCTGGGCGTTGTTTCTGACTTGCATCCCTATACTGGGTGCGGGTCGTGACAGTAGGTTAAATCTATCTGGAATTTTTATATAGATATCGCTATCTAAATCACCATATAGATAGGTTGTTACAACGTCCATAAGTCTCATGTCCAGCTTTTTCTCAACTGTTAGACTTATCAAATAACAAAACATTGTTGCATCCATTACGGGAGAATACATCTCTTCGTAATCAATCCCGGTATCTTAGAAAATCCTTGTGCCACTAACCATACCTTAAATCGAGCGATTTTATTCTTTTTATTTTATTTTCTTACAAACACCCACTTGTAACCTACCGGTCTAACATCTTTTGGTGTTTGTACTATAGGTTTGAACATTCCACGTTTATTAAGGAAAACTAATTCTGCTTGAATATCATCCTTCCACTTTGGCAAATCTTTTTTTGTCGACATTCATTGATGCTACATGGTTCAGTGTCATCAATGCCCTTTGATATTTCAGTAGCTACTGAGAATGGAAATATCTCATCTATTGTTATATCTTTGTGATCCCATACCTCTCTTGTATATGTATAAAACATAGAGATCTCTTTGCTTTCAAGTACCTGAGCCTCCTCTTGGGCTTGTATCTTTTCTAAGACAATAACCTCTTCTGGGTTTTCAGAGAGTATGGATCTGTCATTCATAACCTCTTCTTGAGTGTTATGTGTAACCTCCCTAAGAGCGTTACTTGGGCATTTTTTCTAGGGACTAAGTCCTTCGAACTTATAGGTCTACCATGCTTCTGGCGTGCAGTAGATTCATTAGTCACTCTGCATTTTTTTCCTATGGGGATATCAATTCGAGCTGGCGCATTTACAGCGGGCACATGTGATTTAATCACTTTAGCTGCATCAGTAGATGCATCTGGCATTTGATTTGCAATCTCATGTAGATGCAATATCCTTCGTTGTCACGCCCCAGTCCTAAAATACCGTGGGACTGGACTCGTGATAATGGCCAGCAGCACGCACCGATGGACAACCCAATTTAATGGATCCATCAGGGCATACTTAAGCTGTGAAATCAAGTCTACGATAATCATGGTACAACTAATCTCATCCACACAAGATATAAAATATGATCCACAGAATAAATAAGGAATGTAAATCATCAGCTCGTCTCAACAAAGTGCTTCGGAGAACAACCCGATAAATGTCTAATACAATAGTTCAACAGACCAGAAATAAATGACTGAAATAAATAAATAAATACTGAGCAAGTAACATGGATGCTCAGGAGAAGTCTTCGGCTAACACCTCGTCCTCGGATGGCGGTACAGCTCCTGGATCAGCTCCTGCTCCGGTCCCGTATACCTCGGGATAGATCTCGTCCTCAAATCCTGGGGACATAATCTGGATCCAGGTCCTCATGGGACATAGCAAGGTACAAGAAAGCTCATGCCAAAATAAATGCAGTACAGAAAATAAATAGAATAAATAGGGAAAGTAAGTAACCATCTAAGTGAAAATGCAAGTGAGAGCAGCACGAGTACTCAGGCTGAGCCACTACAAGCTCTGTGTCGGGGAGCCGGTAGCGGTAATAAACACGTAATGTGCCTAGCTCTGCTACGAGAATCTACGGCCTCACAATAGTAGTAGATATATATAGAGAACAGTCTGTAGCCTGTGTGTCTCTCCCCACCCCATGTAACCACGCATATCATGACCATAACGTCTCATGTCCATGTCAAACGGGATCATCACTAATGCAACAAGTCATATGTATCTATGAATATAGTATCTCTGTCAAGTCCTGTATCCTATACAGAATCACCACGAATATCTCGAGAATATCCTGTCTCATGAACAGTGTCAAGTATCCTGGGTCATATGGTACTTGATAAGACGAGTACGAGAATATAAAGTGTCACGAATGTCCATCTCTAAATGACAGTACCCAACACTGCGTACCGTGTTGGCACCCGACTGATAATCGAACGCTAAGCACGTCACACGGTCCTAGGTTGAGCATGCACAACAATATAAATAAAACAAGGAAAATATATATCAATACTGCAGAGTTTGGCAAGGTACACTTGCCTGATGTTTGAATATCCATAATCGTCCCGGTATCAGTGGATCCTGTGGGTACTCCTCCAAAAGCTGTAATAAACATCACCAACCATCTCAAAAGATGTCAAATAGCTAGAAACGCCTGTCCTTACGTCCAATTTGGACACAGGGGCAAAAAGGACATTTCTGAGCCAAAGCGGGATCCACATGTGGGCCACTTTGCACCGAAAAGTGTGCTAGGGTCAAAGGTCTCCAAATTCCTTAAACTCAGTGTCTACAAGTCAGGAACGATGATATAAACCCAACGGAACTTCCAAAATTAGATTCTGATGAGCCGATCACAAAATCGCCCGTCGAGTGGAGCTTGTGGGGCCCACGATACACGATTTTGTCAACGTTCTCAGAATTGGACCAAACTTGGGTCACAGGACCAGCGTATCGCTACGAGTCCGATGGCACAAGTTTTGTCTCGATCCGATGTGTGTACACAAAGTTACAGCGTGTTCCAGAAAGGACGGATACGGGGTGTCGTTGACGGATACGCACTGATTTCGGTGTGCTCGCACATCCGAATCAGCTTCTGCGAAATCCCATATGACTGTATCAACGACGCGCTCGTTTCGGTAAAGACCGCGTACGACCAAGTCATCCCGTTTGGCGGGGCGCACTCAGTTCTGGGGTGAACCAGGGCGTTGTTTTTTCCTGTTTTTGGATCGCGGTGTGCGATCACCACAGGACGCGATGCACCGAGCGGGTCACACGGGCACCGAGAGGGTTATACAGTCTACGTGTAGCAACTGGCAAATGACGGAAACTAAAACGGAGTTACGAGGTGAGAGAAATCGGTACCTGAACAGGGCTCCGTGAATCTGAGTTTTCACGCGTCCGATCGTCCACTTCGTGTCCTGGACGTATCCTCGTGTCTGCCGTGTGTCCGAGCTAGGGTCCTGACTCGGGGGCAGCGGGGTTTCGTCGGAGGGTGTCGGCTCGGGGAAAGCAGCGGAGCGGTGAGGTCGGCGGCGTTCGGGGACGGCTGCGGGTACCGTGGTCGGCCGGTCGGGCACAGCGAGGGATGGCTGCTGTGGAGTCGGCCGCGGAGGGAAGTCAGACGACAGCGGGTTCGACTCCGGTCCTCAGCGGCTCGGCGGCATTCGGGGACGGCCGCGGGTTGGTCGTCGAGGCGTCTAGGATCTGCTCGGTGCTACGCCGACGGGGTCGGGGCTGACTCCAGGCGGGTCGAGTCTTCGAAGAGGGATGGCCGGCGAGATGGGCAGCGGCCAACGGACTCCGGCGAGGTCGGATTGGGGAGGATGAGGGTGAACAGGAGGAAAAGGGTAGGGGTCGGCTGAAATAAACTTTAGGTTTTGTTTTCTCCTTTACTAAGTATGAAAAGTTGTATTTATACCCATGTGAACTAGGATTTTGTTGACCTAGGGGTGGGCCTGGTCAACCCTCCTTGGGGTTGGGGCTAGGACTTGGGCTTGGGTTAACGCTCCTTGGGCTTGGCCTCGGCTCTCATGGGGATGTTGGGCATTTGGCACGAGTTTAATTCGGTTTAATGAGCCAAAAAGTTTTTAAGGCTTAAAACGCGTTTCCGGAGTCCAATAAATTCACCGAAAAATACCCTATGTCCGATTTTCCATTTTACACCATAAAATATTATTCCCATCATACTTTAATTCCAAATAACCGCATTTAAAAATCCTTAATTACCTTGGTTCTTTTCTAAAACTACCAAAAATTCGGGAATATTATTTCAAAATTTTATTCTGAAAATCAGGGTATTTACATTCGTATCTCAGTTTCACATTGATTAGTACGCGGATCTAGATGAGACAGAGTGGGATTATCCCATGATAATTTATGTCATTTATTTGTGACGAATTGTTCTGTAAGAACATTCTTTTCTTTCTTATCTTTCCCTAACGGTGGAAATTTAGTCTCATCAAAATGGCAGTCTGCAAATCTAGCAGTAAAAATATCACCAGTTAAAGGTTCCAAATATCTAATGATTGAGAGTGAATCAAAACTAATATAAATTTCTAAACGGCGTTGAGGTCCCATTTTAGAGCATTGAGGAGGAAGAATATGAACATAAACAGCACAACCAAATTTACGCAAATAAGATATGTTAGGTTGATGGCCTATCACAAGTTGTCATGATAAAAATTTATGATATGCAGTTGGCCTAATAATGATCAATTTAGCAGCATGTAATATGGCATGTGTCACGCCCCGATCTCCCGCAGGCAAATTGGCCGTTCCCGCTAGACGAGAATCACCGCACCAGCGCTCCCGCAGAACGATCGCTTTGACCCATCCGGATGTGATGCCGCACGAGCGTGAGCCACGCTCGTGCAAGGCCATGGTTCATTGACTGGCGGTAAGAGTTCTAAGCCACAGAGTTGCACAGATTGTCCGAGTGCAGCGGAATCATAAATGCATAGGCGATTTGGTAACAGGTTCACTAAGTCGACAATATAGAGGAAGCATTGAATAACACAAGTAGAAGTAAAGCAGCTCTTTTATTGATATAAACAATAAAAGCGTGATTACAATTCGCTCAAGCCTCTCTCTCTGAAACAGTAAAAGCGTGACAAGTGGCTACAATTGTGGAATGATTGTACAGGCGAATGTTCAGGCAAGTTCCAACATTATGTCTTCTATATGTGCTTCAGTTCCGGATGCAGCGCTGCTTCGGAGTGATCTCCACACCTTAGCACGCACGAAGGAGGCATCCGCACCGAACGAGGTTCTCCCGCACCCTGCAAACGAACTGGTGGCTTATCAGTCCATTGAATGCACTGGTGGGGAGGCTACTCGCCCGCTCGACAAATCCAAACACGTAATACAGGTTCCGTGTACCAACTATTAAGTTGCCTTTCTAGTTGCCTTAGGATCAGTTTCATGCAAGGATTGAATAGCCTAACTCGTGTGGCAGTGCATCGTACGACATGAGAGAAAACACGGCGAGACTTACCCACTTACCATTTACCTTCCCTGTCCAAGGCAAACATTATTAATTCAAGCATGGACATGTGTCACACCCCGATTTCGCCGAATCGTAGGGGCGTCCCCCGCCGTGACACCGTGCGGGCCTGGGATTGCGCCCGCACAAGGCTTTAATGATTTGCATAGAAAGCACATACTCAAAGTACGCAGATAAATTGAAACACAGATTTGAAACATAGAAAAGTTCTCTTTATTGATAATGAACATCTATTACAAACTCTTGAACGAGTCAGCTAATATGCCGAACGACTTACAAAAGAGATAAATCAAAATGAGATAGCAGTCCTGTACATTACATCCCTTTATAAACTCAAAATGATAAAGACCTCCAGGATGGAGGATAGCTTTGCCACGAAGCTGCATTTGTGTATGAAGAGTTGCAGCTTCGGACTTCAAAAGGCTTCAGGGGCACGGTGAAGATGCGCCAACAGCTGGACTGGATCGGGAAGACGACTTCGGCTCCTCGCTCGATTCGCCTTAGTACGGAGAACCTGTTTCAACGAGGGTCAGCATATCGAAACATGCTGGTGAAGGCGAGCTAGCCGAACTATACCAATCAACACGTTATTTTAAATGAAGCATGCATATTTGTGGGTTTCAATCTTGCCTTAGTTCATTTACAAGTAAGCAGCATATAGAATTTACTGAAATGAACGTGCCACCGTTCGGTGGATTTTACCTGCCCGTCTGAATTACCTGCACAATACTTACCATGCCTTCCCTGCCACGAAGACACAAGTTAGTTTGCAACAGGTTTAAATATACACGATGATCACTGGCATAATTACCATAGTGGACTAGTCCGAGACAAGGATAGCATGCAACGATAGTACACGAGGTGCTGCAAGCCATCTTGTCCCGTACACGATGACTATTACACGAGTTCCGCTCGGATCGGATCGGTGCCAGTGCCCCAGCGATCGTCCGCAGAACTATACCTTGTGCACAAGTTGTCCATGATCGAACACGATTAACAAGTTAACAATTCATGCAGTTGAGGCAACACGAGTGCAAGAACACGAGTGCACGACAAGTAGTAATGCATGATTTATTTAGCATAGCCTCCCTGAACAATTATGCACAATACAAGGTGTGTGTCATACTTAGCATAATTCATAGAACATTTGCACGAACAAGCATACGATAAGGCAACAGTTCACAGGTTTGATTGACAAGCATAATAACCAAGTCTATTGTCTTTTATCTTGGTTTCTTTTATTATTATTTGGTATCGTTTGATCAGGGCAAAGAAGAATGCGGATTATTAGATGTGAAGCTTGGAAGCAGGGCTAGCTAATCGGGTTGGTAGCCACTCACTTAGATTGATGGAAGGAGAAGGAAAGAGGCGCTTCACGACTCCGCTCGCAAGCCGCCTACTGCTCGTTCACCTGCGCACGAACAGCTCGATTAATACTTCTTCCTCTCTTTCCAATCTCGAAATAGAAGTGCAAGTCAATGAACGAAAACAATGAAAACCATCGAAACCGTTCAAGGAAAACAAGCAAATCCTAAAACCAACTCAAAGCACGAAAGCAACAAGCGATATCGAAAACTGAGGCAATAAAAGATAGCAGCGGAGAGGTCCCTCCTGACTCTGCCGCTAAGCCGATCCTTGGGGCGCGGTCCACTGAATATGGGAATCGATTCCGAAGAAACAAATCCATAACGAGGACGAGTTCTTAATTCAATCTATCCCGATCGAACGATACCGTCTTGTGTTTCTTAGCCGCGATCTCCGCACCAGAAGAACGGGGCGCTACAACATGTATAAACATTCAGGGGCATTCATGGTGAAAACCAAGGCAATAGCATACGCAAACACGAGAGTCGTTGTACCATGATCGTTCAGGTGTTCAGTTGATGCAATGACTCGCACGCGGATAGCCGCTAAGCGAGGATGACTTATCTATATGAACGTTTGTCGCTGGCATAGCCATAAAAGACCATAGTCATTGGCGGGGTAGAGAATGCAACGAAAGCACGTGAGGCGCTGCAAACCATTCCGTCAATCACGTGAGACTATTACGTATGTTCCATCCGGATCATGTCGGTCCCAGTGCCCCAGTGACCGCCCGTGGAACGATGCCTCATTTTCGAGTTGTCCGCGACATGCAGGTCAGGGTCTTTCCAAATCCATAACTTGATATGATAATCCATGATTCGTGATCTGAACCGAGCGTTTGCTCCACGAGCTGAGATTCGTTCTTGGATTCGTTAACATGATTCTCGTTCAAAGGTAACTTGATGTGATTATCATTCAGTTGTAACGTGATAGGATTCTCGTTCATTATTTATTTGCCCTGATGCGTGCCCCTGGTTCGGGGAATGCCTTGGCGATCCAACGGTCCCGGATACTTGCAGGTTCAATTGCACAGAAGAGCTATTTGATAGTCTCCTGGCTGACTCAATGCATGCACCATACAATAACGTTAGACATTTGCGAGCAAGCAAGCATTCATTTCTAAGGAATATAAGCAGACACGTTTGCTCGGACCCGAAGGTAAGCCGAGAGATAAAACCGTAAGGGACTTGGCATACGAGTGTCTGAATATAAGCAGTATTTCATTTTCATGTTCTAGCATAAGCAATACAAGTTGTGATTATTCCCTTAGCTAGGTGCGTTGGATTCTTATTAGCATGCAGGGGGTGATTCACCTAGTGATTAGCATGTATCATTCCACATTTTATGTGTGCTTGCTAAGCAAAGACAAGTTCACCGTAGCCACCCACCTTAGCGATGATTCGCCTCGGTAGAGCGATACGTCAAGCGAGCCTCTCAAAGCCTAAGCTGAATTCCTGTAGGGACAAGTCTGGATATCCTTTGCCTCAAGTGAGCATTCTCGCCTGAGCAAAGCGGGTCGGGACAGTTGTACTTTGCCGTTTGAATCGGCAGTCCGCTTGAACAGAACGGGATGTTACAGCATATCCCCAAGCTAAAATAGGTAAGTTTGATTGCATGAGTAAAGGCTTTGCTATGTGCTGAAAATGCTTAATCAAGGACTCTGCTAAACCATTTTGGGTATGAACAAGAGGGACAGAATGATCAACTTCTATTCCTATGGAAGCACAATAATCATCAAAAGTACGAAAAGTGAACTCAGCTGCATTATCAAGCCAAATCGTTCTAACATGTTGGTCAAAAAAATGAGTCTTAAGCTTAATAAACTGAGAAAGTAGCTTGGAGAAGGCAAAATTTCTAGATGAGAGTAAGGAAACATTTGACCATTAACTAGAAGCATCTATTAGAACCATAAAATACCTGAAAGGTCCGCTAGCATGATCAATTGGTCCGTAAATATCACCTTGTATTCTTTGAAGGAATGGTAGTGATTCAGAAGCTATTTTGAGAAGTGAAGATCTTGTAATGAGTTTACCCTGTGAACAAGCTACACACAAATGTTCAGTAGGAAAGGAAAGACTTTGGTATGATAAATTATGCCCATTGGTATTGTTGATGACCTTTCTCAACATAGTCAATCCTGGATGACCCAATCTGCCATGCCAAAGGATTAGATTCCTTGGATCCTTTAGCCTTTTTGCTAGTGATGGGGTGAGATTCTACTACCTTCAGAGTAGTTTGATATAGCCCCGAGGAGATTAACTTCCACTTTTCTAATGTGAGCTTATTGCTTCCAACATTAGAGGTGATACAAAGATACTCTTTGCTATCATCGTTCATAGTTTCAACATGAAATCCGTTCATTCGAATATCTCTAAAGCTGAGTAGATTTCTATTAGATCTACTAGAGAATAATGCATTTTGAATGACTAAGTGTGTTTTATTTGCCAACACAATATCGTCCTTACCATAACCTTCTATAATCTGTACGGGTCCAGCAATGGTGGTCACCTTGGCAGTATTTGAGGCATATATTGTAAAAAACTTCCTAGTTTTCAATATAGTGTGAGTTGTTGCACTATCTATCAATCATATGCCATCATCATTGTCCATACCTTTCAAAAATAAAAATTAATAATATATTAATATGCTACTAAATGGTTAAACTTGACATATTGCCAATTATTACAACTTGATCTAAATCTAAATAAAACTACTTCAAAGAAAGTAAACTATCTAGACTATTGATTATATAATGACCAATTTATTCAAAGTGGAAAGTAAATAAACTTAGATAAGCATACAATAACTATTCATTGACTTCGTCTATCATGGCGTTGAACTGGTCTTCCGAAATTGCGTTTTCATCCTTATCTTGGAAGAAATCATAAAAATTCATGTATGTTGTACCCTCCATGAGATTAGTCTCCACACCTTTTGAGGCTTCATACTAGTCCACTTTCTTTTGTGAGGTGCGACAGTTTCGCATCCAATGACCAGCTCTTCCATAACGTTTGCAAATATAAGTTGGGACAGCTGGATTAGGAATTTGGGTATTGTTTCTTCGAGGATTAAATTCCTTATTTTTGAACTGTGTATCGTTCTTTGGACCCGGATTGTAGCCATTTCTTTGGCTTCCACGACGTCTGTGCCCTCTACCTCTGTGATTTCCTCGACACCTAGTATTGGTCATATTTTTTTGAGCACTAGTCGCATTCACTTCAGCTGGAATTGGTGCAGACCCAGTTGGTCTACTAGTGTAGTTTTTGATTAATAACTCATTATTTCTCGGCCACGAGTAAGACAACAATGAGTTCGAAATACTTCTTAAAATTCATCTTCCTATACGTCTGTTGTAGGGTCATATTAGTCGCATGAAATATGGTAAATGTTTTCTCTAGTATGGAATGCTCTGTCACTTCTTCACCACATAACTTCAATTGTGAAGTAATCCTGAATATAGTTAAATTATAGGCTGCAACTGTCTTATAATCTTGGAAACGTAGATTGAGCCATTCATGGAGTGCACCTGGTAGTATGACCATTTTTTGGTGATCATATCTCTCAGCTAGAGAATTCCATAGCACCAAAGGGTCCTTGACAGTTAAGTACTCAGCCTTGAGATCATCATGAATATGATGTCTTAGGAAAATTAAAGCTTTCGCTTTATCTTGTGCAGATATTGGTTTATCAGGCACAATTTTGTTACCTAGGCTTTTGGCATGAAGGTGCAATTCAGCATCCAATCTCCAGTTGAGAAAGTTCTTGCCTTATAAGTTTATAGGCTTGAAATCATGCTTTATGAGGCTCGACATATTGCTATATAAGATCAATAATAACAAGTTAACATAAGAACTTGGTAAATTACCAAACAATTCATGTTCATGGTGTATGCTTCACACAATGGTGTTTCAAAAGTCTATTTATACCAAACAAATCTTGTTCATGGTATGCTTCGAACAATGATGTTCCAAAAGTCGTAGGCAAATACCAAACACTAGATGTTCATGGTATGCTTCGAACAATGATTATATTTAAGAAGTCTTTCAAAAATACCACAAATGGTATGCTTCGAACAATGATGTTCCAGAAGTCTTATATATATAGACCAAACAATTCATGTTCATGGTCATCAGATATATGATGGTTTTGATCTGAATGTCTTAACATATATAAAATAAATAAATAAATAAATAAATAAATAAATAAATAAATAAATAAATAAATAAATAAATAAAGAATAACTCCAGGGTTCTCTCCGAGAGATCTATATGCGATTAAAATCAGAGTGCTATCAAAGTTAATTAAAAGAAGTGAGATGAATGGATAAAAATTATTCTTTTTGTTCTAGCGGTATGCCAAGAGATGTATAAACATCAACATCAGGCTGCGCCTAGGATATGCATATGCAGAAAAAAAATAACCATATATATTACCGAAGTGGAGAATCTGCAAATGGCGGCTTCACTGAGATGCTCTCGCTTATTTCCTTCCGTTAGAGCTTCGTGATGATAACGTGTTAGAATAAACATAGATGAAGGAAGAAGAAAATAGGAAAGTAGATCTCTCATTAGTGTAATCTCATAGTGGGAGGCAAAGACATTATTTATACAATACAATGAAGATGTAATACTAATCTCTAACCAATGTGGGACTAAAATACAAAGTGAAAATCCAACACTTTAGTAACCCACGTTATAACACAATAAGTTTTTTTAGAATTTTTTTACTACTTGAGATGAGCAAAGTCCATTAATTTTTTTTTTATCTTGGGAAGATCAAACAACAATTTCCTTCAATTTTTTTCACATGTTATTTTCTAACTACCCATGTTAAATTTAATAACAATATTAAGTGGTAAACATATCTAAGGGTATTTTAGGAACAAATTTTTTTCGGATAAAGCCTCACTTCCATATTATATATATATATATATATATATATATATATATATAAAGTAGAGAGAGAAAAATAAAGTAAAGCAACTCTAACAATTATCATGCTTTACTAGCTAAAGTTAGCTAGTTTGGAATCAAAATTTAAAAGTTGTACAATGTAAGGATCACAGTCAACTTTCCAAGCCCTCATGTTCGAAGCCTATGGGTCATTATAAACCATGCCAGCTCGTTTCCCAACGACTGCCGCTCACTTTACAAAGACACTGCTATTACCTCCCTAACGGTCACCATTTCGTGGTTCGCCTTCGACCCCTCCTTCCACTACTCCTCCTGCTGACCTGATGCCTGCACCAGTACAGGTTTATACTCGCAGAAACAAGCGTCCCAATTCACAGGATCCAGTGATACCATTCCTTATGGGTGCCTGCTACTTCTGTGCCTGATATGTCTGATGATCGTCCTATTACTATGCGTAAGAAGTCGCGCTCTTGCACTATGCATACTCTTGCACACTTTGTTTCTTACTATCGTCTCACCCCTGCTTTATGCTATTTTATTAGCTCCATGTCCTCGATCTCTATTCTTCTTCTGTCCAGGAAGCTCTTCGTCACCCAGATTGGCGTACTATGATGGATGAGGAAATGCTTGCTCTACAGGGCAATGGCACATGGGATCTTGTTTCTCTGCCTCTCGGACACAAGCGAGTTGGATGTCGCTAGGTGTTCACTGTGAAACATAATATATATATATATATATATATATATATATATATATATATATATATATATATATATATATTGTTTGGAATCAAAATTTGAATTTTAGCTATTCTAGAAATAAAAATACTCAAAACCATACTAGCTAAATGCCTAGCTAACCATAATTATTTAATGATAGAAACTTTAAAAGCATAAAATTATTATTACCAAACTATAAAAGAATAATAATGTGTGTTCATGTTGAGTGGCTAGCTATTTAGTTTGCTTGGTTTCAAGAGCCAACTTAAATAGAAGCTAATTTTAGTTTAGACAACTTCCGTTTGGTTGGAGTTTGATCTTAGAGCCACCCAAATCAAACTCATCTTGATTACTTTGGGTGCAATTGTAAACAAATTCTGCTCTCACGCTGTAAAATGGGATTATTCGATTTCTGTGACGTGTTAGAAACTTTAGAATAGTATGCATGTGCTAATTTGGAACGAGGAGATGATGTTGACATTCCTTCTTAATCCCATACGTGCCAACTCATGTGGGTTGCATTTGCTTAGCTGGTGATTAGTGCCTCTGACATTTTTAAAATATTTTATTTTATCTAATAAAAAAATATATTTAAAATATTAAATTTTATTTTATTTTAAAGAAATTTCACATACTCTCTCCTATTTATCTGATATTTTATCTTTATTGTGCTCAATTAAAAAAAATCAAAACTGATTTAAACTATAACCTCCACCAAATACAATTAAAAAAATTACGTCTATTTTTTTTTTTCAAGTATCAGGTCCACAATAAACTTAATTTCAAAGATTAAATTTTTTTGATATATGTTTTAAATTATTTATTAGTATAATAATATGGTAAGACAAAGCTAGCCAAAGATGTATTTTATTGACATTGATATTAAAAAGTGAATACAACCATAATAGTAGAAAATAAAATATTTACAAAATGATATTGAGATTGAAATTTTGATATTTAAACTAAGTTTTATTTCAAGACTTACGATGCTTGTATTAAAACCTCTTGATATACAATAATCCAATACAAAAATTTGTTGAAAAATAATTTAAATTAGAAGTTGTTATAGATAAAGGTGTTAGAAACCACCCAACTAAAGAGAATAAATTTTTTTTTTTTTTTTTTTTAATAGATGAGAATATACATATGGCTTAAACTCATTTTTAAGTCGTTTTCAAGGCTCTTTATAATATTACTAGTTACGTCCACGTGCAATGCACGTATAATTTTTTTATTATTAAATAATTAGATAAAAATTAAAATTATATTAGAATATTATTAATATAATTTGAGTATATTTTAATTATTATTTGTTATAAATAAATTTTTTGAAATTTGGATATGTGTTTAATCAGATAATATTATGTAATTAGTTTAAATATAATTTAAAATTTGAATATATTTTAGAATTTTTTATATGTTTATGTGGTTTTTAATTTGTTCCTAAACTACGCGAGAAAAAAAGTAGTTACTATTATTATTTTTAATAATAGTTGAGATATACATATGACATAGACTACTAAAAAAGATTAGTTACTTTATGTGCGTTGCACGAAAATAGCAAGAACAAATCTATGATATTATTGAAATATAAAATTAAATTAAGTTATAATATTTTAAATATAATTTGAATATATTTTAGTTATGATTTATTATAAAAATATTTTTAAAAGTTTTGTATATGTGTTAGTTTAAATCATAACTACATGAACATATACAAAAAATTTAAAACATTTTTATAATAAATTAGAACTAAAATATATTCGAATTATATTTAAAATATTATAGCATAGTTTAAATTTCTATATTTCAATAATATCGTAGATCTAATATTATAATGCGGCTTAAAACTGACTCAAATTTAAGCAGTTTAAGTCTTATGTATATCATCAACCAATTAATATACAAAATTTTAAAAAAATTAAGTACGTTAATAGTAGTTGTTTTCTCACGTAGAATTTTTGTAAATCCTAGAATAATTTAAATTTTAAATTATATTTAAACTAACTAAATGATATTATCTAACTAAACACATCAACTATTATATTTAAATTTTATATAATCTTTTTTAGTTATGATTTAAACTAACGCATTATAATATTAATTTTTTTTTCCCCTAAAATTTGTCTGGTGCTTAAATTGGAGTCGTTCTAAGCCTTTTAAGTCCGGTGCTTTTTTCCTTAAAATTTGTTCTCAGTAGCACTTTTTCAGCATTAGTTATTAAACATATTTCGTCAACAGATTATGATAACTTATTTTTTAGACTTATATAAACAACTTATAACCATTTTCTATAAGCTCTAGTTTTCCTATAAGCTCTAGTTTTTTTAACAAACCTATGTTAAAAAACTTATGCACAACCTAAATCTAACCCTAAAGCGTTCCACATGTATCTTTAGAAATACTACTAGATGTTTTTTTTCTTAAACAATATTATGCATTGAGACATGGGGTTCAAATCCAATACCTTCCATAATAATTCACATCAATTTTAACTATTTTTTTTAATTTTTGATAAAATGCTCGGAACACGACGTAACGTTCGAAATTTTGTGCACACTACATTGCATGTCTTTAGGCCCACTGTTCTCTAACTTCGACCATTTATAAATGGAAGAAATAATACGTCACCGTGGCTACTGATCTTCTGCCATCCAGCCAGGGTCTTATACCTCTCCTCGATAACCAAAAAACTCACTCAAGTTCGGTATCAATCAATTTTAACTGTTGGACCACCCATCACAAATAATATTAATTCTTTATGAACATTAATTTCAATAAATATAACCAAACTATGATTTCAAAGTCATGTTTGTAGAGAAGAAGATATCATTAGCGAAGTATGTGTTTATACATTCTTTTACACGAAGTTGTGTTTCCTAAATATGTTCTTCCTCATGTCCGGACTTCATATGAGGTCCATGAGACGGCTGTCAAAACCCAAAATTTTATAGGACACCAAATTATTTATACTATTTAATATATGTAAATCTAGTTCTGAACAAAGTCTACAAGATTCATTCTAATATTCTTAATTTGCGTAAAAAGTTTTTTTTTTTTTGTTCTATGATATGTAAACGTCATATACTAGAATACCAATAAACAAGTCAGTTAGTCAAATACAGATAATTTTTTTTGGTCTAGTCGCTGTCAAAATTCTCTCCCCTTCCGTCGATCTAACAGTTTGACACTATCCTTCCATTGTTGTCAATCTAGAACTTTATCTTTTGTGTGTGTTTCTTGGAGGTAATTGAACAACAAAATAAAGTACAATTTTATTATTTTGTTTTGCAATATCTTCAATTTTATAAGTATTTTAGTATGATATATATTACTTTAGATATTATATTTTGTTTAGTGTTTTATTTCTTAAAATTTGTGTTGATAATACAATTGTATCATCGTCGATAATTTTTTTTATAAGAACATAAAGTTTTGAAGGCACAACTTTTAGAATTCGCCTTAGGTATCAAAATCTAAAGTCCGACAATGTTCTTCCTCTAGCTATTTTTTTTTTTAATTTTAAAATGGGACTTTGAAAACAAACATAATTTTTAATATTTCAAAACTTATTTTAAAATAAATTTTCATAAAAACAGTCATTAATCATAAGAAGAAAAATCCCCATAAATATCAGATCTTTATATATACAAACAAATAGACCACCACCACCACCAACAACAAACACCACAGAACATACTTTTCATTGAATCAAAAAGTAGTCATCAATGCCTGAATCATGTGAAAATGACACAACATGGGTCCATTTTGTTTTTAAATAATGATAAGGTAGTCCACCTATATTTCCTTACAACTTTAACTAATGAAAGACTTGTTACCTACTTAGACACGTGGCCCTATCATTACCTTGGAATTCTTCTACTCAAAGTTTGTCCGTCTTTTTTCAATTTTTTTTTTATAATATCTAAAATTTTGTGCATGTCATTTAAATTTACTGTTTTTGATTTTCACACACATTTATTCACACCTTTAATTTAATTCTGAACATAGTCAGATAAATTATATCTTTTCTTACTGATTACAAGAACCAGCTAAGTTCGATATATTTTTCATTTGTTAAATCATAATTATTGGCCAATGGCCTACTTAATTAGTACTTTGGACATGAGTCATCGTCTGAAGCTTCAGTACTGGAATTTCTAATTAGGATTATTAAACATAATTGAAAAGGAGAGAGATGATAAACTCATTTGTTGTTCGTCTTTTAATATATTAATATATTGTTACTCATCAGCAATATCATTTCTGCTACTCGAATAGTTACAAGTCAAATTAGGATATATTTACCCTTGTTTTGGTTAATGGATCCAATGTCTTTAATCATGCAGTAATGTGTACTTTGTCTTCTACTTGCATCAATTTGAGATATGCTAATTTATACCTATATTTCCTTGCAACTTTTAACTAATGAATGACTTGTGACCTACTTGTCATTCTATAAAATTTATCTATTCTAGACATTAATATTAGGGCTAATTAGCGTTTAAACCTTGGATTTTATATCATCTTAGAGTTAAAGTCTTGACATGTCCAATCGAAAAATTTAGATCTTGAATTTTTATTTTTTTAATCATTTTTATTTTATTTTATCCTTAACATGAATATAAATGCAACAACCAACCCATGTTGAAAAGGAGAGTATAATTGAAAAATTGAAAAAAAAAAATTAAGGATCCAAAGTTTTCAATTGGACATGTTAGATCTGAAACTCTAAGTTGATATAAAATCCAGGATCTAAAGGCTAATTAGCCCTAAATTTTAGCTATCAATAACATGACAACCACATCTTATATGAAAAAGTTTGTTATTCTAAAATAGAAAAAAAAATATGATTTCAAAATATTGATACGGGAAGTATCATTACTAATATTATCAAAATAATTTAATTTTTTTATTATGAGTATCTTATTCACGTAAAACATATGTAACATGGCTTCATAGATTGCTTTTTTCAACATGGAGACATTCCAATGGTATTAAAAAAGTAAAAAAAAATTATAAAAGTTATTTTGTATCTAAATAATGTGTTATGATATAAATAAAAGGATAATTTTGTTTACTAGTCCATGCAGTGCTCGCTCCTGACCGTGGCATCGTGTTGGCTTATGGCTATTATAACTCAGTCGAAACTGGATTAATTGTAAAAACCTTTCAATATCTAATCGATCATAACAAATGCATTGAGATTCTATATATATATCATATTCATGAATTGGTTTCTGTTGGAATGTCAAAAATACAGTGATTCGTATCTTAGAGAATGAACTCTATATAAGAGTCACTTCCCGTACCTTAAAGTTGCTATTTTCATTGGACGATTTTGTTACTTGGTTTTGATGAATGTGTTTTCGCTGTTGTTTTCGATAAATAATTTTATTGTCCTTTTTTTATCGATTTTTGCATTCATTTTAGGGTTCCGAGAGAAAGAGAATGGAAAGGTTGAGAAAGTCTATTGAACTAATGTTGGTGTCATTGCAAGAGAACGTGTAAAGAAAGTTTGATCATTGCGAAGTAGTTTATCATTCTCTCGGCAAAATTCCTAATCGGTAGGAGGTTTTGGCCTTCTTTCTTTTACCTTCACGCCATAATAAAAAAATATCTTTATTTCCTTTATAACGTCCTTTTGATCGATGATGTCCTAGTTAAAGTAAAATATAAAGGAAGTCACTTGTGTATTGTTACTGTTATTGTTTGAAATACTGGAATTGTAAATTATTAGGCGTTTATGCACGAGAATGATATAGTAGACTATATATATATATATATATATATATATATATATATATATATATATATATATATATATATATATATATATACACACACGTGGAATTCTAGAATATTGTACTTTGAGCTTTCATATGGAAAGTGTGATGGAAATTGTTTTGTCCCATAGAATAGTTTGGAAATGGTTTAAGACCAATAGGTATCAATAATGATAACCCTAATGGGAATGTGAGATTATGAGCATATACTCGGGAAATGAGATGTACAAGCAGAGATTTGTATTGAATTTGTTTTCAGTTTCTATTATCATGCAAGATATAATTTGTATTTATAGCATACACATTTGCATGGTCATGGACAACTTGTGCACGAGGTTTGACTTTTCTCGAATGTTATCTATGGTTCCGGAACCGTATTGACTTTATAGAGAAATTATGTGGAATGTGCTTTAGGCATGAGGTATTACGGGACATTCATTAGGATTAGCTACCCGAACTGGAAGGGTGCGTTGTAATACCTTATATAATCCTTTTTTTGGCATATAAATTACCAATGACCGTCATGTAGAAAAATTATATTAATAATAATTATTTTTGCATGGACCATAAGTTGTAATACTTGTTTTGTAGGGATGGACTGTTGGGTCCAGTCTGGATTTAGTAACATCAAATTTAGAGCCCAAATATGGTCAAACATTTGATTTAATGAGATTTAGAAATCTATATTAAATATTTGATTTGATTTGATTTGATTTGATTTTATTTATAAATCTGTATCAAATATTTAATTTGACAATATTTGGACGTCCATAATTGGTAATGACTATTTAGGTAATGAGTTTACAATTTAAGAATTTTCTATCTTTGAATTTCAATGAGCTAAAATAGGGTTTCTCAACTATATATATATGGGTTGATGGTGGAGGCACAAAGAATTTAGCAAAAGTTGGAGATTTATGGTGCTTGTCCACAGGAGATCTAAGAGAAAATCAATACTTTGCTCTTAGGACTTGCCATCCAAAACAGAAGGAAGAGGATATTTGATCGATGAGTCATCACCTTCGTTCAGGGAGCGCTACGGATATGGTGAGTAATTTTATTATAATCTCTGTATTTTCTTCTTGAGTGTGGTAAGGGGGGTTGAACCTATTAGGACAAAGGGTCCAATATTGGTTTTTGTCAATCTTGTAATTTTATCTGAGTTATATAGATTGGAATTTGTCCATGTGACATAGTCACAGCCATATATATTATCTTTATCTGTGCTTGGTGTTCGTTAGACGGGGGTTGGTTATCTCAAGTGGGTTGGCCTAAGTTTTTGCTGCAGTCTATTTCAGACACGGAGTCTGAACGCTTGTAGGGCGTGTCTGATCCCAATGCCTGGTAGCAGAGCATCTGGCTCTGGTGTCTGATTCTCCAACATGGACAAGTCGAATGTGGGTAAGATATCACTGAACAAGTGATATGTTTATGTTTATGCTTTATATTTTTTTTATGAATTGTTAAAACAGACTTTAGCTAAAGTAGAAAGATCACATTAATAACTCGTATGCTTCACATGTTTATTTTACTAGTTTGAATGAGTCGTGTTAATACCGCTCACTAGTGCATTCTCCAATATACTGACCCCCCTCTCTCACACACACACACACACACACACACACATATATATATATATATATATATATATATATATATATATATATATAACTAACTACTTATATAATATAATATAATATAATATAATATAATATAATATAATATAATATATACTTAAATCGTAACTTGATTTTTTTCAAATTTGAATGTAGAATTGTTGCAACTTGTGGTGGTAAATCAAGTTGAAGTGTCTAAATTTTGATTATTTGAACTCTTACAACTCTTTTGACACTCTAGTCTCCAAAAAGTAGTCAATTCATCGAACAAATGCACAAGATCAATTGAAAGTATTATAAGAAGGAAGAAATTTTGTTATGGAAAATTTTGATGGATACTTATTTATAGAAATCATTTAGGTGTCAAATAACCATAAATAGTCTTGGAGTATAGCTGTTATAGGGACATTTTTGATCATTTTCAAAAAAATAATCAAAATACACTTGATTAACGTCTATAAGAAGCTATATAGTAGTATTTTGGTAAAATATCCCACAAAAGACCAATATGTCGTTATATAACATCTCGTCCCATATTTGACTAAATAACAAATTGAGGGGGGGGGGGTGCGTAGAGATAAGGCGGGTCTGGACCGATCCACAGTTCAGACTTAGAGAAGAAATCTGATCCGACCCATTTTGCGAATCGGGTTTGCCGGACTTGGGTCTAGGGTAAGCAAATTTTATCCCACCCAAAAACATTAATGGAGCAAATTGGTTCTAGATGTTGATTGGACCTGGGTCGACCCAGCCTAGATTTGATGAGTTCATCCCAAATCGAGTTTGGGACAACCAAACCCATGCAACCAAACTCACATTCACATCTTGGTATAGGCACATTAATATATGGCTAAATTACAACTTGATACACTCAACTATTCTAGTTTTTCAAGTTGATACCCTCAACTTTAATAGGCATTAACTTAATATCCTCTTTCCAATTTTATCCCAACGATGTTAACCCAAAAAGGGAGAAAAAATACCCTCCTCCCTTTCACCAGCAGCCTCTCCCCTCTTTCTACGGCGCCGACAACCGGAGGGGGAAGGGGGGGCACAACAGCGAGCAGCAGCAGCAGTGTGCAGCGGCCGGCGTGCAACATGGGAAGCGCAGCAGTTGCCATGCGGCGGGGGGCGAGCGGCTGAGGGCACGTGGGGGTAGGCCGGGTTGGGGCGTGTCGAGGCCGTGGGTGGCGTCCGACTAGGACGGGGGTGGCACGACGAGGCTGGGGGGGCACGACTGTCACTCTTCGTTCCCGATATACGTATATGGAACGTATTTTTATTTTTAGCATGGTTGCATGTGCATGGAGACTAGACCCATTCTTTGGTTTAACCTGGTTCATGGTTCATTTTGTGGATTGGTTCAAGTCTTGAGAACCTTTGGTTCAACCCTCAACCCTACCATATATAATCCAATATTTTCTCTCTCTCTCCACTTCTTCATTCCTTACTCTTTCTTAAGTTTTCTTTTCATTTCTATGGGCAAGTACACCTTACATGAGAAATGGAGAACTCCATATTATTGTTCCATTATATTTATTTTGTGTTTCTAAGCATTTTTAGTTCTTGGAGTTTTTTATTTTGATGGATGAATTAGTGTAGATCTATATTTCTAACTTAGAGTTTTCATAGGTTTCATGAGTTTTTCTTGGTTTTGATCTATTAAACTTGTGTCTTTGAAAACTAATTTTTTTACATGATAGAGCTTTCAATTTAGAGCATTTTGGCTTTTTATTCACCCAATTTGGATTTAAAATAAGGATTTTATGGACAAAATAAAATTTTAGTTTTTGGAGATTTTTTGCCATGGCCAAACCTAATGTTGGAGAAGACGAAGTTCACATACGGCCAGTGAGCATATGCGGCGGAGAGTGCCATGCGGACCGAGAGGGTTATGCAGCCTAAACTATTGCCACAAACTGACAGCATGTGTCCATCTTATTGGACGCATGACTGCTCATTTACTTGAACACCTTGTGCTTTCACTCACTAAACGAATAAGAAATTTGCTAAGTCCTAGAGAACTCCATGCCGCAGAGAAATCCATACGACACCGGCACTCATGCGGCCTAGAGAGCATGCAACCCCTATTTTCTTGGACGCATGGATCTGAACCGTTGGAACTTATTTCTTTATGTCACCCTCACATTTTTAATTATGGGTAGTTTGGTAATTGAAATGTGTATTTTTATTTTTAGGAGTATTATATTAAATATTGTGCATGTGTAATTATTTATTTATTGTTAGATGCTAGATTATTTTAGACTTGTGTAGTGAACCCAGCATTTAATTCTAGTTTAGATTGAGCCCAATATTAGGTCCATTCATTAGGAGGATGAATTAATTAGTGAAACCAATTAGACTAGAACCTTCTCTCCTTAATTAATTTCTTCATGAGAGGCCCCAAGGGGTGTTTTGAATATTTTATAATTTCTTGGAGGAGGGGCAAGGGGCTGGTCACCTTTAGGGAGGAGAGAGAGTCTCTCTCTTCTCATTTTGACATTCCATTCTAGATATAGAATTTTTTCTCTTCCAAATTCTCCATTCTCACACCAATTCATACTCAAATTTCTTTCCAATTCCTTTCATATTCTTCATTGGAGACTACTAGAAGCAATGATCTACAAGAAAGAGCAAGGATCTACAAGTTGGAGGCTATTTCACTCAATTTGAAAAAAAATATTGGGAATCAATCTCCCAATAGGTACAATTCAATTTTTTTCTCTTTAATTAGGTTCTAAATATGTAATTTAACCATAAAAAACTATCCCATATGCTAAGGCTACCCATAGAAATTGGAATTAGGTTCATAGGAGGCCTACGGAGGAAGTTATGTGTAATTTTGTGTCAATTTTGGGAGAATTCTGAGATTGGCACATTTTGTATTTGTTAATTGGTCTATTAGACTAAATTGACATATGTTTGATTGTGTGTGACTAGTGTCGTATCCATAATTGGATAAGTGTAGGCCGTATCCCAATAATTTGGCAATACGGGTTAATTTTGGAGGTTTTCCTCCTACACGGGAGTTTGTGCATGTCACATCTTGACACGGACACCACTGGAGAGATGGGTCGGGCACCACTGGAGAGCAGTGAACACTGAAGACCACTAGAAGTTTCAGAATAATGTACATCAACTGAAAAACTAACTGTGCAGCAATGCACAACATGAGGCATTGAACACTGCGTTGAGCAGCATGCAGTGTACAAACCACTACAGTAAGCAGTTTACAGTGTGCATACTGTGAAGAGAGGGCATTCAGTGTGCATCAACAGGGAGCACTGCAACAAGAAGTTTGTAGGTGCAACTACAGTGATCAGCTCGTACACAACAATACTGCATCCAATAATTCAGCAGCAACTCTGTGCAGCTATCACAACACTGTAGGCGGCAAGGTGCAATATCAACCTCTACAGCATCCTACAACAAAGCATCACTAACAGCTATGAGGAGCATTCAGTCATCAACATGAAGCAGCTAGCTGCAGCTTGTGCAGGCAACTGCAAGCATGAGCAATGTGCAGTTTGTAGTTGCAGCTAAGCCTGTGCAGGCATTCAATATTCAGTTTTTAGCACAGTAACACATCTACAGCAAGGTTTGTAGACAGCAAGGTAAGTTATGGGTAGAGGTTAGTAGTTTATTGTTGAGTTTAGTTAATAGATATAGCCATTAATAGTTAGATAGATATGTGTACTAGTTAGACTATTAGCTATATATGTATATGTATATAAGTTGATGGTAAGTTAGTATTGTAGATATGTAGATATGTATATAAGTGTAGTATGGTAAGTAGTTAGTAGTATTTAATGGTCTAGTTAATGTTAGTATAGTTAGTGTATTGATAGTGAGCTATAGATATTAGGATTTGAATTACCTTGTGATACCAAGGTAATGTCAAGGTATCGGTCGATACTCAAGGTATTGGGTTTTAGTATCAAGATGGGTGTGTAGATAGTGAGATACGCTTTGGTTCAAAGCCAAGGTATCCAAGTTGTTTAGTTAGCTAAGATTATATATGTATTGTCTTGTATGTATATATATATAAATTAGTATTTTTATATCTAAAACTTGCGTATCCTGCGATACGGTGTTTTGTGTATTTTAGTATCCTAACTTAGCTAGTGTGGCCCAGTTTCATAATGTATGGACCTAATACCCTAGAGTTAGACTCATACAACTTAAAAATAGCTAGTTTGACCTAGTTTGACTGATTTGACTTAGAAATGGCTTTTTTGACCTAGAATTGAAATAGTTAACTCATTTTCATTCCAAAACCTTATAATGATGCAATATACCATATATAGGTCCGTGTGACACCAACTTGGGCATCGAGAGACACACCTTGCTCAGGACTTCAGGCGAGTACATTTCTCTGTTAGTTTTTATTTCATGATAGTGTATATATCACTTGTTCTAGAACTGCGTACTTGATACTGACACTTGGTTACACAGACTGGTACTATATGGATCCCGTCAGGAGATGTTATCCCTTACCGTGTTCAACGGGTACTCATTCACATGTATTTTATCGTGTGCATCAGGTATTTATTTTCATGTGCTTCTTGTGCATCCACTATTTCGTGTGCTAGTGTGACTATATCGTATTAATGTGCCTAACGTGTCATGATTGGATCCATGAGTATTGGTTGGGAAGGGGGAGTAGAAGTTGCCTTTATACCTCATGTGCAACCTAAGTCGATTACATGATTGTGATCAAGCCCTATTGATCTCATGTGCTTGTCGGTTATACACCTCACGTATAATCGAGTTGCCTTTATACCTCATGTGCAACCTAAGTCGATTACATAACGAACTTACACTCTAAACCACATAGCTTGTATTCATATTTTTTTTACTTACAGTTTATTTCTATATTTCCAGTATTTATTTTCCAGTTCTTATTGTAATTATTTGTCTGTTCTCACCTGTATTGTCCATTCTTAATACTTGTGCATCTTGTATCATTTTCTATTGCTCGTTATATATGCTCAATTATGTATTTGAAACTGCTTTCAGAGGTATCCAATCATGACTGGATATATTTTTATGATGATTGGCTAGAGGAGCTGTATCCCACGTATTATGGCCCACAGGAGGATAAGATTTTAGAGGATACTCCCCTAGAGCAGGAGGATATAGTACCAGTGACTGAGGAGGCCTAGTTATATAGTTTTGGACTTAGCTTGTATATATTATTTTAGACTTGTGGTTGTATTATGATTCTTTTCCTTCGTTATTCTATTCATGCTTTATCTTCCTTAGTTTGCATTATGATTGAGTATAGTTACTTTGTGAGATACCATATTGTTCCTTCGTTTGGATTCGATATGATTGACAGGTACCATATATATATTGTTGATATGTTTAGTTAGTTAGAGTTGACCTAGACATCGTTCTACCACTGATGCTGCGGTGTAGGCTGGACATACCCACGTACTCGTGTCCGAATATCTGGGTAAGCGGTCGTGACACTTTAGTTTATCTTTTCTTCCTGACATATTTTGTCTTGTCACCTCAGTCACATCAGTTACTTATGTCATATCACTGATACTTCATTTATTTTACTGCCACTTCAACACTTGTCCTTAGGAGTAGACCTTAACCCTGAGCATATGCGGTCAGGATTATCATGCAGCCTGACTTCATGCAGCTTGACTTTCCATGCAGCCCTGACTTCATATGCTGCCTGACTCTATATACGGCTAGGATTGTCATGTGGCCTGACTTCCCATGCGGCCTAGAGACCCATGCGGCCATGCTTGTTTTGATAGATTATTTTCTTGACTCTTGTGACCCAATGTATAATTGGTAATTGGACTCGAATACTGTATCCGTGCTGATACCACTATTGCCTGATTATTATTTATGATTTAATGTGCGCCGAGGTACAACACATCCTATCACGTGTTAAGTGATTATATTTGGGTTGTGCATCAAAAATGCCTCCAAATTCCTGAATGCGTGATATTATATATTTATACATAGTTTTCCCAGCTCGGGCATAATAAATGAGTCAACTACCAAAGCGTGGCTAGGATATTGATTATACGAATATTGTATACACGCTCGGGTGAATCCAGATTTGACTTCTATAGATTTGTATCTATCGTGCCCGTACTTTGTACGATATCTTAAGGAAAATTCTCATGTGACCACTGTCACACCCCGATCCCGAAAGGGTCAATCGTCCTCGCTGGATCCTTTACGGAACCGATTCATCCTCGCTGGGGCGTGATGCAGTGCGAGCCTGGAGTTGCGCTCGCACAAGGCAAGAACTTGCAGTGATAGAAACCTATTTGAAACACAATTTAGAAGACACATTCACAGATATTTGAACACAAGTTGCAGGAAGAAACATACTTTTTTTATTGATAATTCAGAGTAATTTACATAGAGTTTACATTGATGCGCCTCTCGGCTGCTTGATTTGCATTACAAAGTGTCACGACCCGCACCCGGAAAATTCGGGCACGAGTACGTGGGTACGTCCAGCCTACGCCGCAGAGTCGGCGGTAGTACGCTGTCTAGGTCATATCTACAGTTGAACATCTAGCTCATTCACAATTAATAAAATAGGCAAAGATAATAACAGAAAAAGAATACTGAGATTTCAATGAAATAAATGTGACAACAGCTCAAATGTTTATACAGAATCTAGAATAAAATCGGGGACAAACCCGATTACTAAGATAAAAGAGCAAATAAAAGTAGCTACTGCCAACTACTCTGCAGAAGTAGTCTCCTGGGTGGGAACTGGCTCCTCATAAATGTCATCTGTTCCCTTATAGGGGCCATAATAGGTGGGGGCATAGTCCTCATCATCGCCTAAATCAATAGATCCAGTCAGGAAAGGAGCAAAGTACACAATGCACAACAAGATTTAAACTAAATATTTATGACAAGAAAGAAAAGAACTGACTAAGTATCATGTTGAGAATATGCAAAAGAAGCAACAATAACTAAGAGTTAAAAAGCTATAAACAGGGATATGAGTAAAACTGGAATAAATGAGACAAGTAAATGAAACTGCAACAAGACAACAGGAACTGCAACAAGACAAGAAACTATGTGTGTGAACTTGTGTATTTAGAATACCTAGTTGGCATGTAGGGGTTTATAAGGTTAAACCGGCCGTCATAGACGGCTATTAAACAGGAATAATCGAGATCCGGCTGATGGACAGTCTTGTACCAACAGCGGCAAGGGGCAGGGTAAACTACATGCCTTTTAGTATTCTCCCACCCGACACGAAAGCAAGACATGAAATCCAATATTCAAGACATGAAATCCAGATTCTAACACTACGTGTAAACATCCAATGGTACTAGTAGAGCATGGAATTAATTGTCACAATATAAAGGATAAACTTGAAGTGCAGGTACTTGCCTGATGTTTGGATCCAATTAATTGTCCTCGAAGAAATTTCTAGAGATGAGTCCAAAAGCTGAAATAGATATTACCATCACGCTCAGAAGATATCAAATAGCTAGAAATGCCTGTCCTTGGGTCCAATTTGGAGACAAGGGCAAAAACGACAGTTTTGGGTCAAAACGGGGTCCGCCGGTGGGCCCGCTTTGCACCAAAAAACGTGTCCGGGTCAAAGGTCTCCAAATTCACCAAACTTAGTGTCAACAGGTCAGGAACGCTGATACGAACCCAACGGAACTTCCAGATTTGGATTTCGATGAGCCGAACACAAAATCGCCCGTCGAGCGGGGCCCGTAGGGCCCACGACACGCGATTTCGTCAACGTTCTCAGAATCGAACCAAACTTGACCCACAGGACCAGCGTATCGCTACGAGTCCGATGGCGCAAGTTTTGTCTCGATCTGACGAGTGTACAAGAAGTTAGGGCAAATTGCAAAAAAGTCGGATACGGGACGATGTCCGCGGATACGCGTTGATTCCGGTGTGCACGCACACCCGAATCAGCTTCCACGAAATATCACACGTCCGTATCGACGACGCGCACGTATCTGTGAAGACCGCACGCGACCAAGTCATCCCGTTTGGCGGGGCGTACTCAGTTCCGGGGTGAAACAGGGTCTGGTTTTTCCTGTTTTTGGATCGCGGTGTGCGATCACCACAGGACGCGATGCCCCGAACAGTTTGTCCGGACACCAAGAGGGTCATACAGGCTTCACAACGCAATTTGAGGAATTAAAAACGGAGCTACGAGGCAAAAGTTACACGCACCTGAAGGGGACCCGAAAATCAGGGTCGATCGTGTCCGACACGTGTCCGACACGTGTCCGGACACAGGGAATTAGGGCTAGGGTTAGGGTTTCGACTCCTGGCCGGAGATGGGCTGAGCTCAGACGAGACGGCGGCTGGGGGAGGCCGGCCGGGGGCTGGAGGCAGCGCTGCACGGCGGGGGACGCTCGGCCGGAGGCGGCGGCGCACCGGAACGGGCGGCTCGATGAGGGGCGGCTGCTCGGGGAGGCGGAGGAAGAGTCGGGGTCGTGGCGCGGGACGCGGGCGTGTCAGGCGCAGGCTCCGGCGACGTGGCCGGAGCCGCCGGCGGAGAAATCGGGGGAGATGTGGGGGAGAGAACGGGTCTCCGGGTCGGGTCGGCGGGTTCGGGTCGGACAGACCCGACCCGGCCCGTTAGGGAAACGGATCCGGGCTTACGGGTTCGGGTCGCGGGTTGGACCCGGATCCGACCCGCATCCAAGGGTTGGGCTGGGCCGGCTTGGTTTGGGCTGGGTTGGGTATTTAAAATAAATAAATAAATCAATAAATAATTAATTACATAATAATAGTTTTTAGGTATTTTAAAATAGGTCCGGGGTCCAATAAATTCTAGAAAAATTACCCTAAGTCCAGTTTTTAATTCTATACCATAAAATATTATTTCCATAATATTTTAATATTATTTATTAACAATTAAAAATCATTTAATAATTCAAAACCCTGAATTTAATTACAAAAAAATCCCAGAAAAATTCAGAAAATTGTGAAAAATCCAAGTTTAATATTTTTGAAGAATCAGGGGTTTACACAAAGATAACTCAAAAGGCAGGACGCGCTCCATCAGATAGTCTACGTCGTTCATACATTACGCCCTTGTATAGATTGAAAGTCCAAGCCTCCAAAATGAACTGACTCCAACTATACTTCAAAATAGAGGTGCTCCCAATGCCTCCTCGTCTATCCACTAGCGTTGCACCGCCTGAGTGCCTGAAATAGTTGCCCACAACGTGGGTCAGTACTCAACTTGTACTGGTGAGTGGGATGAACCCACTAGACTAAATCGATACTAGCTTATTATGGGCGAGCATGCATTAAGATGATCTTTCTATCAAGAAGCAAGTGAATTCAATTCATATCAGTTGCATGTTTTGATAGGAATGAAAATAACATTGAATCCAACCAGTACATCGGTTGCTTACTCAACCGATGCACGCCTTCCCTGCAATAAAACACAAGTATACTCACCATCTGCACAAGACAATAAATTAGCATGTGTTTTATTCTATGCGATCATTGGTGTGATTGACACCTTAGGAACTTATTCCAAGCATTAGCGGCACAACCTATCAGCCCGGGTAGCAAGCCCTGCTGGAGGTCCCGCAATGCATCATGACTAGCACGAATCAAATATTTCTCTCCGGATCGATACGGTTCCAGTGCCCCAAAATGCCGTTTTGAGAAATGCCAAACCTTGTGCACAAGCTGTCCTAGACCATGCAAATGCATAAATAATTCATATATCATACAATGCATCAAAATAAACAAAAGAAGTAAAGCAGCAATATATATCTTATGCAACAGTTTATATTTTCTCAATGCGGTGTTCCGATTTTGGTATCCCATAGTTCCAAAATCTATCCGAGGCACCAGGCCGCAACCAACAACCAGTTTCTTTTATAAACAAACTCAAGTTATTAGGTGTGCAAGCATATAGTAAAGCTAGTCTACAATTCCCATGTTCCTTTCTTAGTGGCTGGCATGCATTGTGGCTAAGGATTTCCTAGGCGTCCAACTGGGCATCATTGAGTGAACGTTTGAAACATTAAAGATGTGGACGTGAAGAAGTAGGAAAGAAGGGTCCAAACCACTCACTGGTTAAGGGAAAAGTTTACTGAAACAAGGAATCCCGCCTAGAGACGATCAAGCGTCAGTTACGCGGACCTGCAACAGCACTAGCACCAATTAGAATTCTTGCCTATCCTTCCTTGCTGAACTCCCCAAGAATCAAAGCTCCAAACGATAAAACCAGTAGCGAAAACCAAGCAAATCGAAAGCAACACCAAATTAAAATTCCAAAGCGGCAATCAAGAAAACCAAGCAACCAAACACGAAAACTATTGGACTCGTTTCAATAGAGGCCTTTCCATGAGTTGGAAAGGATTATCATATTTCGTCCGTGGCAAGAAGATGCCGAAGATCTAAGATACGACTCAGACGGACTAGCCACAAGCCCAATTATATAGTGCACATCCCGGTCGGGTCAGAATTTGAGACACTACATAATATACCACTAAGAAAAAAGTTTTATCCCGAAACTTACGAACAAGGCCCTACCTCCGACTGAATGAACAACGAAGGATACTTCGCCTTCATCTCTGATTCCATCTTCCAAGTTGATTCCCCAACTGTATGGTTCTTCCATAGCACACGAATCAAGGATATCGTACGGTTGTGAAGTACTTTTTTCTTACGATCTAGAATCTGTACCGGCTTTCTCTGTGTATGATAAATCTGTGCACAGTTTCAATTGTTCGAAGCTAACCACATGAATCGGGTCATGTACATACTTTCAAAGTTGAGAAACATGGAATACGTCATGCACTCCAGCCAAGGTGGGAGGTAGTACAATCCGGTAAGCCACAACTGCCACTCGTTCCAGTATTTCAAAGGGCCCGACAAAACTGGGACTCAGTTTGCCCTTCACGCCGAAACGCATCACCCCACGCATCGGCGTCACTTTAAAGAAGACATGGTCCCCGACCATAAACTCCAAAGGTCTTCAATGGGCGCCAGCATAACTTTTCTGTCGGCTCTATGCTGTGCGAAGTCTTTCCCGAATTAAGTGAACTTTCTCAACTGCCTGCTCTACCAGCTCTGGCCCTAGTACCTGCCGCTCGCAGACTTCGTCCCAACAGATTGGAGATCGACACTTACGCCCATAAAGTGCTTCATACGGTGCCATCTGGATGCTCGATTGGTAGCAGTTGTTGTACGCGAACTCCGCCAATGGAAGGTGCGTGTCTTCAAATCGATTGTACACAGCCGTAACATGTCTTCAAGTATCTGATTTGTCCTTTCTGTCTGGCCATCAGTCTGGGGGTGGTATGCGGTACTGAAATGTAGCTTGGTTCCCAAAGCAGACTTTAGGCTAGTCCAAAAACGAGATAAGAAATGTCCGTCACGATCAGAGATGATTGAGGCAGGTACTCCATGTAATCGAACAATCTTGTCTATGTAAATATTGCTAACCAATCGACACTCCAAGTAACTTTCATAGGGAGAAAGTGGGTTGATTTGGTCAAATGATCAACTATGACCCAAATTGCATCATGCCCCCGCGGCCTCTTCAGAAATCCCACAATAAAATCCATAGTGATGTTGTCCCATTTCCACTCGAGAATAGCGAGGTTCTGCAGCTCCCCGCCGGGCCTCTGATGTTCAGCTTTCACCTATTGACAGGCTATGCACTGTGACACAAAGGTCGCCACATCCCGTTTTATACCGTTCCACCAGAAGGTCCCGCGTAAGTTCATGTACATCTTAGTGCTCCCTGGATGCAAAGAATACTTCGTGTAGTGTGCTTCCGCCATAATTTCCCTTCGAAGTTCTGGGTCGCTAGGAACACATAGCCTTCCTTTCATCTGTAAGGCCCCATCTTCGCCTGCCACAAAGGAAGACGTCTTCTCCGCCGAGATCAGTCAGTGTACCTTTGCTAGGAACTGATCGCCCTCCTGAGAAGATTTGATTCTATCACGTAAACTCGGTTCAAGATGGAGTGGTGCCAGCTGCACTCCTTGATGCCGAACTCAAAACTCGATGTCCATCGCCTCTAGATCTCGAAGTAAACGGTTGTTTATAGATAACGAGCCTACGTGCTTTTGACTCAGAGCATCAACAACGATGTTTTTCTTTCCCGTTGTATATACAATCGTTAGGTCGTAGTCCTTAATCAGTTCTAGCCAACGTCGTTGCCGGAGGTTCAGTTCCCGCTCGATGAATAGATACTTGAGGCTCTTATGATCTGTGAAGATTTTACAAGCAACACCATAAAGATAATGCCTCCACAACTTCAGTGCAAACATAATTGCCGCCAATTCCAAGTCATGTGTCAGGTAGTTTTTCTCGTGCGGCTTTAGTTGCCTGGAGGCGTACGATATTACCTTGTCCCTTTGCATGAGCACACACCCTAAGCCGAGTCCTGAAGCGTCGCTATATATCTGAAACTCCTCTACCCCATCTGGAAGTGCAAGATCGGAGCTGAAACAAGACGCCCCTTAAGTTCCTGAAAGCTGGCTTCACAGTCATCACCCCATTTGTATGCAATCCCTTTCTGAGTAAGACGAGTTAAAGGCGAGGTCAGTTTAGAAAAATCCTTTACGAACCTACGGTAGTATCCTGCTAGGCCCAGAAAGCTTCGAACTTCGCTGGCTGACGTAGGTTGCTTCTAGTCCACCATCGCCTCTATTTTCTTTGGGTCTACGGCGACGCCTTCTACCGAGACGACATGTCCAAGGAATGCCATACTGTTCAACCAAAACTCATACTTGCTGAGCTTAGCGAACAACTGATGTTGTCATAATGTCTGCAGTACGGTCTTCAGGTATTCCTTGTGCTCTGCCTCACTCTTGGAATAGATTAGTATATCATCAATGAACACAACCATAAACTTGTCCACGAACAGCTGAAACACGCGGTTTATCAGATCCATAAAAGCTGCAGGGGCGTTCGTCAAGCCGAACGACATCACAAGAAACTCATAGTGTCCGTATCGGGTTCTGAATGCAGATTTTTGAACATCATCTGATTTGATTTTCAACTGGTGATACCCTGACCTGAGATCAACTTTAGAGAAAACTGTTGCACCTTGCAGCTGATCAAACAAGTCATCTATCCTTGGCAATAGGTACTGGTTCCATACAGTCGCCTTATTCAGTTCTCGGTAGTCAATACACAGCCACATGGATCCATCCTTCTTCTTCACGAACAGCACTGGAGTACCGCACGGAGAAACGCTTGGACGAATGTATCCTCGGTCCAACAGATCTTGTAACTGAACCTTAAGTTCCTTCAGCTCTGCTTGGGCCATTCGATAAGGTGCCTTTGATATCGGTCGCGAATCCGAAAAACTGTTAATGCTGAATTCGATCTCACGATCAGGAGGCATTCCAGGCAGCTCGTCCGGGAATACGTCAAGGAAATCTGCTATGACTTCAGCCTGAGCTGCATCTGCACTTTCCTGCCGGGTGTCTTGAACAAAAGCTAAGTACCCTTCACAGCAAGAATGCAACATACGCCTAGCCGAAATTGCTGATATCACCATTGCCGTCTTCGGTGCAGTGCTGCACGAATATTAGAAGTTTGCCTCGCCGGGTAGACGGAATACGACTCGCTTCTCCGCGTACTCGATTGTTGCATGGCAAGCACCCAACCAGTCCATACCGAGAATAATATCATAATCCTTAATGTCTAGTACAATGACATCTAAGGAAAGCTTCCTCCCTCCGATGCAAATATAATTATCCCTAGAGATTGCATGGGCGGGCATGTTATCATGACCCGCACCTGGTGTAGGGATGCAAGTCGGGAACAACGCCCAGCCTACGCCGCAGCATCGGCGGTAGAACGCTATCTTGGTCAACTATACTATCTAATTATCTCACTATAAAGCATAAACCTCCAATAATATCTCAACTCCAAGATGAGAGTATAATCAACTTAGTTCAACAAAATACTCAATCACATTACTATGGCACGAGAAGATATCACAGAAGTCTAACATAACTAAGCAGTTAATAATATAACAACAACAAATAGAAATAATATCCAAACACAATAATATGCGGAAAACAAATCCGGTACCAAAATGCTAAAGAGAACTAACTATGCTAACTAGTAAATCCGGCTAAATCTCTCGACAGTCACTCCAGAACTAGTGGGTCCAAGTCTGCACCATCTATAGGCTGAGGTCCGTAGTATGTCGGACACCTATCTCCCGGATCCTCTGAAAAATATTTTCCAATCAGAAATGGAGCGAAGTACAACCTAATAGCAGTTCCAATTAATTGACAAAAACTATAAAGCAGTAGAATAGAAGATGCTATCTACGATGAGGATATAACTGATAATCAAGAACAATGAGAGAATAGGCAATACTAACAACAGAATATAATCAATACGTACAAGAATAAAGGAATGAACTATAATGTCAGAATAGAACAAGGTAATCAATGAACTGAATAATAGAATCTACAATAACTATGTGATTTGAGATACTAACTAAATATGTGATCGGCCTGGGAGATTCAATGATTACACTAAGGAGCTAACTCAACCATACGTGAATTGCATGGTTAGTTAGTAGCCAATGATTACACTACTAGCCGATAGTTTCTTGATCACATATTTAATTGGTATTTCCCCCGCCCTGACTAATATGATGGATCGAATCATGACACGTCACTAGCCAATGTATCCAATGTTTAATCTATAATATTCAATGTTATCCAATACCAACAAGGACAGTATCCGATACCATCTCCATAATCAAGGTAACATCCCATGACTGACGATCCAATAACAATACCAATCCGTGTACCATCGTGTCAAGAATCATAAGTAACATTTCTAAATACTTGAATTATAGTGGTAATCAAATAATGGAAACTATCAGAGAATGTACTCGCCTGTGGTCCAGAGCAAATGATGAAAAATGATGTCCGAACTGGTGTCACAGACTTATATATGAAATATTGCATTAATACAAGTTTTGGAGAAGAGAAATAAATTAAACTAGTCAATTTCTAGGTCATAAAACTATTTCTAAGTCAAAAGTCAAACTAGGTCAACTCTAAGTCAACTATGGTCAACTATAGTAAACTTATGGTCAACTACCTATTTCTAGGTTGCATGAGTCTAACTCAAAGATATTGGACTCACACACTATGAATCTAGGCCAAACAAGCTACATCTTAGGATACTAAGATACCGTATCTCAGGATACGCAAACAAGGGATAAATATAACACATATGTACATATCAAACAATATTATATATATAAAATTCTAATTACAAATGCTAAATGGATACCTTGGTTTCGAACCAACTTGGTATCGCAATACTAATCCTCTATCTTGATATCCAAATCCAATACCTTGATTATCCTCCAATACCTTGATACTTACCTTGGCATCTCAAGGTAAATTCAAAACCTTATTTATACTAACTACCCAACAATAATTATAAACTACTATGCATTTAATATTTATATAATACTATATACCTTATTTTAGTCACCTTAATACCAACCCATAATTAGTTTATAACTATCATATTACTTATGCCAATACCTACTACTCATACCTTGGTATATCTTGATACTTACCTTGGTATCTCAAGGTAATTGCCAAAATCTCATATATATACTAACTACCCATCAATAATTACATATATCAATCCAATATAACTCTAGTATGTACTAATAGAATAATACTAACTACCAACTATACACTAACTATTAATACATATATACGTACATACATACATACCTACAAATATATAATATATAAAAGATACTCATAACAATTGATAACTAAAATATACTAACTATTTTAATATGCTACAACTAAATATAAACATATATAGTATACTATAATACAAATAGCAATTAGGAACATATTTATATATATATTAATTACCATATATACATATATATAAGCCACCATATATATTTATACAATATATATTTAAATACACATATATAACCCATAATATATATTTATACAATATATATTTAAATACATATATATAACCCACAATATATATATTTATACAATATATATTTAAATACATATATATAACCCACAATATATATTTATACAATATACATATAAAACTATATATAACTATACATACACTTATACGTAGTAAATTGTATAAAATACCACATAGTAACATACACAAACAAATATAGTAATATGTATATATAACTATACATATATGTATACATATATATATATATATAATCATACAATAATATAAATACATAACAATATATAATATAATAATATATATAACCACATATAAATATATCTACTATATTATATATACATATGCTACCACTTATAAATATATATCTACATACATATATATATATATATAAATAATCATATAATAACTATTAATAATCTAATTACTTAATTAAACATACACATATATTATATAAAACATATATATATATATATATATATATATATATATATATATATATATATATATATATATATATATTAATGCATATAGAAGAAAGCTACATAATATATATTCTATTAATACATATATAATACATAGATCTATGATACAATAAACATTATAATAAATATACATAATATATATATATATATAATATATAGATACATACACAATTAAAATTCAAGAATTAAAGCACAATAAATTAGATCAACACATAAACACACAATAATTGGAGAATATCACACCGTATCCCACTAGATCTAGGATACGCATGCGACACGAGTCCACCACACATCCAATTGCACCCCGAAGGACACAAACAAATCACATATAATATTTATGAACAAAACAAAGTGTCAAATGTAGATCTATGTGTCCGTGTCAAAATACGACATGTTCAAAGTCCCGTGTCGGAGGGAAAATCTCCAAAACAACACGTATCACCAAATTATTGGGATACGACCTACACGTACCCAATTATGGATACGACACTAGCCCCAAACACATAAACATATGCCAGATTGATCTATAGGATCAATTGACACACAACAAAAGTTATTTTCGGAATTCCCCCAAAATTGACACAAAAAGCATCATAACTTTCTCTATAGGTCTCCTATGAACACAAAACCAAATTCTATGGGTAGTACATACATATGGGTTGATTATTCATAATTAAATCTCATATTTAGAAGCTATTTTAAGGGAAAAAAACTGAATTATACCTATTGGGAGATGGATTTCCAATGAAACCTCCAAAATTGGTAAAATTAGCTTCCAACTTGTAGATCCTTGCTCCTCTTTGTAGATTCTTGCTTTCTCCTTCTAGATCCTAGCTCTTCTAGTCTCCAATGGTAATTTGGGAAGTAAATGGGTAGAAATTTGATGAAATTTGGTTGAGGGAAATTCTAGATCTAGATTTGGAATAAAAAATAAAGAGAGAAAGTTTTCATCCCCTTTATATAGGCCTCACTTGCCCCCTCCCTCAAGCTACTATGTAAAGTCTAAAATACCCCTAGGGGCCTCTCATAAAGAAATTAATTAAGGAGGGAAGCTTCTAGTCCAATGGTTTAATTAATTTAATTATCCTCCTAATTAATGGGCTTTCTAGTTTGGCTCAATTCTAACAATTAATACATGTTGGTCTATGAGTCTAAACTAAACTAGTTAGGTCCACTAACACAAGTCCAAAAATAAATCTATCATGCTAATAATAAATAAATAATACAATAAATAAATATTTAACATGCACAATATTCAATTAATTATAAAATGACCAAAATATCCTTTTTCTAGAAAATACTGTAGTGACAAGTCTATCCCCCTTAAAATAATTCCGTCCTCGAAATTTAAGGGTGATCGTACTCCTTCTAGGTCAAACCCACAGCAATCATAGTCCAATAAGGTCTTATCTCACTAAGAACAGTCATATGCAAAGAATAACATGCATGGTCATGGTCTCCACCTGTCTTATTACTGTTGTCTCTGTCAGGGTATTCTATAGCTACACTAACTATATAACACAAGCATCCAAAAGGTACTAAAGAATCAATCAATCAAAATAGATGAAAGGAACAGAAAGAAAGAACAGACTCTCTAACCCATCACCTGTAGTATTGGTCTCCTCGACCGTCATCGCAAATGCTCCGCCCTGCCGAGGTAGCTTCCTCTGCGGGTGATGAGCAATCTGTGGTGCTACAGGTCGCCTAACTCCACCTCTCTGCCCTCGATCGGCATCCTGGCTTGGACGTTGTATTTTCCAGAGACAATCCTTCACCATATGCTCCGTTGATCCACAATGTAAGTATGCTCCAAGTCTCTTCCGGCACATCTCCCAAGTGTGCCCAGTCTTCTTGCAATAGGTGCATTGAGGAGCTTGTTGCACCTGTCTCTGAGGCTGTTGTGGTATCTGCTGTACTGGAGCTTGTACTGGAGCAACAATAGGTTATGGCATCTGATATTGCTGCTGATAGGCTCCGAATTGTACTGGAAACTGCTGTTGCTGGAACCGCGGCCTCTTTGTCGGTCCCGCACTGCTACTGTCACCCCCAAACATATCACGGTCCCTCTTCGGCTTCAAGTTCCACTCCCGCTCGACCTTGCGTGCCTCCGAAAGTATCTCAGAATATGTCTCGTATAAAGACGGAATACGAATCTTCACTTCCCAATTCAGACCCTCACGGAAACGGATAGCCCGAACTTCTGGCTCTCTCACCAAGTACTCCGCAAATCGGCTCAGCCTCCCGTACTCTGCGGCATACTCCTCTACGGACATGCTTCCTTGTGTAAGGCTCTCAAATTGCCTTCATAATTCTAATCTGTCCGTCCGAGTAAAGAACTTCTTCTTAAAGAGATCCTTGAATATCTCCCAAGACTGCCCCGTATCAGTAAGAATTGGCTCATTCCTGAACCAAGTACGGGCAACGTCGAACAGTTGAAGTTCTACCGCCTCAACCTTCAGATCCTCCGCAAGACGGGACACCTTCATGATTCGCTCGATATTTTCAAGCCAATCGTCAGCATAGACTATACCTTCTGTACCCTTGAAAACTCAAGGCTCAAGCTTCTTGAAATTTTGAATGTTGCCTGGCTTGATCTGAATATCCTGTGGCTGTGGAGGAGCCTCTTTCTGAACTGTTGTTACAACTATCTGATGGGCGTTTTCCATACTCTGCCGCATCAAATCTGACTGCCTGTGCTGGGCTTCTATCTGTGCCCTCTGTAATTCCATTATCTCTCTAAATTGTGCAACCATCAGTGCGGTATCTCCTGAAAATGGAGGTGGTGGAAGTCCCTCCGAAGCAACTGGAGTAGTCCTCAGAACAGGTGGAGGAGAACCCCCGAAGGAAGCCAAGACTCCTACATGAACTGATATCGTAGGAGGTACAAACCCTACTGCCTGAGTGGAAGATTGAGAGGTGGCAGACCTCGCAGAAACTGCTCCCAATCGATGGGATCTAGTCTTTGGCGGCATCCTGAAGACAGATCGAGACAAAGAAGATCAATTCGACACAAGATAAGATATCATCAAGGAAGGACAAAAGTATTCAGAAGGAATCAAAAGTAGCGGTTCAATTCAGATTGGAATTCCAAGTTGTGATTGAGTATCCCTCTTTCTTCCTAATATCCTATGTCCTATCCTATCGCAGGCTCGCAGTAGTACAACTAAGTCGTCGTACTACCACGATATTGCAATATTGCGAAGCCTGACCTGCATGGGCCACCACTAAGAATGTGTCAAGACCCGCACCCGGTGTAGGGATGCAAGTCGGGAACAACGCCTAGCCTACGCCGCAGCATCGGCGGTAGAACGCTGTCTTGGTCAATTATACTATCTAATTATCTCACTATAAAGCATAAACCTCCAATAATATCTCAACTCCAAGATGAGAGTATAATCAACTTAGTTCAACACAATACTCAATCACATTACTATGGCACGAGAAGATATCACAGAAGTCTAACATAACTAAGCAGTTAATAATATAACAACAACAAATAGAAATAATATCCAAACACAATAATATGCGGGAAACAAATCCGGTACCAAAATGCTAAAGAGAACTAACTATGCTAACTAGTGAATCCGGCTAAATCTCTCGACAGTCACTCCAGAACTAATGGGTCCAAGTCTGCACCATCTATAGGCTGAGGTCCGTAGTATGTCGGACACCAATCTCCCGGATCCTCTGAAAAATATTTTCCAATCAGGAATGGAGCGAAGTACAACCCAATAGCAGTTCCAATTAATTGACAAAAACTATAAAACAGTAGAATAGAAGATGCTATCTACGATGAGGATATAACTGATAATCAAGAACAATGAGAGAATAGGCAATACTAACAACAGAATATAATCAATACGTACAAGAATAAAGGAATGAACTATAATGTCAGAATAGAACAAGGTAATCAATGAACTGAATAATAGAATCTACAATAACTATGTGATTTGAGATACTAACTAAATATGTGATCGGCCTGGGAGATTCAATGATTACACTAAGGAGCTAACTCAACCATACGTGAATTGCATGGTTAGTTAGTAGCCAATGATTACACTACTAGCCGATAGTTTCTTGATCACATATTTAATTGGTATTCCCCCGCCCTGACTGATATGATGGATCGAATCATGACACGTCACTAGCCAATGTATCCAATATTTAATCTACAATATTCAATGTTATCTAATACCAATAAGGACAGTATTCGATACCATCTCCATAATCAAGGTAACATCCCATGACTGAAGATCCAATAACAATACCAATTCGTGTACCATCGTGTCAAGAATCATAACTAACATTTCTAAATACTTGAATTATAGTAGTAATCAAATAATGGAAACTATCAGAGAATGTACTCGCCTGTGGTCCAGAGCAAATGATGAAAAATGATATCCGAACTGGTGTCACAGACTTATATATGAAATATTGCATTAATACAAGTTTTGGGGAAGAGAAATAAATTAAACTAGTCAATTTCTAGGTCATAAAACTATTTCTAAGTCAAAAGTCAAACTAGGTCAACTCTAAGTCAACTATGGTCAACTATAGTAAACTTATGGTCAACTACCTATTTCTAGGTTGCATGAGTCTAACTCAAAGATATTGGACTCACACACTATGAATCTAGGCCAAACAAACTACATCTTAGGATATTAAGATACCGTATCTCAGGATACGCAAACAAGGGATAAATATAACACATATGTACATATCAAACAATATTATATATATAAAATTCTAATTACAAATGCTAAATGGATATCTTGGTTTCGAACCAACTTGGTATCGTAATACTAATCCTCTATTTTGATATCCAAATCCAATACCTTGATTATCCTCCAATACCTTGATACTTACCTTGGCATCTCAAGGTAAATTCAAAATCTTATTTATACTAACTACCCAACAATAATTATAAACTACTATGCATTTAATATTTATATAATACTATATACCTTATTTTAGTCACCTTAATACCAACCCATAATTAGTTTATAACTATCCTATTACTTATGCCAATACCTACTACTCATACCTTGGTATATCTTGATACTTACCTTGGTATCTCAAGGTAATTACCAAAATCTCATATATATACTAACTACCCATCAATAATTACATATATCAATCCAATATAACTCTAGTATGTACTAATAGAATAATACTAACTACCAACTATACACTAACTATTAATACATATATACGTACATACATACATACCTACAAATATATAATATATAAAAGATACTCATAACAATTGATAACTAAAATATACTAACTATTTTAATATGCTACAACTAAATATAAACATATATAGTATACTATAATACAAATAGCAATTAGGAACATATTTATATATATATTAATTACCATATATACATATATATAAGCCACCATATATATTTATACAATATATATTTAAATACACATATATAACCCATAATATATATTTATACAATATATATTTAAATACATATATATAACCCACAATATATATATTTATACAATATATATTTAAATACATATATATAACCCACAATATATATTTATACAATATACATAAAAAACTATATATAACTATACATACACTTATACATAGTAAATTATATAAAATACCACATAGTAACATACACAAACACATATAGTAATATGTATATATAACGATACATATATGTATACATATATATATAATCATACAATAATATAAATACATAACAATATATAATATAATAATATATATAACCACATATAAATATATCTACTATATTATATATACATATGCTACCACTTATAAATATATATCTACATACATATATATATATATATATATATATATATATATATATATATATATATATATATATATATATATATATATATATATATATATATATATATATATATATATAAATAATTATATAATAACTATTAATAATCTAATTACTTAATTAAACATACACATATATTATATAAAACATATATATATATATATATATATTTACATCCCTAACATATATTATAACATATATATTAATGCATGTAGAAGAAAGCTACATAATATATATTCTATTAATACATATATAATACATAGATCTATGATACAATAAATACTATAATAAATATACATAATATATATATAATATATATAGATACATACACAATTATAATTCAAGAATTAAAGCACAATAAATTAGATCTACACATAAACACACAACAGTTGGAGAGTATCACACCGTATCCCACTAGATCTAGGATACGCATGCGACATGAGTCCACCACACATCCAATTGCACCCCGAAGGACACAAATAAATCACATATAATATTTATGAACAAAACAAAGTGTCAAATGTAGATCTATGTGTCCGTGTCAAAATACGACATGTACAAAGTTCCGTGTCGGAGGGAAAACCCCCAAAACAACACGTATCACCAAATTGTTGGGATACGACCTACACGTACCCAATTATGGATACGACACTAGCCCCAAACACATAAATATATGCCAAATTGATCTATAGGATCAATTGACACACAACAAAAGTTATTTTTGAAATTCACCCAAAATTGACATAAAAAGTACCATAACTTTCTTTATAGGTCTCCTATGAACACAAAACCAAATCCTATGGGTAGTACATATATATTGATAGATTATTCATGATTAAATCTTATATTTAGAAGCTATTTTAAGGGAAAAAATTGAATTATACCTATTGGGAGATGGATTTCCAATAAAACCTCCAAAATTGATGAAATTAGCTTCCAACTTGTAGATCCTTGCTCCTCTTTGTAGATCATTGCTTCCTTCTTCTAGATCCTAGCTCTTCTAGTCTCCAATGGTGATTTGGGAAGTAAATGGGTAGAAATTTGGTAGGGATTTGATGAAATTTGGTTGAAGGAAATTCTAGATCTAGATTTGGAATAAAAAATAAAGAGAGAGAAAGTTTTCATCCCCTTTATATAGGCCTCACTTGCCCCCTCCCTCAAGCTACTATGTAAAGTCTAAAATATCCCTTGGGGCCTCTCATGAAAAAATTAATTAAGGAGGGAAGCTTATAGTCCAATGGTTTAATTAATTTAATTATCCTCCTAATTAATGGGCTTTCTAGTTGGGCTCAATTCTAATAATTAATACATGTTGGTCCATGAGTCTAAACTAAACTAGTTAGGTCCACTAACACAAGTCCAAAAATAAATCTATCATGCTAATAATAAATAAATAATACAATAAATAAATATTTAACATGCACAATATTCAATTAATTATAAAATGACCAAAATACCATTTTCTAGAAAATACTGTAGTGACACATGTCGACTCCCGAAGGGGTACTCACGCAAAGGTTCATATTTAAAGGAGTAGAAGCTAATTTATGCTCAACAGTAAAATCAGCAGATATGAAACTATGTGTAGCACCTGAATCGAATAAGACTCTAGCGGGCAATTATCTGAAAAGTAAAGTACCTGTCACAACAGTATCGGATACAGATGCGTCATCCCAAGTCAGTGCATAGGCTCGGCCTTGAGCACCCTGGCATCGTGGGTTCACTAGCACAACATTGGCATCACTTGCTGGAGGCCCCTTGTTCTGATTTCCATTGTTCTGATTCCCGTTGTTCTGATTCGGTTTGCCCTCTCGACAGTTAAAATATTTGTGGCCCAGACGACCACATTTAAAACATACAGTAGCCCGGCATTCATTTATTCGATGCCTAATTTGCCGCACCTATGGCAATACGGTGCCTGGGATGGACCCCTGTGTTCGGATGTGTACGAACGCTTTTATGCTCCAGACCCTCCCGTTTCTTGAGGACGCTTGTTGTTGTTGGTACGGGAGGTTTGCACATCGACCTTTGGGGGATAGCGCCCAAAGATCCGCTCGCTATTCACGACAGCTTCATAACATTCCCTGTAGGTTTGACATTTCTGGTTGATGATATCCCTACACAGATCGTTATTGAAACCTTTCTAAAAACGATAGCACCACACCTGCTGGATAGGCAAGAAGTATCCAGCAAACTTAGCCAGTTTAGCAAACACTGAGTCGTAATCATCAACAGACAAACTTCCTTGTACCAGGTTGCTAAAATCGTCTTCTTTCTGTTGTCGTACGGCTCGGGGAATATATTGTCCAATAAAGGCAGATTTGAACATTTCCCAGGTAATTTTGCAGTTAGGATTGGTATCATAAATCTCTTGCTTAGTGGCTTCCCACCAATCATGCGCACGCGTTCAAGCTGAACTGATGCACAGTCCACTCATTTGGATCCCCTAATGCCAACCAGATTGAAGAGTCCTTCCAGCTTTGCAATATATCCTATCACTACGTCCGGTTCTGCTCGTCCGTTGAACGTTGGTGGATGCATTTTAGTGAACTCTGCTGCTCGACAGGTGTTCCTAACTGGGGGCTGAGTTTCTTCTGACTCATCCTCTACCGCTACAGTCAACGGTGTGACAGGCGTCACAGTATCTCCCCCATTGCTGGGTACCAAGGATGCAATCAGTTGCATCATGGTATCCATTTGCTTTTGTTGAGCAGCAAACTGCGCCTGTTGAGTAACGGCTTATTGTTGCTGCACCTCCATGAGATGCATAAGTCGTTCGGCCATATCGGTAGAACCCGCTCCTTCGAATTCTCCTAAACTTGCTGGATCGCTCTGAATAGGCTGAGCACTGCTGGCAGTTGTAGTGTTTTTCTTAGCCATGGCTACAAAAGAGAGTAGCTCGTCAACACTCCAAAAATGATAGATTTTATATCTATGGGCTCATTGTATAGGCGACTCATCTCATGCAGCGGACGCCGAACACAACTAAATTGAGAGGCACATCAAACTCCTTTATAATCTTTTAAAATCCCAAGGATGTAAAGCCGTGCTCTGCTACCAATATGTCACACCCCGATCACGAAAGGGTCAATCGTCCTCGCTGGATCCTTTACGAAACCGATTCGTCCTTGCTGGGGCATGATACCGTACGAGCCTGGAGTTGCGCTCGCACAAGGCAAGAACTTGCAATGATAGGAACCCATTTTGAAACACAATTTAGAAAACACATTTATAGATATTTGAACACAAGTGCAGGAAGTAACATGCTTTTTTCATTGATAATTCAGAGTAATTTACATAGAGTTTACATTGATGCGCCTCTCGGCTACTTGATTTGTATTACAAAAGATAACTCAAAAGGTAGGGCACGCTCCATCAGATAGTCCACGTCATTCATATATTATGCCCTTGTATAGATTGAAAGTCCAAGCCTCCAAAATGAACTAACTCCAACTATACTTCAAAATAGAGGTGCTCCTAACGCCTCCTCGTCTATCCACTAGCGTTGCACCGCCTGAGTGCCTGAAATAGTTGCCCACAACGTGGGTCAATACTCAACTTGTACTGGTGAATGGGATGAACCCACTCGACTAAATCAACACTAGCTTATTAGGGGCGACATGCATTAAGATGATCTTTCTATCAAGAAGCAAGTGAATTCAATTCATATCAGTTGCATATTTTGATAGGAATGAAAATAACATTGAATCCAACCAGTACAACGGTTGCTTACTCAACCGATGCACGCCTTTCCTGTAACGAAACACAAGTATACTTACCATCTGCACAAGACAATAAATTAGCATGTGTTCTATTCTATGCGGTCATTGGTGTGATCGATACCTTAGGGACTTATTCCAAGCATTAGCGATGCGCCCTATCAGCCCGGGTAGCAAGCCCTGCTGGAGGTCCCACAATGCATCGTGACTAGCACGAATCAAATATTTCCCTCCGGATCGATACGGTTCCAGTGCCTCGGAATACCGTTTCGAGGAAATGCCAAACCTTGTGCACAAGTTGTCCCAGACCATGCAAATGCATGAACAATTCATATATCATACAATGCATCGAAATAAATAAAAGAAGTAAAGCAACAATATATATCTTATGCAATAGTTCATATTTTCTCAATGCGGTGTTCCAATTTTGGTATCCCATAGGTCCAAACTCTATCCGAGGCACCAGGCCGCAACCAACAACCAATTTTCTTTATAAACAAACTCAAGTTATAAGGTGTACAAGCATATAGTAAAGCTAATCTATAATTCCCATGTTCCTTTCTTAGTGGCTGCCATGCATTGTGGCTAAGAATTTCCTAGGCGTCCAACCGGGCATCATCGAGTGAACGTTTGAAATATTAGAGATATCGGCGTGAAGAAGTAGGAAAGAAGGGTCTAAACAACTCACTGGTTAAGGGAAAAGGTTGCTGAAACAAGGAATCCCGCCTAGCGATGATCAAGCATCAGTTATGCGGATCTGCAACAGCACGAGCACCAATTAGAATTCTTGCCTATCCTTCCTTGCCGAACTCCCCAAGAATCAAAGCTCCAAACGATAAAACCAGCAGCGAAAACCAAGCAAATCGAAAGCAACACCAAATCAAAATCCCAAAGCGGCAATCAAGAAAACCAAGCAACCAAACACGAAAACTATTGGACTCGTTTCAATAGAGGCCTTTCCACGAGTTAGAAAGGATCATCGTATTTCGTCCGTAGCAAGAAGATGCCGAAGATCTAAGCTATGACTCAGACGGACTAGCCACAAGCCCAATTATATAGTGCATATCCCGGTCGGATCGGGATTTGAGGTACTACAACCACGCCTTGAGATTTTCAAACACAACATCGGGCTAATTAAGTAACTAAAAGTGGTAGTAATATTTGGAGAAAAGGTATCCCGAGATCATGCCAATAAACCTTTCCACAGAGATTCATTCTAAGTGCACTGTGGGCTGGTCACCACAGATATTGTATATTATCTGTCTTAGTGGAGTGCAATATCTGTCGTGCCCCGGTCCGAAGGTCTCCCGACCGACCAACGCCCCCGTCGGGCATGAATCACCGCGCCTCGGCACTCCCATGGGGCGTATGGTCGTTTGCCACCGGGATATGATATCATACGAGCCTGGGGTTGCGCCCGAACAAGGCAACATAGTTAACGTTTGGCTATCATTGCATCTATCGAGTAAGCAGCAGAGGGACATTGTTGCAAGCATTTATCCATCTAAGTATTCGGGGCAAATCGAGGCACAGGGTTCTCTGATTACAATGGTATCATTCCATATATTATGCCCCTCTATATGAAAGCATCTCAAGGCATTCAAAATTATATTTTTGGGTCTTGGGGATGAGGCACGCCTATCGCTTCCTCGGACGATCCAGCACCTGCGAACAAGCAAACTGTTGGTGAGTATAAACAACTGAACAGAAGCAACATTCACTAAAACCAACACTAAGTAATCATGTTATAAAATATTATATTATTAGTGATCTTTTTAATTTTACTTATGTTCGTTACATGCAGCACAAGAACAGAGTCATATTACTTTCATTTGGAAATATCTTTAAAAACAGAGTTCATATTGATATAAGCAAGCAGGCAAGACAAGCCGATTATTCTATTATCAGGGTGTGCGTAGCGTGTCTCGTAAAATATACCTAAAGACTCTAGGGACAATGCACTATCTAGGAACTATCCTCTATCAAGCCAACACAATGAACTAGCTATATGCTTTTCGGTCCCCGAGAAACTCAGGATTGGTAGCGGTAATCCAGCTAACCAATAATTCTTTTATCTGATGCTATTAGCAGCTGTGACTCATAGTTGATTTATATTATCTCTGTAGCAGCCGTGACCAAGGTTCAGCTCTTTACCAATAGCCATTGTCCGACCGATGCGAATGCATGAAACACTATCAGATAAACTCTAGGATGCAGACGAGATAAATTAGCAGACCATCTATCTCTGTGCAGACTAGCCGCCCTCTCTGAACAAGTTCAAGCACGATATAGTTTTCTTAAAACACAAGCGATAGTGAAACATGTTCAAGCAATCTCTTACTCTTAGACAAGCATTCCAGGTTCTCTTTAGTTAAGCAAATAGGTTTATTTCAATGACAAGCTGTATGAGTTCTCTTATTAAGCATGCAAAGCAGGTTCTATCATTCTTCTTATGAAACTATCTTTAAGCAAATAAGCATTCAAAAACTCATATTCATTATTAAGGCATGCAAGAATCAGAGAATGCAGTTCTGCCCACTCACCTTGATCAGTCATCTCCTGCTTCAACAAGGAGCTCTTAAGAAAGATATCCTTTTTGAGTCAGCAAATCGATATCTCTTGTATATAGTGCCGATACGGAGCGGGGCACTATAATATCTGACTTATTATTATATCGAGCCACTATTTCAACATGGGAACACTGGAACCAATAATACCGTATTTTTAGCACAGTTGCCCTATGGGGATCGGTGCATCCTGCAAGTGCATATTTTATTATATTGGTTCGATTATCCCATGTTCAATACTGACGTGATCTGAGGATACTTATTTATGCATTATTCTGAGATAGCCTCAGACTACACAAAAAAATAGCAAGCCGTACAAATGATTGGTCGATTTATGAAAAAATGGACTTGGTTATGATTGTATTATTCAACTAGTAGCCTAGAAAAGTGGACTATCATAGTGTGATGATTCAACCCTTATCCTTATTTGGTTGTAGGGTTGGGCCTTCGTACTAGGATATGCTATGGACCTAAGTTACGATACTAAACCTATGTATTATTATATAATTTTCCTTGGGTTATTGTTTCTCCTTTTTGTGCTTCCTTTGTGGTACTTGTTATTTGGAGTCTAAGCCCACTGGTTTTGCATGGCCAGGTTTTGAGCCAGCACCCGAGGATCCAACATAACTTTCCCCTAACTTATAGCACGTACCAGGAATATGGTCACAGGGGATAGCGACTGGATTTTTTTCTTCCCTGCTCGTCTTGCACATTTACTTCTTTTTGGCGTTTAGCCACCGGCACATGTTAGCCAGCTTGAACATTAATTATCCTTAGATGATTGTATTAAATCAGACTGCAGCTGATCACTGTCATGTACTTTTGTTACTCTTCCAACTTCTTAATTTTTGCACATCTGGACTCCAGAACATTTTGAGAAAGCGTTTGGGATGTCTTATTGCTTATCATATATGCTCAATGCTTATTGTTTCTTATTTGAATGATTGAGACATAGAAGTTCTTGATCATATGAGACTTGATTATGGCATACACCCCCTTGTCTTATACAGCCGTGATCGTCGTAGGACATATAGTACCTTGTATGGGATAGCTGGCCATGTTCGTCTCCGTATTTCGGTATTGGGGCGTGACAAGGTTTTAGTGGTGACCCATGCTAGTTTGTTCTTCAGACTTGTGAGGTATAATGTTCATAGGAGTCTCAACCAAACATAATCCTTCTTGAAATTTTGAATTTGTTCTCTTTGATACTCAGCTTGAATTCTCCCATATTGGTGGCTTCCTTGTTTCTTCTCATCCTGTGCTTATCGTTTATTGTGTTCTTCTTTAGGGCTTATCCTTCCCCCGAGGTTGCAGCAACATGAGAGACAGATTTTCCAGTGGAACAAAATCCTGTGGAACCCCAGCCAAGGATCCGAGTTGAGCCCGCGATGAATGGGATAGAGCAGCAGGCTCTAGGTGTTTTTGTACCTCCCGTAGTGCCGGCAGTACTAGATACCCCAGCCTTGCTAGAGATTATTCATGGATTGTTGGTTGCCCAATAACACCAGATGGTGATGCAACAATAACAACAGCAACATCAACAATAACAGCTCCAGCAGCAGGAACAAAATATCCTGTTGAACCAAGGATTGCAGACGCCCTATAATAAGGCGGGAGAACATATTATGGGGCATTTGTTAGATTTTGTAGACTAAACCCTAGGTATTTTGATGGAACAGAGGACGCAATCACGGTCGATGATTGACTACAGGATATTGAGACCATTCTAACAGCGGCTAAAGTTTCGGCCGAGGAACAAGTTGACCTGGTTCGCCTACAACTCCAGGATCTGGCAAGAGATTGGTGGACTACGATGGAGGTAGGACTGAGGCATCCTATTTTATGGCAAGATTTTAGGACCCGGTTCAGGACAAAGTACTTTGGGATTGTGGCTCAGTGTGAGTTGTAGCAAATATTCATTAACCTCAAGTAAGCTGGAAGGACAGTAGACTACTATACGATAAAATTTTGTCCACTTAGAAGATTTGTCCCAACTATGGTGGCAACAGAGTTGGAGAGAGTAATGAGGTTCCAGTAGGGATTTTACTTGGAGATCTTATATATAGTAGAGGTGCACGACTACCAGATCATCGAGGCAGTATTGATAGCATACAAGAGGGTTGAGCTTACTTCTCAAAGGATGACATCCAGAAGAGTGAATGGGAAGAGGCCTCATGGACAGAACAATGAGAGAGGACCAGTACCCCGAATGTAAGCACCATCACCTAGCATTCGTATATATAATTCAGCACTACGGAGGACGACAGTTTCAACAGTGATAGTACCAACTCGGCAACAACAGCCGAGGCAGCAACAGAAGCAGCAGCAACAACGACGGAGAGCACCGACATGTTGTACCTACTGTGGCAAAGGAGGTCATACCCGGGTTGTTTGTCGGGCAGCTAACAGATTATGCTTGAGATATGGGATCCCTGATCATAAGGTTGCCACGTGCCCATTGATGCAGAGGCCAAGTGGGCCAGTACAATAATTTCCTGTATTGTCAGCTCTGAGGACAGTACAACAAGGAGGACCGACAGTAGCAGCACGACCTTTAGCTCAGCGTCCGTTGCCGACGCAGGCCCAGCTTTATAGGCAGCAACAGCAAAATCAACAGGGGCCATAACTACAGCAGCAAGGAAGACAACAGCAGGGAGCTCAACAAGGCCAAGGGCAGGCACTCACCTTGTCTTTGGAGTAAGCTATGGCATCCGACGACGTAGTGGCAGGTAATATTTCTGTTATAACCTTTTCTGCCAAAGCATTAATTAATTCTGGAGCTTCACATATATCTGCACAATATGCGACACGTATTGGATTAAAGTTTGAGGCATTGCCAACGAGGCTGAATATACTCACTGGCAATGGGATTATAGAAGTTAGTAGGGTGTGCCTAGCATGTCCAGTCATAGTATATGGACATTTATTACATGCGAAGTTGATCGAGTTCCCTATGGATAACTTTTATATTATCTTAGGCATAGACTGGTTGAGAGACAGTCATGGAATGATAGACTACCGTGAGGGTAGAGTGTTGTTTAGAATTTTTGGTCTAGAAGAGTTTGTCCCTAGCAGATTAGCAAGGGACCCATATAAAGGAGGAGTCGTATCAGTAGCAAAGGAAGCAAACCCGCTGCTCAATATAGTTGAAGAGTTCATGGATGTCTTTTCCAACGATCTTTTCGGATTACTCCCAGTTAGAGCAGTAGAGTTCTGTATAGAGTTGATGCTAGAAGCAGAACCAGTATCCCAGAAGGTGTACCCAATGTCACCATTAGAACTTAATCTGTTATATCGACACATATAAGAACTGAAGGCAAAGAAGTTTATTCGGACCAGTGCATCACCGTAGAAAGAACTACCGGTATTGGTGAAGAAAAAGGATGGATCGACGCGGTTGTGTATGGATTACATGCGGTTGAATACAGTGGTCGTAAAGAACAAGTACACATTACCAAGGATTGATGATTTATTTGACCAATTAAGTGGAGCAAGAGTCTTCTCCAAGATAGATTTAGATTAGGATATCATCATGCAAGTCCGGGAGAAGGATATACCAAAGATAGCATTTATGTCACGATATGGGCATTACAAATTTCTAGTTATGCCATTCGGACTGACTACTGCTCCAGCGGTATTCATGGACTTGATGAACCAAATTTTCATGCCTTACTTAGACTGATTTGTGGTTGTCACTCTTCGTTTCCGATATACATATTTGGAACATATTTTATTTTGGCTTGGTTGAATGTTCATAGAGACTAGACCCATTCTTTGGTTTAACCTTGTTCATGATTTATTTTGTGGGTTGGTTCAACTCATGATAGCCTTTTGTTCAACCCTCAACCCTACTATATATAACCCAACATTTTTTCTCTCTCTCCTCACTTCTTTATTACTTCCTCTTCCTTTAGTTTTCTCTTTCCATTTCCATAGGCAAGTACACCTTGCATGAGAAATGAAAAAATCCTCCATATTATTGTTCTATTATATTTTTTATGTGTTTCTAAGCACTTTTAGTTCTTGGAGTTTTCTGTTTTGATGGATAGATTAGTGTAGATCTATATTTTTTTAACTTAGGGTTTTGTAGGTTTTATGAGTTTTTCTTGATTTTGATCTATTTAACTTTTGTCTTTGATTCTGTCATAGCTTTATTTGATTTTGGATCTTTGCACTCATTTATATCTGCACAATATGTGACACATATTGGATTAAAGTTTGAGGCATTACTAGCGAGGCTGAATATACTCACTGGAAATTGGATCGTAGAAGTTAGTAAGATGTGCCTAGCATGTCTAGTCGTAGTATGCGGGCATTTATTACCTGCAAAGTTGATCGAGTTTACTATGGATAACTTTGACGTTATCTTAGGCATGGACTAGTTGAGAGACAGTCATGTGATAATAGACTGCAATGAGAGTAGAGTATTATTTAAAATTCCTGGTCTAGAAGAGTTTGTCCTTAGCAGAATAGCAAGAGACCAGCACAAGGGAGGATTCACAACAGTAGCAAAGAAAGCAAACCTGCTGCCCAAGATAGTTGAAGAGTTCATAGATGTCTTTCCTAACGATCTTCCTAGATTACCCCCAGTTAGGGCAGTAGAGTTCTGTATATAGTTGATGCCATAAACAGAACCAGTATCCAAGAAGGTGTAATCTATGTCACCATAAGATCTTGATCAGTTATATCGACACATGAAAGAACTGAAGGTGAAGAAGTTTATTCGGACCAGTACATCATCGTGGGGAGCCCCAGCGATATTGGTGAAGAAGAAGGATTGATCGACACAGTTGTGTATGGATTATAGGCAGGTTAATGCAGTGACCGTGAAGAATAAGTATCCACTACCAAGGATTAATAATTTGTTTGACCAGTTAAGTGGAGTAAGAGTCTTCTCCAAGATAGATTTACAATCAGAATATCATCATGTGCGAGTCCAGGAGCAAGATATACCAAAGACAATATTTAGGTCACGATATGGGCATTTTGAATTCTAAGTTATGCCATTCGAACTGACTAATGCTCCAGCGGTATTCATGGACTTGATGAACCATATTTTTATGCCTTACTTAGACTGATTTATGGTTGTCACTCCCCGTTTTCGATATACGTATTTGGAATATATTTTATTTTGGCATGGTTGCATGTGTATGGAGACTAAACCCATTCTTTGGTTTAACCTTGTTCATGGTTTATTTTGTGGGTTGGTTCAACTCATGAGAGCCTTTGGTTCAACCCTCAACCCTACCGTATATAACCCAATATTTTCTCTCTCTCTCCTCACTTCTTCATTACTTCCTCTTTCTTTAGTTTTCTCTCCTCATTTCCATAGGCAAGTACATATTGCATAAGAAATGGAGAAATATTCCATATTATTGTTCCATTATATTTATTATGTGTTTTTAAGCACTTTTAGTTCTTGGAGTTTTCTGTTTTGATGGATGGATTAGTGTAGATCTATATTTCTAACTTAGGGTTTTATAGGTTTCTTGATTTGTTTCTTGGTTTTGATCTATTAAACTTGTGTCTTTGAAAACCAGTTTTTGCTACATGATATAGTTTTCAATTTAGAGCATTTTGGCTTTGGTTCACCCGATTTGGACTTAAAATGAGAATTTTATGGACAAAACAAGATTTCAGTTTTTGAAACTTTTTTGCCATGGCCGAACATGCTGTTGGAGAAGACGAAGTTCCTATGCGGCCAGTGAGCATATGCGGCCGAGAGTGCCATACGGCCTGAGAGGGTTATGTGGCCTAAACTCTTGTCGCATGCTGACATCATGCAGCCATCTTGTTGGATGCATGACTGTTGATTCACACAAGTGTTCTTGAACACCTTGTGTTTTTACTTGCTGAACGAATGAGAATTTTGCTAAGTCCTAGAGAACTCTATGCGGCATTGCCTCCACGCGACAACGACACCCATGCGGCCTGGAGAGCATGCATCAAATATTTTCTTGGATGCATGGCTCTGAACCTTTGGCACTTATTTTTATAAGTTTTGTGTTTTCTTTCTGACATACTTTATGGCTTGTCACCTCAGTCACATCAGTCTTTTTATGTCACATCACTGACACTTTATTTATTTGACTGTTAATTCAACACTTGTCCTATAGGAGTAGACCTTAATCCCTTAGCATGCGGCTAAGTGGTTCATGCGGTCCTGACTTCATACGTGACCGGGATTTATCATGTGGCCTAACTTTCCCTGCGGCCTGACTTTTCATGCTGCCTGAATTTCCCATGCGGCTTAGAGACCCATGCGACCCTGCTTGTTGATTGAATATTTCTTGATTCATGTGACCCAATGTATAATTGGCAATTGGACTCGAATATTGTATCCATGTTGATACCCCTATTTCCTGATTATTGTTCATATTTTATTGTGCGCCGCTTATGGGTAAGAAAGTGGTGCTAGTGAGATGTATCTATCTGTACGAGGAGCGATACATCCTGTCACATGTTAAGTGATTATATTTGGGTTATGCATCGATAATGCCTCCAAATTCCTGAACTCGTGATATTATAAATATATACATTATTTTTCCAGTACGGACATAATAAGCGAGTCAACTACCAAAGCATGGCTAGGATATTAATTGTATGAATATTGCATACACGCTCGGGTGAATCCAGATTTGACTTCCATGGATTCGTATCTAGCGTGCCCGTACTTTGTACGACATCTTAAGAGAAATTCTCATGTGACCACGCCTTGAGATTTCAAGCACAACATAGGGATAATTAGGTAACTAAAAGTGGTAGTAATATTTGGAGGGAATGGTATCCCGTGATCATGCCAACGAACCTTCCCACAGAGATTTATTCTAAGTGCGCTGTGGGCTTGCCACCACAGATACTGTATTTCATCTGGCTTAGTGGAGTGCAATATCTGATTATTATTATGCCGAGCCACTGTTTTAATATAGGAACACTGGAACTGCTAATACCGTATTTTTAGTGTAATGGCCCTACGGGGGACTGGTGCATCCTACAAGTGCCTATTTTATTATATTTATTCGGTTAGCTTATGTTCGACACTGGATGATCTGATGATACTTATTATGCATTATTCTGAGATAATCTCAAACTCCACAAAATAGCAAGCCGTACCAATGATTTGCTGATATAAGAAATATACTAGATTATGATTGTATCTATTCAGCTAGTAGCCTAGGAAAATGGACTATCATAGTGTCAGGGTTCAACCCTTATCCTTGTTTGGTTATAAGATTGAGTCTTAGCGCTAGGATATGCCATGGACCTAAGTTATGACACTGAACCTATGTATATTATATTTTTTTTTGTGTTTTTGTTTCTCCATTTCGTGCTGTAAGCCCTCTTATTTTAGAATATGGGTAATTTGATAATTTATAATTATTTTTATTATTTTGTTTAATTAGATAGATTTAAAGAATTAATTTCTAAATTATATATATATATATGACACTTTGCCATGGCTTTAATATTTTGAGCAATGCACAAAAAATTTCTTTCTAATAAAATTTATATTACTAATCTTGATTGTATCTAGTATAATTAGGCCATGGTGTTGTATATTTTGATGTCCCCCATGCTCTAAAAATATTGACAACCATTTAGAACCACGGTTACCGTAAAATTATCTTATTTTGACTAGAACTTGACCCAAACACATGTAGGCATGTAGTGCACCCAAATATCTCCATGCATATATATATATATATATATATATATATATATATATATATATATATATATATATATATATATATATATATATATATATATATATATATTATATTTAAATTAATTTGCACCCTATTAGCACTAGAAAACTCTCTCATATGTTTAAATCTATTTAAAAAGCTCATATAAATATCAACTTATCATCAAACCCTAACCCTAACAATAACAAATCTCTTTCCCACTCTTGTGGCCGACCCCTCCCCTCTCTCCAACGTGTAAGAGCATCCTCCCTTGCCATCTCTCTCTCACAATATCATCTCCTTCACCAAAAATCCCCTCATCTCTACCAAAAGCTCCACTTTTCATCATCCTTCTACCATCTCTCCATCCAAACATCATTAAACCTACAAGAATAACCCCATCTTCCCAAAAAATATATCAAGAATCTATTATAATTATCAACAACCCATCAAGAAGGGAGTAGCAAGCCAAGCACAAGCAATGAGGAGTATTTCTTGGACAAGAAGAAGCACCATCATCCAATCCTCCAAATTTTTTGGTAAATTTTTAATCTTTCTTTCTCAAATCCTGTGGCATGATCCTTTTAAGTTATATAAAATTATTTATTTAGAAAACATAGTTTTCCATCTTGTTCTCATATTAGAAAATATAAATTTTTTATGATAGGTTGGTGATAATTTGCTTGTCGGTAGAACTAGTTTGAGACTTTTAATGCGATTACTTAAGAAAATTATTATTAATTTTTAAAAATAAATTAATAAGTATTTATTCGCTAAAAATTAAGTATTTTAAAATTATTTTTTATTATTTTAATGTTAAATCTGAATCCTATAATTAAGGGCCACTAGCCTAGGTTTTTGGATAATTTTGAGGCAAATTTTGCTAGTAAATAGAGAATAATTTGGATGGAATAAAGAGGTGAATATTTTTTGAGATTAAATTGGAATATAATATAATATAAAATATTTTTTTATAAATATAAATCATACTAATGGACTGGCAATATCCCGAACAAGTTTAAGACAAAACTAGTCAACCTAAAAGTAGCCATAATCTTGAAAAATATTTATTTTGTCAAATCTGTTAATTAATTGTTAAAATAAATATAAATTATATTTAAATCAATATTATATAATTTATTATGATTTATGTTCATGTCATTTAGTTGGGGACTTAAACTTAAATTTTGGAAGTCAAAAAACCAAGAAAATAGGTCCCGATAAGTAAGGAAAGTTGTTAGAAATAATAACAGACTTGGTTATGCAAGGTATCGGATAAATTATATAATTAAGTTATAATTACAAGAATTCGTGATTGGACCCTTAAGCATATTAATTGATTGATAGGTCAAATGAATCCTGAAGGAGTGAACGCAGGATCATCTTTACCACAACTTTCTGCAGAACCAGGCAAGTGTACCTTGCCAAGATGTTTACAATTCTAAATTATTTTTTTGATATTATTTATGCATTAGAAATTATATTTGTGTGGCTTGGTTGATGTACTTGTTGAGCCTCGGTCCGTGTAAACCCCCTCACCCAAAATAGATATTTTGTGTATATTTTATATTATTATAGATATTGAATTTCTTTAGAGTATTCTGTTATTTAATTAGCAAATAAATTTCTCGATATATTTACTTATATAAATATTTATTTAGAATCATTTTTAGGTTATTTTAGATTTTTGAAATTAATTAGGATTTATTTGGATATATATAGTCTTAATATTAGATAGATGCTAATTTAGTGTTAATAGATATTAATAAGATTTTTTAAATTATTTGTATTATATTTAATTATATTCAAGATTATAAATTATTGAGATAGATTCAAACTCTACTTTAAATTAATTCAAATCCTGAACCTACTAGGAAAGCAACTTAATGTATATCATATCCTTATTTAAATTCATCATAATCCTATCCAAATTAACCAATCCTAGTTGTATTTAATTAAGTAGTCTCCACCATTATAAATACCTCATCCTTCATATTTTTCTTTCCCAAATTCCTCTCTTTTTCGTCCAAAAATAGTCAAAATTTGTCATAAATTCAGTCTCATTTTCTACTAGTTATGACGAATTAAAAAGACGATATCTCCTAGCTTCGGACTCCAAACGCGCTCCAGTTTTTTTTGTTAGAACGATAATGAGGTTAGGTTTCTGGCTATATAAATTATTTTTCTAAATTATGAGTATTAAATTCTGTAAAATTCGTAGAGCACAGCATGTCCGAAAATAGACGTGTTTCGATGTTTTCGCGATTCCGGGAGAACCAGGAATCAGAATCATGAACCGTTTAAAGTTTCGGAAAGCTAATATCGAGATCATCGACATATATTTTTCTCAGAATTTATTTCGAATTATTTATATACTGTTAATTCTGTAGAACTTCTAGGTTAGAATTTAACCATCGGTGCACAATACAAAATTTGTATGTGCCATAATTCCCAAACGAATTTGAATTCGGACGAGCTGTAAATTCTAGCATTTTTTGATGCTGAAATCTACAGGAAATCATGCATGAAAGTTGAGTTTGTGTCGGTTGACTTTTTGGTCAACAGATCGTCTCGATTTGTGTGCCATGAGTCTCGAGTTGATAAAATTCAGTTTCTTTGGACAAAATTTAGGAATTAACATAAAAATCAAAATAATAAGATTAAAATAGGATTTTAGAGTAATTATTCCAGAATTAAATAAATTAAAATAAATTATCTTTTGACGTGATAAATTTGTAATACATAGGCTATTTGGACTGTGACTTGGACTCTGATTCATACCAGCAGCAGGACCCCAGGCAAGATACCTTGCCAAATTGCTTACAGTATTTTACATGCTTAGTATATTTCTGTATATTTATTGCATTTCTGTATATTTATTGCATGTGTAGTTCCTTTCTGTCATTATTATATATTAGATATGTTGACACACACTTGACACTTAGTATCATAGAGGACAATTATTAGGCGTATGGGATTTTAACCACTCTGGTAAACCATAGTAACTAGCACGCACTATGGTGGTCGTGTCCGATGGTCGCTACCTCAGAGGTATGTCGATTGATGGAGTCTGAGGGTCGCTACCCCAGAGGTATGTCGGCTGATAATGTCCACTGACGAGCGTATGAGTTGTGAGGATTAGATCGAGTAGCCTACCCTTGCCCATACGTCGAAAAGTTGTCCTCATTTGCATTCATATAGATTGTCTTGTACAGCGTACTTATCTATTTTCAAACCATATGCATGTTTACTGTATTCAAATTGGCTCATATTTTTTGTATCTTGTTACGTCCCTCTGAGGACCTGGTCCGCTGCCAGGTGTATCTGTTCTTGAGTATTTGCAGGAGCGCAGATTGGATGGTTATATATGCTTAGTGGATGTCTTCTCTTCGAGCCGTGATCGATAGCTGGTATACTTATATTGGGTTTGATTGTGTTGTACTTATATTATATTTACTTTTCCCATTCGAGTTGGTAGTGGATTTGTTTCCATCCAACTATCATCCTAGATACTTCTTATTGAGATCTAGTTTCATAGATACTGTTTATTTATTTCTATATGATTTTGGTGGATGAGATTTAGATTTTACCCTATGACTTGTATTACATTTTATACCACTTATGGATTTTATATTCATATTATAGCGTACGTATGGATTTAGTTTCCATATATTGGAGTTGCCATATCCATGCGGCTGGCATGCTTACGTGTCCTAGTCCTACGTATTTTTGGGACTGGGGCGTGACAGTTCGTTATATGATACTTTGTATCCGAACAAGATTCGGGCACCGACATCCTCTGCGGAGTCGAGTAGCGAAGTCAGAGAGTCATAATTACAAACCTATGTTGGTGCATACATTATTTGCACATCCAACCATAGGACACTAGACACGATATTCATATGACAGAGTATTTCTCGACTTGTATTTGGTACTTGGACTCTGGATAGGACTACATGATGCATGATATATGAATAATTATAGTGATACATAGTGACTAAGACTTGTGTTGATAGTTAGAGGTCATGAACTTGCGTGTCTTGATTAAGATGTGAGGTTACATTGGGTGGGAGAGTCTTTATTGTAATACCCTATTCCGTTCAAGTGTACCGTCGATTCAAACGACAAAAGTGCAATGTCCCAACCCGTCTTGCTCAGCCGAGAATACTTGTTTGAGGCAAAGGATATCCAGACTTGTCCCTACAGGAGTTCGTCTTAGGCTTTCAGAGGCTCCCTCGGAGTATCGCTCAACCGCGGTGAATCGTCGCTAAGGTGGGTGGCTACGGTGAACTTGTCTTTGCTTAGCCAGCATACTTAAAATATGGAATGATACATGCTAGTCGCAAGGTGAATCACCCCCTGCATGCTAATAAGAATATAATGCACCTAGCTAAGGGAATAATCCTAACTTGTATTGCTTATGTTAGAACATGGAAATAAAATATTCCTTATATTCAGACCCTCGCATGCTACCTTTGACTCGTGCAATAAGACCCCGCTATGTCTCGAGTAGAACGATATACATATATTTTGTATTGCACTATTCACATGCCATAATACACGACCCTAGATTATGTTGCTCGGGAAGTCCCTTTACGGTTTCACTGCTCGGCTTACCTTCGGGCCCGGGCCAACGTGAATGCTTGAGTTATATGAATGTGATGCTTGCCTGCTTATATGTTAACTTGTATTAGTGTCTCAACTCAATGTTGCCACACAAAACTTATGCCTCAAGCAAGTAACACTATCATGCATTGTTCATGTATTGAGTCAGCCAGAAGACTATAGAATAGTCCTTCTGTGCAATTGAACCTGCAAGTACACGGGACCGTTAGGTCGCTAAGGCAGACCCCGCACCAGGGGAATGCATCAAGGCAAGTTGTTCATTAAGAAAGAATCCTGTCAAGTTTATACCTGAATGATAATTACATCTAGTTTATCTCTGAACGAGAATCCTGTCAAGCAAGTCAAGAATCCCAGCTCATGGAGCAATTGCTCGGGTCAGAACAAGAATCATGGATTATCATATCAAGTAATGGATTTGAAAAGACCTTGACCTGCATGTCGCAGACAACTTGACCAAGGTGATCTTCGGATCTCAGTTCCACGGGCGGTCACCGGAGCACCGGGGCCGATCCGATCCGGATGGAACTCAAGCAGCCTTTCCAGTACAAGCAGGGTGGTATCTCCGCTAAATGCCGTGCCACCCTTGCTTTAAAGGCTGATGGTCTTCTGTACTGGACGGGATGGCATGCGGTGCCGCATTGTACTTTAGCTGCTTACCATCCTCGTTCATAGACTATAACTCGTCCTTTATGGCTATGCCAGCGACCTCATGTTCATATAGATAAGTCCTCGCTTAGAGACAACCCACATGCGAGTCATAACATCGCATCGAGAATAACTGAATACCTGAACGATCATGGTATAATAACACTTGTGCATAAAGAGAACTTTAATATCTTATGCAACACACCTGGTATTCCTCGTAACTCGTGCACCCGAAGCATAATCTCGCTCACAACACAAGTGTTTGCATATGCTATTGCCCTGAATGTTCATACCTTCTATTGCTTGAATTAACTTGGTTTGCCTTGGACAAGAAAAGACAAATGGTAAGTTGGTAAGTCTCGCCATGTTTCCTCTTATATCATATGGCGCACTGCCACACAAGTTAGGCTATTCAATATTGCCATGAAATTGATCCTAAGAAAACTAGAAAGACAACATAATAGTTGGTGCACGGAACCTATATTACGTGTTTGGATTTGTTGAGCGGGCGAGTAGCCTCCCCACCAGTGCATTCGTGTACTGATAATCCACCAGGTTGTTTGTAGGGTGCGGGAGAACCTCGTTCGGTGCGGATGCCTCATTCGTGCGTGCTAAGGCGTAGAGTTCACTCTAGAGCCTTGGAACGCTGCATCCGGAACTGAAGCACATATACAAGACATAATATTGGAACAATCGCCTGAACAACGCCTGTACATCATTCCACTATTATAGCCACTTGACACGCTTTTACTGTTTCAGAGAGAGAGGCTTGAGCGACTTATAATCTTGGCTATGCGCCACCTGTAATACTTGTTTTTATCAATAAAGAGTTTATTTTACTTCTGCTTGTGTTATTCAATACTTTCGCTAATGTCGACTCAGTGAACTTGTTACCAAAATTGCCTATGCATTTATAATTCTACTGCACTCGGACAATCTGTGCGACTCTGTGGCTTAGACCTCTTACCGCCAGCCAATGAACCTGGGCCTTGCACGGGCGTGACTCACGCTCGTGCGGTATCATGCCCGGATGGGTCAAAGCGATCATCCCGCGGGAGCGCTGGAGTGGTGATTCTCGCCTAGTGGGGACGGCCGATTAGCCTGCGGGAGATCGGGGCGTGACAGATTTGTATCAGAGCCTGGCTTATACGCCTTTGGACTTTGTTTTAATTTTCACAGTTTTAAATGCTCGTTCGTGGGTTATGTGCACACTCTCTCTCTATGTCCCAAACAGAATGTTCCAATAATAAGTCTAAATACTTTTGAAAAGCGTATGTGAATGGTATGATTGCTTGTATGGAAATTATAATGCGATTGGCATTTGCGCCAACCTGTGCTAGACCCTTCGGGAATAGACTCGTGCTAGAAATGCGACTTATGTGCAACCCGAAATGCCTATACATGTTTTCCCAACTGGTTAATACGAAATCGAATATTGCCCGAACGGTTTGCTTTGCACATAACCTTTCGGCTAAGTTGTATAGAATATCGTGCGCCAAGACCCTTTGGCGCAAGCTAGTGTAAACGAGATTTGGATTTCGTTCATGAATAAGATAAGTCAGACTTAGAATGCCAACCAATAGAAATATTCTCGGATTTATCGCTTAGGCGAATATAGAGAATCGTGCTTAGATTTTAGCAAATGGCCCAAACGATATTTTTGTATCGGAAGATACAAATCGAATATAGTTTATTTGGATGACTATCGAATATGGATTTAATGAATATGGATTTAATGGGATAACTCAATTCTGAGTGGTGTATTAGATCATTTAGAAATATCCAAACAGATCCATATGTCTCGTACGATAATCGGACTGAACGATTTCATAATGTCTTGAATAAATGATAAGGCTTATATTGAATTAGAATTCTTAGAAATGGAAATCGATATCTTGGCTAAGAAAACTTGTTAGAAACTTAGAGGATCGTACGAGTGACTTTGGATTGAAACAACCGAACTAAACTTGAATACAATACCGCTCGAATAGAAGTTATCCCGAAATGAATATTGTGTTTCGATGAATGAGATGAACGATAATGGATTTGACTTGGAGTTCGGAAGAACGATCTTAAAATCAAGTTCAAAATAATAACTCTAAAAATTAGTCCCAACGAGAACGGTTATCCTGCGGGAGCGCCGGCATGGTGATTTTATGTACGACGGGGATGATCGAACTCACGAAAACATGTTCAGTGATTATTCCAAACGAACTCGATGAATGGAACGTATCAAAATTTGAATAGACTTGGACGATTTACCAAACGATAACATTGAAGTTGGATGATTTTACTAGGCGAATTATAAATTACTGCATGAATGAACATGACTTGGTAGAATATAAGGTATCTCGAATCGTGTCAAAGATAACCATAACATTCAAATATTTTTGTCTTGTGCTAGCATAACTCTATGCCCGACATCACGTCCGGATTAGGACGATTATCCAGCGGGAGCATTGGTGTGGGGAACTCACGTCCAACGAGGGTGATCGAACTTGCGAGAGAACGAGACATGACAAACCAATAGATCATCTTAACTTTTGGTTCGACACGATAAGATGAATTTAGAATGCAAGTGAATTGGAAAATATTTTATTGGATAAGTTAGCCTAGAACCTGAAATAAATTACGCTTGATGGTTTCATAAACGAATACATGAATCAGGTTGGACAAATTGGAGTTGAACTAAAGGTTTAGAATCGAATCTTGGCTTGGTAGTTTAAACTTGGAATGGATAGAGATCCTATCAAAACATGTTTGGAGGGATAGACTATGCAAATCACTAGGCTTGTCCTGCATCATGAATATTACGAATTTTACTGAACGGACTCGTCCTCCGTGCAAACGAACGTGTTATTGAGTGTAGGAAAATATGTGGTCGATGTTTAAAAATCTGAGTGAAACGAGCTTGGGTAGATTACCCCATGCAAATGAATAATGGTTTGACCCTAGGAATTGGGACGAGCATCGTACGACGAATTTGTATGATTAATCGTGTGCTTGACTTGTACCTATGACCTTGTGAGCTGACCTAGCAATTAGGCAGACGACCCTGTGTCGAGTGAATGAACCTGTGTTACCGAATTTAATATATTGCTTGAATAAGCTATACAACTGGGGCAACAAGACTTTGGGTTAGACTTGGGAACGATAACGAGGGCTAAGTTTGACCCGAACAAATGAACGCTAGTCGGTAAACCGAATAGATCGTACTTAACTGATGTGCAATTACTTGATTAAGTTGGAATGGAAAATGTTATGGAATTGGATTGACCCTATCAAAAGTATCCTCATGATTCAGTAAGACGAGAACCCTTGAGATTTTCGCAAAAGTAACTTGTCCGATTTTACGATCTCTAAGTTTGGTTGAATGCATATGTTTGAGGGATGCCTTGAACGTGTGCACAATCCAAGACTCAATGATATTTGAAACTCGAGTGATAAGACTTCGCTATCGTTAAGTTGGTTGACATGCATGTGTTTGAGGGACGCTTATCCAATCACAAAATACGTAGGTTCATTCACTCGACACAGGTGTCATCCTAGTTGGCAAATAACTACCTAACCAATTTCCTAACCAACCCAACAACTAAAACTTATCCAATCACAACCCAATAACCAACCAACCACTCTCATATTCATCCAAGAGTAGCCCCCCTTATGGCCGAACCCTATTAGCACTAGGAAACCCCCTCCTATGTTTAAATCTATTTAAAAAGCTCATATATATATCAACTTATCACCAAACCCTAATCCTAACAATAACAAATCTCTTTCTCCCTCGTGTGGCCGACATCTTCCCTCTCTCCAACGTGAAAGAGAAGCCCCCTTGCCATCTCTCCCTCACAACATCATCTCCTTCACCAAAAACTCCATCATCTCTTCTAAAAGCTCCACTTTTTATCATCCTTCCACCATCTCTCCATCTAAACACCATTAAACCTCCAAGAATAACCCCATCTTCCCCAAAAATATATCAAGAATCCATTATAATTATCAATAACCTATCAAGAAGTGAGTAGCAAGCCAAGCACAAGCAAGGAAGAGTATTTCTTGGACAAGAAGAAGCACCATCATCCAATCCTCCAAAAAATTTGGTAAATCTTTAATCTTTCTTTCTCAAATTCCATGACATGATCTTTTTAGGTTATACAAAATTATTGATTTGGAACCCATATTTTGCCATCTTGTTCTCATATTAGAAAATATAAGATTTTCATGATAAGTTGGTGATAATTTGCTTGTCGGTAGAACTAGTTTGAGACTTTTAATGCGATTACTTGAGAGAATCGTTATTAATTTTTAAAACTGAATTAATAGGTGTTTATTTGCTAAAAATTAAGTATTAAATTTTTTTTGTTATTTTAATGTCAAATCTGAACCATGTAATTAAGGGCCAGTATCCTAGGTTTTTGGGTTATTATATATATATGTACAACTTTATATATATGGGTATTACAATAAATCTTATATTGGGTGGGGAGAGTCTTCATCGTGCTCTGGACATATTTTACTTATTACTATTTATTGTGTATTAGACTTTAGGTTCCCTATACGAAATCTAAGGTATTATATATATATGTACATCTTCCTCCTGGTTCCCCCACACGGAGCCTTAATTGACTATTAGATTACGAAAGTATCGCTTGAGATCTTCCGTGAGTACCAGCCCGGGGTACGAGTCTATACTCGCATTTGCATGTCATATAGTTGGTTACAGTAGTTTATCCTGGATTATGGTTTTATTACACTATTTAATTCTGGCTTATTGTTTTTTGTACCTTATTACGTCCCTTTGAGGACCTAGTCCTATGCCAGTTTTTGCAGCCTAGACGATTATAGAGAATTTGGAGTTGCTGATGTGTGTTTCTTCTCATGCGGACATTGGTGCCAGGTACTTATATCATTTCTACCGGAGTTATGGTTATTTATTTATATTGTTTATTCATCTGCTGATGTAGCCTAGTTTTTATAGACACATATTTCTTTGTCGAGTCTATTCAAGCTTATGTGTTACTGGACGACCAAATTTAGCACATGTAGTTCATTCTTGATATTTTATTCTTTATGTGGATTATGATATAGATATTTTCAGTATTCTTAGATAGTTACCCTTATTATACAGCTTATACGTATTCGGGTTGGACCATAGTCTGGTCGAATGCGTAGTTGGCATATTACGTATTCTTAGTCCCATATATTTTGGGACTGGGGCATTATACTTGCTTCCTTTGTGGTACTTGCTATTTGTTGTCTAACTCCACTGGTTTTGCATAGCCAGGTTTTGAGCCAACACTTAAGCATCCAGTGTACTTTCCCCCAACTCATGGCGTGCACCAGGAATATGGTCGTAGGGGATAGCGAGTGAGTTTTCTTCTTACCTGCTCGTCTTTGCAAATTTACTTCTTTTTGGCATTTAGCCACCGGCACCTGTTAACCGGCTCGTCTGGATATTAGTTTTCTTATATGACTGTATTAAATCAGACTGCAGTCGATCACCGTCATGTACTTATGTTACTCTTCCAACTTCTTATTTTGTACAGCTGGACTCCAGAATATTTTAAAAAAGTATTTGGGATGCCTTATTTCTTATCATATATGCTCCATGCTTATTATGTCTTGAAGACTTGATTGTTGCATGCACCCCCTTGTCTTATACAGCCATGATCGTCGTACGACGTATAGTACCTTGTATATGAAAGCTGCACATGTTCGTCTCCGTATTTCGGTACTAGGACGTGACAAGATTTTAGTGGTGGCCCATGCAGGTCTATTTTTTAGACTTGTGGGGTATCATGGTCATAGGGGTCTCAATCAAATATGATCCTTCTTGAAATCCCAATTTTGTCATCTTCGATACTCAGCTTGAATTCTTCCAGATTGATTGCTTTCTTGTTCCTTCTCGTCCTATTCTTGATGTTACTTGTGCTATTCTTTAGGGCTTCTTCTTTCCCCGATGCTACAGCAATAAGAGAGATAGAGTTGTCAGTGGAACAAAATTCTGTGGAACCCCAGCCAAGGATGCGAGTTGAACCTATGATAAATGTGACAGGGCAGCAGGCTCCAAGTGTTCCCGTACCTCTCGCAGTGCCAGAAGTACTGGATACCCCGACCTTGCTAGAGATTATCTGTGGATTATTGGCTGCCCAACAACACCAGATGGAGGTGCAACAATAACAACAACAACAACATCAGCAACAACGGCTCCAGCAGCAAGAACAAAATGTCATATTGAACGAAGGATTACAGATAGCCCTAGAATAAGGCGAGAGAACATATTCTGGGGAATCTGTTAGATTTCATAGACTAAACCCCAGATACTTCGATGGCACAGAGGTTGCAATCACGACCGACGATTGGCTCCAGGATATTGAGACCATTCTGACCGCGGCTAAGGTTTTGGCCGAGTAACAAGTTGACCTGGTTCGCCTACAACTCCATGATCTGACAAGAGATTGGTGGGCTATGATAGAGGTAGGATTGAGGCATTCTATTTTAGGAAAAGATTTTAAGACCCGGTTCAGGTTGAAGCACTTTGGGATTATGGCTCAGTATGAATTACAACAAATGTTCATTAACCTCAAGCAATATGGAAGGACAGTAGACGGCTATGCGACAGAATTCTGTCGACTTAGCAGATTTGCTCCAACCATGGTGGCAACAAAGTTGGAGAGAGTAATAAGGTTCCAACAGGGACTTTACTTGGAGATCCTGCACATGTTAGAGGTGCACGACTACCAGACCTTCAAGGCGGTATTGATAGCAGCTAAGAAAGTTGAGCTTACTTCCCAAAGGATGGCATCTAGAAGAGTGGATTGGAAGAGGCCTTATGTCATGCCCCGGACCCGAGGGCCGCCCGGACTACCACTTCTCCCTACCGGAACCGGATGCGAACTACCTCGCCTCGGCACACCAGACGCGAATCATCGTGCCTCGGCGCCTTCCCGACCGGGCAAGGAATGGCCCGTTTGATACCGGGATATGATGCCGTGCGAGCCTGGGGTTGCGCCCACACAAGGCAACATTGTTAGAGTTTGTTTGGCTATCATCGAATCAATCGAGTAAGCAGTGGAGGAATATTATTGCAATGCAATGTCTTTAGCCAACCGAGTATTCGGGACAAATCGAGGGACTGGGTTCTCTGTTTACAAAGGCATCATTTCATATATTATGCCCCTTTATACGATAGCAACTCGAGGCAATCGAAACCAGGATTTTTGGGTCTTGGGGATTGAGGCACGCCTATCGCTCCCTCGGACGATCCAGTACCTGCAAGCAAGTAAACTGTTGGTGGGTCAGCACTTTTATAAGTACGAGTGAGATAAAATAACTGAACAGAAGCAAGCATTCACTAAAACCAACACTAAGTAATCATGTTATAAAATATTATATTACTAGTGATCTTTCTAGTTTTACCTATATTCGTTACATGCAGCAGAAGAACGGAGTCATATTACATTATTTTGGAAACATCTTTTAAAACAGAGTTTTATATTGAATAAGCAAGCAAGACAAGACGTTCGTTCTGTTTCAGGGTCTGTGCAGCATGTCTTGTGAGACTCTAGGGACAAATGCACAGCTTGACACACAAATGCATATCTTAGGGGCAGTCCTCTATCCAAGCCAACACAATAAACTAGCTATATGCAGTACGGTCCCCGAGTATCTCAGGATCGGCAGATGTTGGTCCAGCATACCAATGACTCATTTATCTGATACTAATGACAGATGTGACTCATGGTTGCTTTCCACTATCTCTATAGCAGCTGTGACACAAGCAGTTCTTCTCTACACCAATAGCCATTGTCCGACCGATACAAATACATGAAACACTATCAAATAAACTCTATTATGCAGACAAGATGAACCATCAGACTATAATCTTTGTTGCGGGGGTAAGCCACCTTATCTTTGAACATATTCAGGCACACGATATGGTTCTCTCGGAGCATAGGCCATAGTGAACATGTTCTTGCAAATTCATACTCTTAGACAAGCGTTTTAGGGTCTCTTAGTTAAGCAGACATATTAATTTCAAAGATAAGCTAGGTGAGTTCGTTTATTAGCATGCAAGGCAGGTTCTATCATTCTCTTATAAAAATAAGCAAGCAAAAACTCAGATTTATTATTAAGGCATGCAAGAATCAGAGAATAAAGTTTTGCCCACTCACCTTGATACATAATGCCGACGAGCGGGACATTACACCTCATGGACAGAGCAATGAGGGAGGACCAGTACCCTGAACTTCAACACCATCACCTGGCTTTCGTATCCATGATTCAGCACCGTGTAGGGCCGCAGTTCCAACAGTGACATTACCAACTCTGCAACAGCAGCCGAGCCAGCAGTAGCAGTACCAGCAACAACAACAACAACGATAGGGAGCGCCGACATATTATACCTACTGTGGCAAGGAAGGTCATACCCGATATGTTTGCCGGGCAGCTAACATACTATATTTGAGATTTGGGAGCCCTGATCACAAGATTGCCACGTGCCTATTGATGTAGAGGCCAGGAGGACCATTACCAGCTCCAAGGGCAGTGTAGTAAGGAGGACCAACAGTAGCTGCACGGCCTTTAGTTCAGTGTCTGTTGCCAATACAGGCCCAACTTTATAGGCAGCAACAGTAGAATCAGCAGGTGCCGCAACCACGGCAGCAAGGAAGACAATAGCAGGGAGCTCAGTAAGGCTAAGGGTAGGCACTCACCTTGTATTTGGAGGAAGCTATGACGTCGGGCGACGTAGTTGTAATGCCCCGCAATCACATAGTGTATTACGCTGAGTCAGATTGAATGAAACAATAGCTGGTTACATTTTTTATTTATGGGATTTGAAATCAAGTATTAATTTGAGTTGGTTTTACGTACATATTGTATGCGGAGTTCGATGGAATCATGTATTCATTCAGAGAAGTACTGGGATAACATGATTAGAGCGATAATACCGTCTTTCTTAGTCCGATCGGTCGGATGATTTGGAGAGCACGACCTGCTCGCACGGTCATACCAATTGAGTAGATCATGCTTTGCATCGGACCACGGTTTCAAGAGATCGGCCGTATCGGCAAGACATAATGCTTAACGAAATTAGACTTGGTGAGTGGGCTTTGTTCCTTCTCCTCTACTCCTTCATGCTTAATAATATGAAACACATATAATGGCTTAAATACTTGGACTGAAATATTGGAATTACTGCACTATGGCGTGCATAGGGTGTGCGTCATTTGGTTGGATATGATTTATGGCTTGAGTTGGTTTTGCATTTGAGCAGTTGGAGCTTGAGTAAAGCATCTTGGTTGGAACATTAATGCACTTCAGGCCAGTGAGCGTGCATTCGTGCATGAGTATCAACTTAGGCGCTTTATCAAGCAAAGCGTGTTGTTGTGGTTCAAAATTGGACAACTGCATCGGTGAGGGCATTATGCCATGGAGTGTTCTGAGCGAAGGGGTATTGCACCAATTGGAACACTGTATCGAGAATCGACATAGTGCCTATGGGGATAACTTGAGATGGTGCATTGGGATAAGTTGAAGAATGGTTATGGATAATTGGATGGATTGAGGCGAGTATCATTTGGTGGGGCAAGAAGGTTGATTCTTTCGTCATACCTACTTGGAGTTTGCATCGGTCACGGACAACCTGTTACGCACAGGGTTTGGTTTTCTCGAACGGGATATGCTCTGGGGCACCGGGACCATTCAGCCATGGAGGGAATAAATGGTAACGTGCGCGGTGCTGGTAGTTCGATACGACCAGGCGGGCTAGCTACTCAGCGCTAGATCGGGTAGAACTGCAGTTGATTAGTCCTTTATGGCTTGGCCTGTGACTTCATATAGATAAGAGTTGGTTTGATTTGGTTTTGTTTTATTTGGTTTATGCTTTTTTTGTTGGCGGCGGCCACCTTGCCTCGTACAAGAGTATGTATATCGATGATTGGATATTGAGGCCTGGATTATGGTATGGTTTGAGGATGGATATTGAGGCTTGGATTATGGTTCGATAGGTTCACGCGTTGCTTGGGTTTGAGTAGAGCTGTTTGTATGTTTGTTTCCTTTGAGTTGGATATATATCTGCTTCTATATTTGCTTGAGTTGAATGCTTGCATGTTTAACCTGCTTTACAGTTTTTCTTAACATGTCATACCTCTGCCATGAACTGAATCTAGAATTCAAGTAGAAAGATCACCATATAACTATTTGCATTTACTATATATTTTATTATCGGTTTAGACGACTGGGTTACCCCACTCACTAGTATAGCTGTGTACTGACCCACATTTGTGGGCATTATTTCAGGTATGCAGTTGTAGTGGCGCTGCTTGGATATACGGGACATGATGTATGAAATAGTAGGTATCTTTATAGAAAAGAGAAAGAGCAAGAGTGTTGCATCGCCTTTGAGAAAATCTCATTTGTGGCATTTTTATTTAGACCCTATCGAGAGCTTCGCTGCGTATACTCTGATGTGTGCTTGGTACATAATACTTGACTTTCATTGAAACTTGGTCGTTTCGATGATAACTATGATGTTTGACATCATCGCCTTGTGAGAGCGTAACTCAAGGCTCGTACGGTATCACATCCTGATGAGAATGGTTGTCCTGCGGGAGATTATGACGTAACAAATTGGTATCAGAGTGCTCGATTCATTTCTTCGAACTTTGTATTTTGGTTCATCACAAACTCTAAATAGCTTCCGCGTATCGTTTTGCTCTTGGCTCTATTCGGTGCCATATTGGATGTTTCATGTAATAAGTCTATATATTTGTTGGTTATGGTTGCATGTTGTTCTTTATTGCGTTGGCTTTTATTGGTTTTCGATAGATCATGTTGCATCATTAGGCGTTGTTGCATTCATGCAGCAAGTTGTGTGGCATTGTTGCTTTTGTGCAGCAAGTTGAGAGGTATCTTTGCGTTGGTTTGGTTTATCGTTCAGGAGATTCTGGTTGTATCAGTGGATCAGTTGGTTGGCAGAAGAGATTACTTATATGGCATATTGTGAGTAGAAGTATCGGATAAGAATTGATCGTTGCACGAGTTGCTCGTATAGAAAATATGTTGGACGGAGTTTAATTTTTGGTTGGGAATATCAAGAGAGCATTGTACGAGTTGCTCATGTGGCGCATTGGTTGAGCAGGTTTGAGTTTGGCTTGAGAATATCAGGATAGCTTTGCCCGAGTTTCTCGTATAGCAAATATGTGGAACAGTTGGGTATTGGGTTGGATTAATTTGAAAAGATCGTTGCACGGGTTGCTTGTGTAACGAAAGTATCAGATGGTTTGAGAAATAGTTGGAAGTATTGAGAATGAAATATGGCACAAGTTGCATAGCGAGATTGATAAAAGAGTTAGATGGTTCATGTATTGGCTGAGTTTTGTGTCAGATCTTGAGTTGTAAATGGAAGGATCATGCGGAATGGATGGTGCGAATGAATTGTGGATCAGTGCAAAGAATTATGATGCGAGTAGTGACCTGATTCAGAGTGGTATATGGTATACCACATAGTGAGCGTGGCATTAGAATATTTTGGATAAATATTAATAGAATTGTCGCAATGGACACGGGTAACAGGAATGTAAGTTGGTAGGAGCACATCGGCTGAGTTAGAAAATGGAACATGGAGCAAGAGAATATTGAGTTACGATCGACAGGATCACCCCTGAATAGTCGGTTTGGAATAGATGTCCGTCGATGCAGAGTAAGCGCGAGAGCGACTCTATTTCCAAGTAGTATTTGCTGTAATAGAATTTAACTCAGGTATTCTTCAATACGTTATACTTAAGCGATCAAGAATAGACTTGTGCAAATAGAAGTATCGTTGGACTTCAGTGATCAAGAACGGACTTGTGTAAATATGAGTTTTGTTGACAAGAACGGAATAAGCAATGGAAAGATTTTTTGGAATTTGAGGGATTGATGCGGACCAAGTATTGGAAACAAGTTGAGATCAATCAGATGGAAAGCTGAATATCAGAGTTCGCTTGCATGATTAGAAAGTTTGGTAGAGCATTCATTGATGCAAAGAAAGAGTTGAGCATAAGGAACAAACAGTTGGTATACGCTTGAGCGAGCGATGGGTGTATTGAAGGGTAGCGAGCACGGACTACAAATTTTGGCAACACATTAGAGCTGTTGGTTGAGCAATGAAACATGATATGGTTTGGAGGGGCAATACGATGGATTCGTACGAACTTGAAGGATTTCGGATATTGACGCTCGAGAAATTTGACGCAAAAGTTTAGTTGAAGTAAAATTTGGCAAAATTGTGCAACGATCGTGGATGAATTCTTCGGAAGACGTGAACAAGAATGAGGTAAGTCTAATTGATGTTAAGTCAAATTAAAAGTTAACACTTGCAGTATTGAGGCAGATTAAGGCAACGAGTGATGGTGATATAATTTAAGATTGTGTTAGAACTTGTGCACGAGTCATTAAGATTGTTTGGACTAATTAGAACATAAAGAAATCAAGATGGGCTAAGGAATGGAACAAAAAGAAGAATGGTGGCAGATGGAATTTTAAAGATAGCTAAACGAGATAGCAACGTTGAAGCAAATCACCGTGCTGCTCGAGCAAGTTGGACGTGCAGTGTGAAACATAGCATATAGATAAGAATTGGAGTAAGTCTATGGTTTCAAGAATCATTGCATGTGGTAGTGCGAGAAGTCAAACATGGCTGTTCAAAATTTTTGATGGATTCAGGACAGAATGACAGAGTGATGGAAGACGGTTTCAGCGAGCACAGTTATCGATTTATGGCTTGGATAGATAGTGAGACTCTAGGTGGTTAGACAATATTTGGTTGACAGATCGTCAGAGATAGTACATAAAGTGCTCGGATTCAGAAGTTTGTTTGGATTGGATAGTTGGGTTATGGCTCAGATTTGAAGAGGAGATATAGCATGGTTCGTAGTAACTGTCCATCGTGGCGACTTATAATTATCGAGCATAGTTTTGGGACAGCTGACCCTAGCGACTTGACCTCCAAATCAGAAATGAATATTGTAAACCCATAGAACGACCATTGCGGTGGCGCATTTAGAAATGCGTTGAGGGTGGATATGAGTGGTGTATATTGGAGATAGGTCTAAGTAACTGAGTGTTGGATTTGAGAGATCCTTGGGACAGCCTTCAGCTGAAGATGCAGCCGAAAGATCGAAGTGATGGTGAAAATAGCCTAAGTCAACTGATGGGATTCAGAATCACAGATTTTTGAAGATGGCATCGTCTCTGACTCATCGTGCCCCGGAAGGAAATTGCATTCATATGAATTGACGATTGTAAAACTAGCTTGTGAAGCTAAAGCAGCGGCTCGTTCAGATCAGATCCTTACATTACCGGATGTGACAGAGGTACCTCAGATCTACAAGATGCATCAGAACTTAGTCTAGAATGCGTGCTCGTATAGAAGGCAAAGGTGATATCCTGTGCTTCGAGGCAGTGAAAGCAGCCCGAAGAACTATTTCATGCGCGACCTAGAAATTATGGCCAGTGTGTCCGCGTTGAGATTATGGCGACACTATCCCTATGGCATGGCGGTAAAATCTTCGAGGATCACATAAACCTCAATATAGATATTCAACCTGTGAGGTATTGAGATTGAGGAAGAGGTGCTGGGTTGAGCTGATCTAAGAGAGCATAGTTCAATGTTTGGGTAAGTCGCCTAGGTGGGATAGTATCGGTTATGATGATCGTTCAGAGCATGTGATAATTTTGGAGATAGTGCATATATAACATTGTGCGATTGGAGTCATGCTAGAGTTTGGTTTATTGAGTTTGGACAGTACTAGTATGGATTCGAAAATAGTATGATGGATTGAGTTGGAAAATGAACTGATTTGAGTCAGTAGAAAGATCGTCAGTAGAAAATCATCGTATTTAAGAATAGTGCTTGTACGAATGTGTTGGAATGAACATCAGGATTTGATTTAGTTGAGAGTGAAGTGAATGAATGCCTCGAACATAAAGATACCCTTGTAACTTGTCCAAATTTGCTATCGCGAAGCTCGGCTGAAATGCATATATTTCAAGGACGCCTTAAATATGTGGATGATCCAAACTATGTGATATGTTGAATTTGAATTGAGCTACAATGAGGATGTGGGAATATAGAATTTGTTTGAGCATTCAGCACGAGCGAGATACTGAGTCTGGATCAGGAGAATATGAGTGGCATGGAGTAGAGTTATGAATTTGGTCAAGCGACATGTGAGTAAGAAATGGAAACTGGTTTGGTTTGAGGATGAACCTGATTCTAAGTAGTATATTATGTAATGTCCCACAACTGTGCGGTGCATTACGCTGAGTCAGATTGAATGAGACAATAACTGGTTATATTTTTAAATTTATGGAATTTGGAAGTAAGTATTGATTTGAGTTGGTTTCATGTGCAGATCATATATGGGGTTCAATGGAATCAGGTGTTCATTCAGAGCAGTACTGAGATAGCAGGATTGGAGCGATAATGTTATCTTTCTTAGTCCAATCAGTCGAATAATATGAAGAGCACAATCTGCTCGTACGGTCATACTAATTGAGTAGATCGTGCTTTGCATCGTACCATGGGTTCAAGGGATCGGCCGTATCGGCAAAGCATGGTACTTAACATAATCAGACTTGGTGAGTGAGCTCTGTCCCTCCTCCTCTACTCCTTCATACTTAATAATATGGACCACACGTACTGGCAAGAATACTTGGACTGAAATATTGGAATCACTGCACTATGGCGTGTATAGAGTGTACATCGTTTGTTTGGATATAATTTGTGGCTTGAGTTGGTTTTACGTTTGGACAGTTGGAGCTTGAGTGGAGCATCTTGGTTAGAATATCGAGAAACTTTAGGCGAGCGAGCGTGCATCCGTGCACGAGTATCAAGTTAGACGCTTTGTCAAGCAAAATATGCAGTTGTGGTTCAAAATCGAACAACTGCATTGGTGAGGGCATTGTACCACGAAGTTTTCTGAGTGAAGGGATTTTGTACCAATTGGAATACTGTGTCGAGAATCGACATAGTGCCTATGGGGATAACTTGAGATGGTGCATTGGGATAAGTTGGAGAATGGTTATGGATAATTGGATGGATTGAGGCGAGTATTGTTTGGTGGGGCAAGAAGGCTCGATTCTTTCGTCATACCTACTTGGTGTTTGCATCGGTCACAGACAACCTGTTGCGCACGGGGTTTGGTTTTCTCGAACACGATATACTCTGGGGCACCGGGACCATTTGGACATGGAGAAAATAAATGGTAACGTGCCTTGGGCGTGGTACCGGTAGTTCGATACGACTAGGCGAGCTAGCTACTCAGTGCTGGATCGGGTAGAACTGCAGTTGATTAGTTCTTTATGGCTTGGACAATGACTTCATATAGATAAGAGTTGGTTTGCATTGCTTTGCTTTGGTTTGTTTTATGCTTTTCGTGTAGGCAGCAACCACCTTCCCTCGGACAAGAGTGTGCATATCGATGACTGGATAGCTTGGATTGTGGCACGGTTTGAGGATGGATATTGAGGTTTGGATTATGGTTCGATAGGTTCACGTGTTGCTTGGGTTTGAGTAGAACGGTTTGCATGTTAGTTTCCTTTGAGTTGGATATATATCTACTTGTATATTTGCTTAAGTTGAATGCTTGCAAGTTTAACCTGCTTTACAATTTTTCTTAACATGTCATACCTCTGCTATAAAATGAATCTAAAATTCAAGTAGAAAGATCATCATTTAGCTGTTTGCTTTCGCTATCTATTTTAGTGTCGGTTTAGACGAGTGGGTTAGCCCGCTCACCTGTACAGCTGTGTACTGACCCACGTTTGTAGGCATTATTTTAGGTACACAGGTGTAGTGGCGCTGCTTGGATATACGGGACATGATGTATGGAACGGTAGGTACCTTTGTGGGCAAGAGAAAGAGCAAGAGTGTTGCATTGCCTTTGAGGAAATCTCATTTATGGCATTTTCATTTGGACCCTATCGAGAGCTTCATTGCGTATACTCTATGTGTGCTTGGTACACAATACTTGACTTTCGTTACAACTTGGTTATTTCGATGATAACTATGATGTTTGACATTATCGTCTTGTGCGAACGCAACTCTAGTCTCGCACGGTATCACGTCCCAATGAGAACGATTGTCCTGCTAGAGTGCTACAACGTGGTGATTCATATTCTGTAGGGACGATTGAGCTTACGGGAGATTGGGGCATGACAGTAGTGGCAGGTAAAATTTTTGTTATAACCTTTTTTTTTATAACTTTATTTGATTCTGGAGCTCCGTACTTATTTATATCTACACAATATGCGACACATATTGGATTGAAGTTTGAGGCATTGCCAGCGAGGCTGAATATACTCACTGGAAATTGGATCATAGAAGTTAGTAAGATGTGCCTAGCATGTCCAGTCGTAGTATGTGGGCATTTATTACCTGCAAAGTTGATCGAGTTTACTATGGGTAATTTTGACATTATCTTAGGCATAGACTGGTTGAAAGACAGTCATTCGACGATAGACTGTCGTTGTGGCGCCCCGTTTCCCCTAATCGGGAAGCGCGGCTAAGAAATACAAACTGTAGCGTTCGATCGGGATAGATTAAAACAAGAACTCGTTCTCGCTATGGATTTGTTTCTTCGGAATCAATTCCCATATTCAGTGGACCGTGCCCCCGGGATCGACTTAGCGGCAGAGTCAGGAGGGACCTCTCCGCTGCATCTTTGTTGCTTCAGATTTCGATGTCGCTTGTTGCTTTGTGCCTTGAGTTGGTTTTTAGATTTTTCTTGAGATTTCTTGAACGGTTTTGATGGATTTCATTATTTTTGTTCATTGAACTGCACTTCAATTCCGAGATTGGGAAGTATGGAAGAGGTATTGATCAAGCTATTCACCAATGCAGGTGAACGAGCAGTAGGCGACTTACGAGCGGAGTCTTGAAGCGCCTCTTTCCTTCTCCCTTCCGACCAATTAAGTGAGTGGCTACCATCCCAATTAGCTAGCCCTTCTTCCAAGTCTTCACACCTAAAATTTTGCATTCTTGTTTGTCCCGATCAGACGATACCAAAGTAATAATTAAAAGATGTCAAGATAAAAAGGGAATAGACATGGATTATATTACTTGTCAATCAAACATGTAAATTATTTATCTTATTGTATGCTAGTTCATTTCAAATGTTCTATACATGCTTCAATTGAGTTAGAATGCATCTTCTTCTATAAATTTTGCTAAGTAAGGAACAAACTTGTTATGAAATAAACTGTCAGGAAGACTATGCAAAATAAATCATGCAAAGTTAATTGTCTCGTACTCGTGTTATCTTGTACTCGTGTTGCCTGAACTGCATGAAAGTGTTTGGCAAAATAATAATACCGTTCGATCATGGACAACTTATGCACAAGGTATAGTTCCTGCGGATGGCTGCTGGGGCACTGGCACCGATCCGATTCTAGACTGAACCCTGTGGCGGATGTCAGCGGTTCGAGTCCGCTTATCTCCAGCCCGTGAACTTAGCTGATACTATGATAGCACCCAATTTTTCCAATTCGGCAGTTCGATCTATGATTTCTCATTCATGGACGTTGATAAGATCCTTCCATTTAGCAGCACCTTCACGTTTAGTCTCACGTTCTTGGACGGGATGGTATGCAGCACCTCACGTACATGCCATTGTACACCATCCTTGTCATTGACTAGTGTCCATTATGGCATCAAGCCAGTGATCACCACGTATATTTAAACCTTTTGTAAGCTAACTTGTGTCTTCGTGGCAGGGAAGGCATGGTAAGTATTGTGCAGGTGGTTCAGACGGACAGGAAAAGCCATCGACCGGTGGCAAGTTCATTTCAGTATTTTATATATATACTGCTGCTTGTAAAATAAACTAAGGCAAGATAGAAAGACTAAAAATAATATGCATGCTTCATATAAACAACGTGTTGATTGGTATAGTTGGGTTAACTCGCCTTCATAGTATATTTTGATGTACTGACCCTCGTTGAAACAGGTTCTCCGTATTAAGGAGAACCGAGCGAGGAGCCAAAAGTCGTCTTCCAGATCCAGTCCAGCTGTGGGCGCATCCTGATCGTGCCATATTTTGAAATACTTGAAGAAAGGAGCTTGCAACTCAATACACAATGCAGCTCCGTGGGAAGGCCGTCATCCATCTCGGAGGTCTTTACCATTTTGAAGTTTAGTAAAGGAAGATAATGTACAGGACTGCTATCTCATTTTGTGTCAACACTTTTGTAAGCCCATGCGGCAAATTAGCTGACTCGTTCAAGAGTTTGTAATAGATGTTCATTATCAATAAAAAAGAACTTTTCCATGTTTCAAATATGTATTTTAATTTATCTGCGTACTCTGAATATGTGCTCGTTATGCAAAGGAATACTCTAGTCTTGTGCGGACGCAACCCCAGGCCCGTACGGCGATCACACTCGGGGGACGCCCCAACGATTCTACGGAATCGGGGCATGACATATTGGTATTAGAGCACAGCTTCAAAGTTCCTTAAACCTCGTACTGGAAAAGTTCCTTTAACGATCAATTCCTGTGCGAACTCTTAAACTCGTTAGGCCAAAATGAGATACGTTCATGCAATAAGTCCATAATTGTCATGCCCCAGTCCCAAAATATGTAGGCCTAGGACACATAAGCATGCTAGCCGCATGTATATGGCAACTACAATATATGGAAACCACAATATACGCGTACGCTGTATTATGAATATCAAATCCATAAGTGGTAAACATATATCTCAGAGCATAACTAAATCTCATCCACAGAAATCATATATAAATAAATGACTAGTATCTATGAACTAAATCTCAATATAAGGTATCTCAAGATGACAGTTGGATGGAAATAAATCCACTGCCGAACTAGAATAAAGAATGAACAAGACAAATATAATATAAATATAACCTCTAATAACCACGAGGCTCGAAGAGAAAACCTCTCACAATATAAGTAGCCAGTCTGGATCTGCGCTCTTGCAAATACTCATGAACAATACACCTGGAAAGGGACCAGGTTCTCAGAGGGACATAACAAGATACATAAAAGCATGCCATAAAGTAAATACTGTAAAAACTCCAGGGTGACTTAACCATCTAAGTGAAATACAACTTGAGGACAACTTTGAGTTTATGGGAAGGTGTAGGCTAGACATATGCTGACGTAATTCACCAATCGTGATAACTGGCTAGTATATGCCACATAGGCCCCCTATAACACGGGCGCAGGAATATAATGACGTCCAACGTTCTCTAGAGTGTGGTGTCTGTAATGTCTATCATTCCGAAGAATGAGTTATCTGTAAATCACCAAGTAACATCCAATACACTAGGGAACGTGGTATCTGTAGAAATAATAATGTCCGTATCACTCCGTCGAGTGCGGTATCTGTATAAAGGAAGTGGGTGTCCCATACGCCTACTAGTCGTCCTCCCCGCCCAATGATCTATGCATGTTGTATCCACAACACGTCTTAGCTACTACGCCGAGGCATCGTAACTCTGGCTCATAGTCTATCGTTAAAAAAATAGCCCCAGCCTTACAACCAAACAAGGATAAGGATTGGCCATCGTACCACGATAGTCTATGCTCCGCCTACTAATAACTGTTAAGTCTTCTAACATGCATCACTATTAGCAGTTATACCCTATCCGTCGCATGACCTACACGTACAGGTGGCCAACCACATACGCAAGTCCGTGTCCTACATGAGACTCACAATACGTGTAAAAATGTGTCAAGACCTGGGAAGTTATACCGATAACTCCACAACTTTAGGTGGGTCTACTAGACACTAGGTCAGACATAAGTCCTAATGTCAACGCATTCGTTGATTGCACCCGAGTCTCTCTCGGACGTGCACAGTTATATAATCTAAAATAATAAACATGCAACTAATATATATAACTGAATTTAAACAGTACAACAAATGCAAGGTATACTTGCTTGGGAAGAGAGCTGCAAAGAATGTAACGTCCAAATGTCAAACACCAAGAGTCAGAAACTACGACCTCAGAATAAACGTCTTCGGATGCTGAAATAAATATCACCAACGTTCCCAGAATAAGCAAAATAGCTAGAAAGCACTCCCCTTTCGTCCAATTTGGATACAGGGGCAAAACGGTAATTTTGGGTCAAAGCAGCTCCACAGGTGGACCACTTTGCACCAAAAAGCGTGCCAAGGGTAAAGATCTCTAAATGGGACAAATTATAGGTCAAACAAACTCTAAATGTCAGTACGAACCCAACAGTATGTCCAAATGTGGATTCCGGTGAGCTGAACATAATTTTGCCCAAAAAGTCAACCGTGGGTCCCGCCAATTGGCAAATTGGTCAACTATCTTAGAATTGCATAAAAATTGGGTCACAGGACCAGTGCATTACCATGAGTCCAGTGGCGTAAGTTTTATCGTATTCTGACGAGCGTGCACTAAATGCTCAGGGCTTTTACAAAAGTTACGACACGAGAGATTTTTTGTGGATACGGGCTGATTTGGACGCGCACACGCGTCCAAATCAGTTTCCGCGAAAGCCCACACGTCTTGTTATACTGCGCGCACCTTTTGGTATACTTAGTATATGATGGGGCGGTCCCGTTTGGCGGGGCGCACTCCGTATCAAAATTTCTAAAAATTGCCAAATAGTATATTTTAGGGTGTTTCCAACTAATTTAATTCTACATTCAGTAGTTAACAGAATAATGTAAATAATAGAAATTAAACTAGATCAGGTAGTCTTCGCATATCAATAAGAAATACCAAATTCGGATCTCTGTGGTGGGAGATACGAATCCGTGAATAGGGGTGGTTGCAACAGATTTTCTGAGATTTAAACTTCATAATTTTTTCTCGAATTGGCATCAATTTTTATCTAGGTTTGCGCGTGGTTCGAGATGAACTAATGTACAGATATTGAAGGGGGTTAGGTGAAGATCATACCGGCGAAGACGTGGTCGAGTTTGGTCCAGCGAGGAGGCAGAAAATGACTCGTGAACACAGGTACTCTGTAGTCAAATTCTGGCGCGGGATGCGCGGTCGCGCGGCGAGGAATTCCGGCGACTCTGGCTGGGGCGGCGGCGAACTCAGTGGCGCGGCGGCGGCGAGGCTAGGTCGGGAAGAGGGAGGATTAGGGTTAGGGTTTGGTGAGGTGAGCAATATATATAAAGGGAGAGAGAAAGATGAGTGGGGGGGGGGGTTAACTACACGCACGGGGGGGGGGGGGGGGGGGGTTAATCCGCATGCTGCCGTTGCTGCTGTTTATCCTTTTTATTGGCGGGTCGGGTTTAGATAGTTAGGGTTTTGGGTTTAAGGGTAGCTGGTTGATCCATTAAGGAATTTAAATTCTTTTCTAATCTTTTTTCTTTTTCTTTCTTTTTCTTTTATATATATATATATATATATATATATATATATATATATATATATATATACGCATAGAAAAATCTGGAATTTGCATACCATTAAGCTGGCAAATGTCCACGGGGTCTCCTACATGAAATAAATTAGAAAAAATTTATAATAGCTCCATAAATCCCCTAAGTGCACGAACCTAAAATAAAAAAATTAAATAAAAATCTATTTCTCCTATTTAGCTCATAATTACTACACTTAAATTAATAATTGATTAAAAAGGTAAATATGATTTTTAGGATTAGGGGTTTTATATTCTACCCAATTTATAAAAATTTTGTCCTCGAAATTAAAATAAGCCACAATAGAAAGTCAAGGATGGTATAAGATTTACATTGTTTAGAATGCAAGGCTAGGTTTAAATGAGCGGGCGATGTTGCGCGTTGCACATTCCAAAATTTTATTGGGAACATTCACATGAAAAAAATAGGTTTCTTCAAGTGTCATGTCCAATGGTGTGGACACCTTAATGCACTTTTGCATAACCTCACCCAACAATTGAAAAAAAAATTGCACAAAGAAGGAAATCAGATTAATTAATCAAAATTAATGCATATAGTGTTCTTAAATTAATTAGAAGTACATGAAGATAACATTAGATGGGACACAAGTATTATGGGCATAGAGGGCTCAGGATAGAATATTATCAAAATTTGGGTTGTACAAAATGGATCAAAATTGTGTCTCCAATTTCGATTGGAACGCACAAGGACACAAAATTAGAATTATTTAGAATTAAGAAATAACGTTCGCGTTGAATGTTGTGCGACTAAAATATAGCACAAGGAGCTTAATTCTAAGTTATGCAAAGATCAGAATAGAAGGCGGGCATGTCTAGGACAAGGTTATAAAATTTGTAGGAAGGCAACGGCTAATGAAGTGCTCCAATTATCGAAGCAACGATAAGGTGCTCTAAGTGATATAAATCTCGTATAATTAACAAAATACCGTGTTCAATTTCTAATTGGATTATAATTATCCCTAATCTCTCTATCTAAGACAAGTAGGCCTAATTTTGGGTGAGGAAGTTTACAATCTACTAAATCTTAAAACTAATTTCATCATCGAAATTAAAATAAGGCATAATTTGTTAATTCTCTCATATTTGCATATAAGACAAGTCAATCGCAATCTCTTCCAAAAAAATTTAAAATATATTCTGATCCATCACAATTACTTTCAAAATTAAGGTACCCTCTGTTTAAATCAAAATATTGTAATCTCTTCTCGATTTTTTTAAAACATCAACATCTAATTTAAGTTACTCCATACAACATCTTCGCAATGTTAAATTTTATATCCCGAACTCCAACTATTATAATCTCCTTTTAGAAATAATTCTAATCAAATATTCCTTCTATTTTTTAACTCAGAAATTCTATACTCTTCAGATTTTAAATTCAAATTACATCCTCAATATTTCAAATAGGTAATCCAACAATCAAAATTTCTTTCAATTTAATCCTCAAATTTGGAATTCAATCCGTCCATGTTCATATTTAGAGTTCTATTTATTTTTCTCAAGATTTAAATCGATGATTCAACCTCAAATTCTCAAAGTTTAAATCATGTGCTCAAAGTATAAATATTTGGTCCTCACTATCAAGATTTCAAAATTCATCAAATACTTATCCTCTAACTCCTTCTAAAATTCTCCATATTTAGAATAACTTAATCTCTCAATCTAATCCTACTTGATCATAATCTAAAAGAGTTCTCCTCAAGTTTAATAATGTAATTTTTACCCAACTTAGAATTTTCCCATCTATCATATAAGGCTATACACTTAAGAAAAGTATTCCTCAACTTATTTAGTCATGCTATTCGATCCTCAAAAGTTTGAACACCAATATATTACCCCATGATATGCCTTTTATTATGGAAAATTATCATCTAGTAATACGGTTGGCCTATGGGGTATATCTATTACTATCTGTATATCAACTTATACTAAGCATGAGGTTTCGTCTTTCCGAAATAAGGGAAGACAGATAACAATAATAAAGAGTTTAAGGGGGGAGGTAATAGAATAGAAGTATGGGGATCAAGGCGTTTAAGGAGTTCAAAAGGAATTGTCAAGGCAGTTGTGGATTAAAATCCTATTTTATAATTTCTTATTCACATGCTCGTATCAGTACAGTTATGTTACTGATAGGATATGCTCAGGCATGCCTAGAGGGCAAGTACATTCTTCTACTAGACACTATATATCTCAATCCACGTAAAGTAGTTATGTGAAGGGCGAACCAAGCGCACCAAGGTTAGCTAGACCTTAATACACTGATTCTGAAATGTATTAATGTATGCATCCACTAATACATATATCGTGAACAAGCTCGATAAAACGATAAGCTTGCAAAACTAGGCTATAGAATAGCAGCATAAGTCAAGGTAGTATATAAAATATAAATGTGCTAGATCATGATAAAATAAGGTACAAATAATTCAAGTTCACAAACAAAACAAAAATAAGATTCTACAGTCTCTACAGTTGTCATACTACTCCTTGTCTAAGTCGCTAGTCGACCAAGTAGGGGTATGTGCCTCTAAGTTTACAGTCTGAATAAATACTATCGTCATATGCTAGTATACAGTTAATATCATTCAATTATAGTACATTAATGGATCACAAGGACTATGTGATACTAGGTTATGAGGCATACTACCCAACTTATAAGTATAAACTATTATTATAACTATCTTAAAAGAAATTCCACAAAATAACCTTGCACTTGCAAATAAAGTAAAACTCTTATTAGGGTATACGAGGAAAAGATCTTGGTATTTATCAGGGTCTCCTATTGCATTATAAAGGTAATGGTCATCTTAAGTCTTAATCATAGTGCTCATAGAACATGTGTCAATAGTAAGAATGGAAGAGCTACTGGTTCTTAAGTGAAAAGAGAATATATCTATTTTGGGTTATGGGTACAAATTACGCAATTTAAAACTAAGGGTAATCATTAAGCTATAATATACAAGAACAACTCAAAACTATCAAATTCTAACTATCAAGCACAACTTTTCAAAGTTTAACATTGATAACTATAATCCTAGCAAACTACATATCCTTAACGTAAGAGAATTCATCTGGTCTACAATCAGAAGTGTCAGGTGGTACGAGTTGAAAGATGAAGAATAGAACAACATAATCAATCGTCACGCAACTATAGCAAGCGCTAAGGCTGCAAAGAACAAGATAGAAAATTAAAATTAGGCAGACTCTAGATAAGATTATGGTTTTCCTAAGGTGAGGTGGTATGCTAATATATGTGTTCGAGGTATGATCAAGGGAAAAGTTAGATCCATTCATCTAGGTTTCCTTAGGTGCTGTCTGCTAATACCAAGACAAGAATCTAAATTTATAGTTTTAATACTATCTTACTATGAAAGTTAGGTTTAGTACTAATGTTAAATCTTGGATTTCTATTGGTTCCTTAATGCTAGGGTAAAACAGTGTGGTTAAATTTATAACTAACCCTAGTAGTGTATGTACTACTCTCAAGTCATTCATAACTATATCAAGGGATAATGGTAACCAATCTATAGATGAGGGATGCTAGGGTTCACTATATATTCTAAACTTAGTGAGGTATCAATGTGCTAGTTGTATTCTTAGTAGGTGTGTTACCCTAATTATTGTCTAACAACAGGGACTTCTATATTCTAGGAGAGGCTATACTCAAAAACTATTAGGGAAGCACATGAATCAAGCATGATGCAATTATTCAAATAGAATAGATTAGAAGAAATACGAGTCATAGTCAATTGTGGATGAGATCCTATACTCTATTCCTAGGTGCAGGCTTGCTCGGTACAGTAACATAACCGAGATAATATGCTCTCGACCTGCATGCGCCACCACTAAAAATATGTCATGCCCTAGTCCCAAAATACGTAGGACTAGGACACGTAAGCATGCCAGCCGCATGTATATGGCAACTCTAATATATGGAAACCATAACACACGCGTACGTTGTATTATGAATATCAATCCACAAGTGGTAAACATATATCTCAGAGCATAACTAAATCTCATCCACAAAAATTATATATAAATAAATGACTAGTATCTATGAACTAAATCTCAATATGAGGTATCTCAAGATGACAGTCGGATGGAAACAAATCTACTGTCGAACTAGAATAAAGAATGAACAAGACAAATACAATATAAATATAACCTCTAATAACCACGAGGCTCGAAGAGAAAACCTCTCGCAATATAAGTAGCCAATCCAGATCTACGCTCCCGCAAATACTCATGAACAATACACCTGGAAAGGGACCAAGTCCTCAGAGGGACATAACAAGATACATAAAAGCATGCCATAAAGTAAATACTGTAAAAACTCCAGGTGATTTAACCATCTAAGTGAAATGCAACTTGAGGACAACTTTGAGTGTATGGAAAGGTGTAGGCTAGACATATGCTGACGTAATTCACCAATCGTGACAACTGGCTAGTATATGCCACATAGCCCCCTATAACACGGGCGCAGAAATATAATAACGTCCAACGTTCTCTAGAGTGTGGTGTCTGTAACGTCCATCATTCCGAAGAATGAGGTATCTATAAAATCACCAAGTAACGTCCAACACTCTAGGGAATATGGTATATGTAGAAATAATAACATCCGTATCACTCCATCGAGTGCGGTATCTGTATAAAGGAAGTGGGTGTCCCATACGCCTACTAGTCGTCATTCCCGCCCAATGATCTATGCATGTTGTATCCACAATACGTCTTAGCTACTACGCCGAGGCATCGTAACTCTGGCTCATAGTCTATCGTTAGAAAAATAGCCCAACCTTACAACCAAATAAGGACAAGGATTGGCCATCATACCACGATAGTCTATGCTCCGTCTACTAATAACTGCTAAGTCTTCTAACATGCATCACTATTAGCAGTTATACCCTATCCGTCGTACGACCTACACGTACAGGTGGCCAATCACATATGCAAGTCTGTGTCCTACATGAGACTCACAATACGTGTAAGAAATGTGTCAAGGCTTGGGGAGTAATATCGATAAGTCCACAACTTTATGTGGGTCTACTAGACACTAGGTCAGACATAAGTCATAACGTCAACGCATTCGTTGACTGCACCCGAGTCTCTCTCGGATGCGCACAGTTATATAATCTAAAATAATAAACATGCAACTAATATATATAACTGAATTTAAACAGTACAATAAAGGCAAGGTATACTTGCCTGGCAAGAGAGCTGCAAAGAATGTAACGTTCAGATGTCAAACACCAAGAGTCAGAAACTACGGCCTTAGAATGAACGTCTCTGGATGCTGAAATAAATATCACCAACATTTCCAGAATAAGCAAAATAGCTAAAAAGCACTCCCCTTTCGTCTAATTTGGACACAGGGGTAAAACGGTAATTTTGGGTCAAAGCGGGCTCCACAGGTGGGCCACTTTGCACCGAAAAGTGTGCCAAGGGTAAATGTCTCTAAATGGGACAAATTATAGATCAAATAAACTCTAAATGTCAGTACGAACCCAACGGTATGTCCAAATATGGATTCCGGTGAGCCGAACACAATTTCGCCCAAAAAAGTCGACCGTGGGGCCCGCCAATTGGCGACTTGGTCAACTATTTCAGAATTGCGTAAAAATTGGGTCACAGGACCAGTATGTTACCACAGTCTAGTGGCACAAGTTTCATCGCATTTTGACGAGCGTGTACTAAATGCGCAGGGCTTTTGCAAAAGTTGCGATACGGAAGATTTTCTGTGGATACGGGCTGATTCCGACGTGCACATGCGTCTAAATCAGTTTTCATGAAAGCCCACACGTCTTGTTATACTGCACGCACCTTTTGGTATACTTGGTACATGATGGGTCGGTCCCGTTTGGCGGAGCGTACTCCGTATCAAAAATTTTGGAAATTGCCAAAAAGTATATTTTCGGGTTTTTTTAACTAATTTAATTCTACATTCAGTAGTTAACAGAATAATGTAAATAACATAAATTAAACTAGGTCAGGTGGTCTTTATATACCAACAAGAAATACCGAATTCGGATCTCTGTGGTGGGAGATACGAATCCGTGAACAGGGGTGGTTGCAACAGATTTTCTGAGATTTAAATATCGTGGTTTTTCTCAACTTGGCGTCGATGTTTACCTAGGTTTGCACATGGTTCGAGATGAACTAATGTACAGATATTGAAGGGGGTTAGGTAAGGATCATACCGGCGAAGACGGGATCAAGTTTGGTCCAGCGAGGAGACGGAAAACGATGCGTGAACACAGATACTCTGTAGTCAAATTCTGGCGCGGGATGCGCGGTCTCGCGGCGAGGAACTCCGGCGACTCTGGCTGGGGCGGCGACGAACTCAGTGGCGCGGCGTTGGCGAGGATAGGTTAGGGAGAGGGAGGATTATGGTTAGGGAGGGAGAGGGAGGATTATGGTTAGGGTTTGGTGAGGTGAGCAATATATATAAAGGGAGAGAGAAAGATGAGCGGGGGAGGGGGGGTTAACTACACACGCGGGGGGGGGGGGGGTGTTAATCCGCATGCTGCCGCTGTTGTTGTTTATCCTTTTTATTGGCGGGTCGGGTTTAGATAGTTAGGGTTTTGGGTTTAAGGGTAGCGGGTTGATCCATTAAGGAATTTAAATTCTTTTCTTTTCTTTTCCAATCTTTTTTTTTATTTCTTTTTCTTTTATATATATATATATATATATATATATATATATATATATATATATACGTATAGAAAAATCTAGACTTTGTATACCATTAGATTGACAACTGTCCACGGGGTCTCCTACATGAAATAAATTAGGAAAAATTTATAATGGCTCCATAAATCCCCTAAGTGCACGAACCTAAAATAAAAAATTAAATAAAAATATATTTCTCCTAATTAGCTCATAATTACTGGACTTAAATTAATAATTGATTAAAAAGGTATATACGATTTTTAGGATTAGGGGTTTTACAATAATACATTATGATCCTAATATAATTTACCTTCTTTTGAAGGATGGCACCAGCGCAATCCTTAGCGCTAGCATCGGACGAAATGCATGGGGTAGAAAGTAGTTCGGGCACTTCAGAAAGTTCAGAGAGCCAGCGAGCCATGTCTCGCGTCGATCCCATCCAGCAACTAATGCGAATATTGGAGGCAAACCAACAAAGGGATGAAGCTCGCTACGAACGGGCCGAGAAGCGAGCGGAGGAGTGTCAACTCAAGTTTCAAGACAATATAGAAGCTTAATTCTCAGTCCAACAGAAGCAGGTAGATACCCTGCAACAGATCGTACAGACTTTGGCCTCCAACCAGTCCGCGGCAACAATAACGACTCCGGTGGAAGAGCTCATGCTTGAAGTCGAGACACCGCAAATACCAAGGACGAGGGAAGTGACTGCCTTCAACTTGGGCGACTTCAAGAAAGTCTGCAACACTCCATTCAACGGGACTGAGGACCCAATCATTGCTCTAGATTGGTTGGCCGAACTTGAAGACCACTTCGCTCTGATAGAGGTCCCCGAAGAGAAGCGCGTCGCATACGCGCAACTGCAGCTCTGCCTCAACGCGCACGATTGGTGGGACATGCATCGACGATCTCTTTAATTTAACCATGGAGAGGAGGCAATCTTGTGGATGACTTTTCGTGCCGTATTTGAAGAGGAGTTTATACCCCCTCCAGTACAACGTCAGAAGGAGAATAAATTCGTGCAACTGAGGCAAGGCAGCATGACCCTCAAACAGTATTCCGCTGAATTCAACCGACTCTCCAAATTCGCTAGCGCCTATTTACCTGATACAGCGAGTCGAGCTAGAAGGTTTGAAGGTGGTCTATACCCTGCCATCCATGCGTACGTGGTCGTTCATCAGTATCAGACAATGCAGAAAGTCATGAATCATGCTCTATCTCTTGAACCGCAGTATCCTCACGTTCCTACCGGCGTTGTGTATACCTCCAATCATAAACGCCAAAGCAATAATAGAGAAAATACTGCTACAAAGCGTCAAAATAATGGTGGTCAGCAGAAAGTGGATTAGATCAAAATATGTCACTTCTGCAGAAAGTCGGGGCACATTGCCAACGGATGTCGTATGAAACAAGGGTTATGTCTCCTTTATGGCGATGCAAATCATAAAATTCATGACTTCCCTAAATACTCTGCTCGACATCCTCAACGTAATATTTCCTAGTGGTAAGTGATATTCCTAAGTTTCGTGGACGAAACTTCCAATTAGTTGGGTAGGATGTGGCACCCCGTTTCCCCTATTCAGGAAGCGCAGCTAAGAAATACAAACGATATCGTTCGATCGGGATAGATTGAAACAAGAACTCATCCTCGTTATGGATTTGTTTCTTCGAAATCGATTCTCATATTCAGTGGACCGTGCCCCCGGAATTGACTTAGCGGCTGAGTTAGGGGGACCTCTCCGCTGCATCTTTGTTGCTTCATATTTCGATGTTGATTGTTGCTTTGTGCCTTGAGTTGGTTTTTAGATTTTGCTTGAGATTTCTGGAACGGTTTTGATAGATTTTATTATTTTTGTTCATTGAAATGCACTTCAATTCTGAGATTGGGAAGAGTGGAAGAGGTATTGATCAAGCTGTTCGTCGATGCAGGTGAACGAGCAGTAGGCGGCTTACGAGCGGAGTCTTGAAGCGCCTCTTTCCTTCTCCTTTCCAACCAACTAAGTAAGTGGCTACCATCTTGATTAGCTATCCCTTCTTTCAAGTCTTCACACCTAAAAATCTTGTATTCTTGTTTGTCCCGATCAGACGATACCAAAGTAATAACTAAAAGATGTCAAGATAAAAAGGGAATAGACTTGGATTATATTGCTTGTCAATCAAACATGTGAACTGTTATCTTATTGTATGCTAGTTCATTTCAAATATTCTATACATGCTTCAATTGAGTTAGAATGCATTTTATTCTATAAATTGTGCTAAGTAAGGAACAATCTCGTTATGAAATAAATTATCAGGAAGACTATGCAAAATAAATCATGCAATGTTAATTATCTCGTACTCGTGTTATCTTGTACTCGTGTTGCCTGAACTGCATGAAAGTGTTTGGTGAAATAATAATACCATTCGACCAAGGACAACTTATGCACAAGGTATAGTTCCTGCGGACGGCTTCTGGGGTACTGGTACCGATCCGATTCTGGACAGAACTTTACGTTTAGTCTCACATTCTTGGACGGGATGGTATGAAACACCTCACGTACATGTCATTGCACACCATCCTCGTCATTGACTAATATCCATTATAGCATCAAGCCAGTGATCACCACGTATATTTAAACCTGTTGCAAGCTAACTTGTGTCTTCGTGGCAGAGAAGGCATGGTAAGTATTGTGCAGGTGGTTCAGACGGACAGGTAAAAAGTCACCGAACGGTGGCAAGTTTATTTCAGTATTTCATATATATACCGCTGCTTGTAAAATAAACTAAGGCAAGATAGAAAGACCACAAATAATATGCATGCTTCATATAAACAACGTGTTTATTGGTATAGTTGGGTTAGCTCACCTTCACCAGTATATTTTGATGTACTGACCCTCGTTGAAACATGTTTCCCGCACTAAGGAGAACTGAGCGAGGAGCCGAAGTCGTCTTTCCGATCCAGTCTAGCTGTAGGCGCATCCTGATCGTGCCATATTTTAAAGTACTTGAAGAAAGGAGCTTGCAACTTAATACACAATGCAGCTCCGTGGGAAGGCCGTCATCCAGCCCGGAGGTCTTTATCATTTTAAAGTTTAGTAAAGGTATGTAATGTACATGACTACTATCTCATTTTGTGTCAACACTTTTGTAAGCCCGTTAGACAAATTAGCTGACTCGTTCAAGAGTTTGTAATAGATGTTCATTATCAATAAAAGAGAACTTTTCCATAAATCTGTGTTTCAATTTATCTGCGTACTCTGAATATGTGCTCGTTATGCAAAGTAATACTCTAGCCTTGTGCGGGCGCAACCCCAGGCCCGCACGGCGGTCACGCTCGGGGGACGCCCCAACGATTCCACAGAATCGGGGCGTGACAGTCATGACGGTAGAGTGTTGTTTAGAATTCCTGGTCTATAAGAGTTTGTCCTTAGCAGAATAGCAAGAGACCAGCACAAGTGAGGAGTCGCAATAGTAGCAAAGAAAGCAAACCCGCTACCCAAGATAGTTGAAGAGTTCATGGATGTCTTTCCTAACGATCTTCCTGGATTACCCCCAGTTAGTGCAGTAGAGTTCTGTATAGAGTTGATGCCATTGCCGAACCTGCAGTTGGAGAAGACGAAGTTTCCATACGGCCAGTAAGTATATATGGCCGAGAGTGTCATGGCGCCCGAGAGGGTTATGCGGCCTAAACTCTTGCCGTATATTGACAGTATGTGACCATCTTGTTGGACATATAAAATCTAATTCACACAAGTGTCCTTGCGCACCTTGTATTTTAACTTGATGAATGAATGAGAATTGTGCTAAGTCCTAGAGAACTCCATGCGATATTGACTCTATGCGGCACCGACACCCATGCGGCTTGGAGAGCATACGACCAATATTTTCTTGGACGCTTGGCTCTGAACCGTTGGCACTTATTTCTATAAGTTTTGTGTTTTCTTCCTGACATACTTTATGGCTTGTCACCTCAGTCACATCAGTCACTTTATGTGACATCACTGATACTTTATTTATTTGACTGTCACTTTAACACTTGTCCCATAGGAGTAGACCTTAATACCTGAGCATGCGGCCAAGTGGTTCATGCGGCTCTGACTTCATATGCAACCAGAATTTATCATGCGGCCTAATTTTCCATACGGCCTGACTTTTCATGCGGCTTGTATTTCCCATTCGTCCTAGAGACCCATGCGGCCCTGCTTGTTAATTGAATATTTCTTGATTCATGTGACCCAATGTATAATTGGTAATTGGGCTCGAATACTGTATCCATGCCGTTACCCTTATTGCCTGATTATTATTCATATTTTAATGTGCGCCGAGGAGCGACACATCCTGTCATGTATTAAGTGATTATATTTGGGTTATGCATCGAGAATACCTCAAAAATCCTGAACGCATGATATTATAAATATATATATTGTTTCCCCAGCATGGGCATAATAAGCGAGTCAACTACCAAAATATTGCTAGAATATTGATTGTATGAATGTTGTATAAATGCTCGGGTGAATCCATATTTGACTTGCATGGATTCGTATCTAGCGTGCCCGTACTTTGTACGACATCTTAATAGAAATTCTCATGTGACCACGTCTTGAGATTTCAAGCACAATATAGGGCTAATTAGATAACTAAAAGTGGTAGTAACATTTAGAGGGAACAATATCCCAAGATCATGACAACAAACCTTCCTACAGAGATTCATTCTAAGTGCGCTGTGGGCTGGCCACCATAAATACTGTATATCATCTGCCTTAGTGGAGTACAATATCTGACTATTATTATGTCGAGCCACTGTTTCAATATAGGAATACTGGAACTGCTAATACCGTATTTTTAGTGTAGTGGCCCTACGTGGGACTGGTGCATCCTACAAGTGCCTGCTTTATTATATTGGTTCAGTTAGCTCATGTTCGGATCTGGCGTGATCTAAGGATACTTATTATGCATTATTCTGAGATAACCCCATACTCCATAAAATTATAAGCCGTACAAATGATTGGCCGATATAAGAAATGGACTTGATTGTGATTGTATCTATTCAGCTAGTAGCCTAGGGAAATGGACTATCATAGTGTGAGGGTTCAACCCTTATCCTTGTTTGGTTGTAGGGTTGAGCCTTAGCGCTAGGATATGCCATTGACCTAAGTTACAACACTGAACCTATGTATATTATATTATTTTTCTTGGATTTTTGTTTCTCCATTTTGTGCTTCTTTTGTAATACTTACTATTTAGGGTATAACCCCACTGGTTTTGCATGGCCAAGTTTTGAGCTAACACCTGAGGATCCAGCATATTTTTTCCAAATTATGGCGCACACCAGGAATATGGTCACAGGGGATAGCGAGTGGGTTTTCTTCTTCCCTGCTCGACTTTGCATATTTACTTCTTTTTTGGCGTTTAGACACAGGCACCTGTTAGCTGGCTCGTTTGGATATTAGTTTTTCTAACATGATTGTATTAAATAAGACTGTAGCTGATCACCGTCATGTACTTATGTTACTCTTCCAGCTTCTTATTTTGCACAACTGGACTCCAGAATATTTTGAAAAAACGTTTGGGATGCCTTATTGCTTATCATATAAGCTCTGTGCTTACTGTTTCTGTCATGCCCCAGTCCCAAAATACCGAGGGACTAGCCATGTGGCAATGGCCAGCAGCACACTCCAATGGACAAACCCAATTTAATGGACTCGTTAGAGTGTACTTAAGCTGTAAAATAAAATATAATGGTTTACGATACATGTCACATTCTAATTCTAATCTCATCCACAGAAGGTAAACATAATTCAAATATCAAACTAATCAATGAGAAATATAATCCAACAAGTCTCAATAACATGTGTCTCGGGGAACAACCCGATAATGAGTTTAGTACAGTAATCCAAGAGACATGAAATAGAGAAACTAGAAACAGAAATAACTGAGCATATAAAGCAAATACTCAGAAGAAATTCTCTGGCACCACCTCGTCCTCTGGTGCTGGTACTGCTCCAGTGTCTGTTCCTGTCCCGTATACCTCGGGGTAGATCTTCTCTGCTAAACCTGGGGACATAATCCAGATCCAGGTCCTCAGGGGACATAGCAAGGTACAAGAATAACTCAAGCCAAATAAAATACAATAAATAAATATATCAACAGGGCAAACTATGTAACCAGCTATGTGATATGCAAATAAGAGCATCAATAGTACTCAGGCTGAGACCACTACAAGCTTTTACCCCCGGAGCTAGTAGCGGTAATATCACGTAGTAGGCCAAGCTTTGGAACAGAGACTAAAGCACTGCAATAATAAATATAGATATGTATGTAATCAGCCTGTAGCCTGTGTGTCTCTCCCCACCCATTGTAATCACATATCTCATTTCCATAACACACAAGATCATGACCTCTAGCTAGTACAGCGAGTCATAATAATATCTATGTATATGCAAGATCTATGTCACGAATCCTGTTAGCCTATACAGAATCACCATGAATAACTTAGGAAAGATTCTGTCTCATGAATAGTATCAAGTGTCCTTTGGTATGACGTACTTGGTAAAGCAAGCACGGAAGGTATAGGATCGTGTTATCAACTCTCTAAGTGACGTTACACGACTCCGCGTATGGCGTTGACACCTGAATCTTATTCGGACGCTAAGCAATATCTCCCGGTCCTAGGTTGAATATGTATATCTCAATAGTATATATATATATATATATATATATATATATATATATATATATATATATATATATATATATATATATATATATAGAAAGAACTCAAGTAAATAATATAACATGAACTACTATAAGTTGGCAAGGTACACTTGCCTGGGGTTTGAACTCCAATAGTTGCTTCGGTGTATGTAGAATTTTCAGATACGTCTCCGGATGCTGAAACAAATATTACCATCACTCTCAAAAGACATAAAATAGCTAGGATTGACTACCCATAAGTCTAATTTGGACACATGGGCCAAAATTGACGGTTTCTGGTCAAAGCGGGGTCCATATGTGTCCCACTTCGCACCAAAAAACATGCCAGAGATAAATTTTTTCATATTCATCAAATTTAGTGTTTACAAGTCTAGAACGATGATACTAACCCAACGAAATATCCAGAAATGGATTCCGATGAGCCGATCCCAAAATCGTCCGTCAAGTGGAGTCGTGGGGCCCACGATACGGGGTTTCGTCAACGTTCCCAGAATTAAACCAAACTTGGGTCACAGGACCAGCATAATGCTACGGATCCAATGGCGTAAGTTTTATTATGAAACGACAAGCACACACGAAGTTACAACGAGTGTTAGAACATGCCCGATATGGGATATTTTCGAAGGATATGCGTTGATTCCGGCGTGCATGCACATCCAAATCAACTTCCACAAAATTTTACACGTCTGCATTGATGATATGCACCTTTCGATGCAATTTGCACACGATAAAGTTGGCTCGTTTAGCGGAACGCATCCAGTTTTGGAAAAAATTCGGGTTTTAAAAATCAAGCTTTTGGTCAACTTTAACCACGAATAAAATACAACATACAAAAAATTAAAATAAACTAATTATAGGATTTTAATCTCGGTTATGTTGTCTAATTTACTGCTCAAACAGAATCTAAAAATATTTACCAGGTTGGGAGTAAAATGGCCATGAACATGGGGCTTCGGGACGGTTTTTGAACTACAAAATTGGGTTATTTTTCCAGTTTTTGCGTCACGGACACGATATCCCAATCTAAATGCACAGGGTTCGAGAGTGTCATGCAGCTAACACATCGCAACAAGCCGTTCGAGAATCAATACAGCGAGGAGAAAGAAAAATTCACCGAAACATGGGTCGATCGTGGTGTGCTACGCGTGGACGGGGCGGCGCTGTGGTGCACGTCGGTGGCGGCACAGGTAGCTGATGAGGTCATCGTGGTCGTGGGGTCGTCGACCAATGGGGTAGCAGCAGCTGAGAAGTTGGCGGGTCATCGTCGCCGTCGTCGTCTTCGTCGTCATCGTCGGGGTCGAGTTAAGTCAGAGGTGTTGGCGGTGGTTGTGATGGTGAAGGTGGCGATTACGGGGAGAGGTCGGAGCGGGGGGGGGTCGTGGGGGTATCGCCGGGAATGGGAGGGTCGCGGGTGTGTAGGGGATGGGGTCGTGGGTATGTCGAGGCGGAGTCGGGGGTATAACGGTTGGGAGGGATTTTTAAATTCTCAGATATTGTGTATTAGTTGTTAGCGGGGCAGGTCAGGTACGGGTATGGATCCAAATCCATTAGGGTTGGTTCGGTTCAGTTTGGGTTGGTTTGGTTCGGTTCAAGTCTGGTTCGTTTTGGTATATCTAAACACAATACTTTTAGCTATTAGGAAATAGTTTTTGAGCCCAATAAATTACAGAAAAATTGTCCAACACCATATTATTAATTATACACTAAAAAATATATTTTTTATAATATTTTAATACTTAATTTATTTCTCAAAACATATTAATCCTTTCAAGAATATTTATTTATAATTAAAAAAATACAAAAAATCTTAAAAAAATATTTTTAATTTAAATTTTTTTTGGGTGTTTACAATCTACCCACCTTAAAAGAACTGCGACCTCGCAATTAAGAAAATAAAACGTAACCGGTCAAAAGAGATGATGCGGTTGCAAGACATATTTGTTGAAGCACGACACAGAGAATAAGAAATCATGAACAAGGAAAAATCGAGAGGAAGGGTGAGGGTTAAGCAGAATACGTAGGGAAGGAATAAAAAAAATTTCCTAGACAATGAGAAATAAGTAACTAAAGAGTAAAAGAGTCTAGTTAGAACGAAAATCAACTACAGCTTATGAAAACTTGGGTACCAATTTCTAATCTAAACTACAAGTTCATGCTAGCATAATACTATGCTTAGGCTGTGAAAATGATCTAACAGGCACGTGCTAAACCATTACTAGGAATAGATAGCTATAATAAAACTTAAATCTTACTCGTATTCGCTACTCCTCGAATCTGTGCCTCCTCCACTGTCATCGCAAAAGCCTGTGTAAAACCCCTAATTTTATAAACCGTATTAAATTTTTATTATTAATTAATTAATTAATTTATAGCAATTATGAGCTAAATAGAAAAAATATATTTTATTTAATTTTTATTTGAGATGTTTGTGCATTTAGGGGATTTATAGAGCCATTATAAATTTTTCCTAATTTATTCCATGTAGAAGACCCTTTGGACTGTTGCTAGCTTAATGGTATGCACAAATATAAATTCTAGAATTTTCTTATATATATATATATATATATATATATATATATATATATATATATAATTTGAAAATAAAAAAATAAAAAAGGAAATAAAAATAAGAAAGAAAAAGAAAGAAAAGAAAAAGAAAAAGAAAATTTAATTTCCTATTGGATCTCTACCCAAAACCCAAACCCGTTAACCCCTATCCTAAACCAGGCCCATACAAAATATAACAGCAGCAGCAACCGACTCTTTTTCTCCTACGCGTGTAAAGGAACCGACTCCCCACCGCCTCTTTTTCCCTATATATATCACCCTTTCTCATACCCTAACCCTAGATCATCTTCTCCTCCATCCTCCAACTGCTGTGCCGCCTCCAGTCGCCGCCTCTAGCACCTGCGTCGTCGCCTCCAACACCTGCGCCGCCGCCAAAAAACTGTCCCGTGCTGTCACGCCCCAGTCCCAAAATACATAGGGCTAGGACACGTAAGCATACCAGCCGTATGGATATGGCAACTCCAATATATGGAAACCAAAACCCATACGTACGCTGTAATATGAATATCAAATCCATAAGTGGTATAAATCTATCATAAGTCACAGGGTATAATCTAAATCTCATCCACAGAATCAAATATAAATAAATAACCAATATCTAAATAACTAGATCTCAATACAAAGTATCTGAAGATGATAGTTGGATAGAAACAAATCCACTACCAACTCGAATATAAAAGTACAATACAACAAACATAATATAAGAATACCAGCTAACCATCACAGCTCGAAGAGGAGACATCCTCGAAACATATGTAACCATCCGAATCTGCGCTCATGTGAATACTCAGAACAACGACACTTGGAAGGGCCAGGTCCTCAAAGGGACATAACAAGATACATAAAAATATGCCAATAAAGTACTGAAATAAATATCCAATGGATCGCCTAACCGTCTAAGTGAATGCAGTTTAAGAACAACTTTCTAACAAGTGGGCTATCTGGCCATAAAATGGGATTGTCATGACTCTCTCGGAGAATCAGGGGCCTCAAAGCATACCGTCTTTTGAACGGCAGAGGCCGCCAATTGTATAGGGGTCATCACCGCCCGTATCTCCGGCGGAGCTTTCGGGTTACAAGGAAAAAGTACAAAGGAGCCCAAATACGGTACTTATTATTCTTTCCACCCCATGCTCTAAGCATGTCACATCCATGACACGATTGGTTCATAGCCTATCTTTAGTACCCTAGCCCAATCTTGTAACCAAACAAGGACAAGGATTGGGCCACCGTACTACAATAGGCTATGTTCATGGACCTCTAATAACTGTTAAGTCTTCTAGCATACAAAGTTTCTATCAGCAGTCATCCCTAACGCACGGCCCATATGTACAGGAGGCCAGACCTGTCATGCAGTTCGTGATCTATATGAGACTCACACTCGTGTAACAACTGTGTCACGGCCAATGAACATAATGATGCTACATGATAATGGGGTAGTCTCATAAACAAGGTCAATACAAATAAATAAATAAAAATATACCACGACGACACCGTCGTGCGTATTTTATATAACAGTTAAAATATATGAACTAAAGATAGAAAATAAAGATGCATGCAACATATGGAATATGAATAACAATACAGTGGCAAGGTATACTTGCCTGGCAAGAAAGCTGCGATGTACCAATAACCTGCTCCAGAAGTCGCGCAGAATAAATCCAACATCCTATGTACATATAATATAATACAATAAAATCATTAATCATTTACACTAGCACATACACAACCCTATTTATACTGGACTCAGGGGTACACTAGGGGTGGCACTAGTCATCCAACACGGTCAATTACGTGTTGAATTATGCAGGGTCACATCTTTAAGTGTTGTACCCGATCAGACAGTCAACTGACAGGTGTTTAAGCCAGTACGTTAATCTATGCAAGGCAGTCAACTACATGTTCTTAGGGTCAACATGGTCAAGGTGAATACGGGATAGCCCACAGTGTCCTAGGGTCGTATAATACATACATATATAGTCATAACTATTATTTTAATTACATATATATCCCTATGATTATATAATAATATAACCAGTAATTTATTTACATAACTATTTGAATATATATATTAAATATGTACATATATATAACAATTAATAGCATGCTAATAAATAACTAAATATATATACTAGATATATTTATATATTCCAAACTGAATAATATTTGCGTACGCGTACGTGCACGAACGCGAGTTGGGTTTACCGACTCAGGGTCCGATATCCGCTAACTGTGGTACACCAATACTAATGTCCTACTGGCACACACACGAACACACATAAAAAAGGGGAAGACGGACAGGTTCGTACCTCGGGGTACGTGTACGGGTACGACGGTGAGGTTGACGATGATGAGATGATGATGATGCGATGATGATGATGGGATGATGATGATGATAACGTTGATGAGATGACTATGAGGTGATGATGATGATGATCACGACGATGATGGGATGATGATGATGGGATGATGGTGAGTTATAGTGATAATGAAGATGATAATGATAATAGAAGATGGAGATGATGACGACGATGGCCATGGTGGTGATGTTGATGATCATGCTGATGGAGATGGTGTCCGTCGGAGTCCGGCCAGGGGGGGAGCTCCGACAAAGAGGAGGAGGACAGGGCGCAGGGAGGCTCGGATGATGGCAGTGGTGAAGTTGATGATGATAATGGTGGCTGGTAGCAGGAGGAGATGGAGGTCGGGGTAGTTTGTGATAGGGGAAATCCCGACGGGTCGAGGGGATCCGGCGGAAGGAAAGAAGTCGGAGAAGAGGGAAGTATTGGTGGTGGTGTAGGAGGTCGAGGGTGACGATGATGGGGTGGTCGACGGAGGCACTCAACGAGGGAAGAGAGAGGAGGAGCGAAGGAGGCAATGGTGGTGGTGGTGGTTCGTGCAACGGGGAGGGTAAGCTCGGCTGTGGTGGTTATGGAGGTCTGGCCAGAGATCGCTGGAATCCGGCGGGGAGGGGTGGTTCTCTACGGGGAAGGAGGAGAGAGGACTCGACTGCTTGGGGTGGGGGAGTTCAGCGGGCTGTGGGCTCCGGGGTGCTCGATGCCGGCGGCTGCGGGCAGAGTGCTGCGTGGTGTGTAGAGGGAGGTGCGACGCAGCCCTCAGGCGAGAACTCCGGCGAGGTCAGAGGTCGGAGTCAGCTGCGGGGAGGAGGAAGAAGAGGGTGAACAGGGGGAGAAGGGGGTCGACTAGGAGTTGGGTTAGGGTGATTTAGGTTTTAGGTAAAAAAAAAAAAGAAATCAAGGTATTTTTATATGTAAAGAGGTAAAATTTTGAGGTTAACCTAGGGTTTGATGTTTGACCTAGGGTTTGGGCTTGGTTAACATCCTTGGGGTGGGCCTTGGGCTTACATGGGGATATTTGGAGGGCTAGGATTTACATGGTTTAAAAGACAAGGATATATTTAAATGGGGGCAATGTTTGTGCGTTGCACATTCCGAAAAATTATGAAAAATTCATATAAAAGGGAAAAATGGATTTCTTTATATATTGTCCAATGGTGTAGACACCTTAATACATTTTTGCATAAAAATGTTCAACAATTAGAAAACTACACAAAGATAGAAATTAGATTTAAATTAAATTAAATCAATGCGTACGGTGTTTTCGAATTAATTAGAAGTACATGGGATAACATTAGGTTGGACACAAGGGTCATGGACATGGAGGGCTCAGGATAGAATATTATCAAAATTGGGTTGCACGAAACGGTCAAGATTGTGTCTCCAATTTTAAATTGGAACGCACAAGGATACAAGTTAGAATTAATTTAGAATTAAATGCAATCGTCTGCGACGAATATTGTGCGACTAAAATAAAGCACAACGGAACAAATTTATGGGTTACACAAAGGTCAGATTAGAAGGCAGACATGTCTAGGACAAGGATGTAAAGTTTGTAGGAAGGCAATGGCTAGTGTAGTGCTCCAATTATCGATGCAACAGTAAGGTGCGCTACGCGACATAAATATTGTATAATTAAATAGAATATCGTGTCCTGTATCTAATTGGATACTAACTAGCCCTAGTTTCTCTATCTATGCCACGTAGGCCTAATTTTGGGTAAGAGAGTTTACAATCTACCCGACTTAAAATAATTTCGTTCTCGAAATTAAACTAGGGTAGGATTTTTCTATCTAATCTCACTTAATCACTATCTAAAAGAATTCTCCTCAAGTTAACAATGTCATTTCTACCCAAATTAGAATTTATCTATCTATCACATAAGGCTATACATCTAAAAAAACTATTTCTCAAATTATTTAATCATGTTATTCAATCCTTTAAAGTTTTAACACCAAAATATATCATATATAATACGCCCTTAATTACGAAAGATAATTATTAAGTATTGTGGTTGGCCTATGGGGTATATCTAGTACTATCTGTATATCAAACTTATACCAAGCACAAAATTTTGTCTTTCCGAAATAAGGGAAGACATAAAACAATAATAAAGAGTTCAAGGGGGAGGTGATAGAATACAAGTATGGGGATCAAGGCGTTTAAAGAATTCAAAGAAATTGTCAAGGCAGCTGTGGATTAAAATCTATTTGGTAATTTCTTACTCGCATGCTCGTATCAGTATAGTTATGAAATCGATACAATATGCTCATACACGTCTATGGTTACGTATATTCGTCTACTAGTCGACTATATATGTCAATCCACGTAAAGTAGTTATGCAAAGGGCAAATCAGCGCACTATGTCTAGCTAGACCATAATACACTGATTCTGATTAGACAATTTGTATTAGTGTGGTTGATCAGGTCCCAATAACACATATGTCATGAACAAGCTCGATAAAAGATTAAGCTTACAAAACTAGGCTATAATAGCAACATAAGTCAAGGTAGTACAAAAAAAAATTTAAGTACGCTAGATTATGATGAGAGATGTTACAAAATAATTCAAGTTCACAAAAGAAATAAGACTCCACAATCTCTACAGTTGTCATACAACTCCTTGTCTAAGTCGCTAATCGACCAAATAGAGGTATGGACATCTAAGTTCTACAGTCTTAATAAATACTATCATCTTATGCTAGTATACAGTTAATGTCATTCAGTTACACTTCAATAGTAGGTCAAAAGACTATGTAACACTAGGTTATGAGGCATACTACCCAACTTATAAGAATTAAACTAATGCTGTAATTGCCTTAAGGATACCGTAGAAACTCCTATTAAGATCTACGAGAAGGGGAATAAGTTTACTTATTAGGGTATCCTCTTACATTACATAGGTCATGGTCGTCTTAAGTCTTAGTTATAGCGCTTATAGAGCAAGTGTCAATAGTAAGAATGGAAGGTTACTAGCCTTGAGTGGAAAGGGGATATAACTTGTATTGAGGTATGGTACAAGTTACGCGATTTAAAACCAAGGGATAATCATCGGTCACAATCTACAGTAATAACTCAAAACTATCGAGTTCTAATTACCAAGCATGGGAAATTAAAATTCAAGACTATAACTACAAGCTTAGCAAACTATATATCCTAACACTGAATAAAATTACTCGGTCTACAATCAGAAGTGTCAGGTGGCACGAGTTAAAAGATGAAGAAGAAAAACATAATTAGTCGTCGTACAAATAGCGAGCGCTAAGGTTTTAGAGGAACTAGTCATGAAATAAAATAGAGAGGCTATTGATAATGTCATGGTTTCCTAAGGGAAGATGCTATGCTAATCTCTGTATTTGAGATATGATCAACAAAATATTTTATGCATTTCTCTTGGCTTTCTAGGGTACTGTCTGCTAATCTTAAGGCAAGAATCTAAATTTATAGTCTTCCAATACTATCTAACTATGAAGGTTAGGTTCAGTTCTAATATTCAATTTTGGTTTTCTATTGGTTCCTCAATACTAGGGTCAAACATTATGGTAAAACTTCTAACTAACTCTAGTAGTGTCTATACTACTCTCAAGTCCTTCATAATTATGTCAAGGGGTAATGGTCGATCAATCTATAGGTAAGGAATTCTAGGGTTCACTAGATATTCTAAACTTAGTGGTGTGTCAACACTCTAGTTGTACTCTTAGTAGGAAGGTTACCCTACTTATAATCTAACAATAGGGACTTCTGTATTCTAGGAGGGGGCTATACTCAAGGAATTATCAGGGAAGCACATAAATCAAGCGGGATAAAATTATTCGAATAGAATGGACTGGAAGGAGAGTGAATCATAGTCAATTATGGATGAGATCCTATACTCTATTCCTAGGTGCAGGCTTGCTCGGTATAGTAACGTAACTGAGACAATATGTTCTCGACCTGTATGGACCACCACTAAAAACATGTCACGCCCCAGTCCCAAAATACGTAGAACTAGGACACGTAAGCATGCCAGCCGTATGGATATAGCAACTCCAATATATGGAAACCAAAACCCATACGTACGCTGTAATATGAATATCAAATCCACAAGTGGTATAAATCTATCATAAGTTACAGGGTATAATCTAAATCTCATCCACAAAATCAAATATAAATAAATAACCAATATCTAAATAACTAGATCTCAATACAAAGTATCTAAAAATGATAGTTGGATGGAAATAAATCCACTACCAACTCGAATGTAAAAGTATAACACAACAAACACAATATAAGAATACCAGCTAACCATCATGGCTCGAAGATGATACATCCTCAAAACATATGTAACCATCCGAATATGCGCTCCTGCGAATACTCAGAACAACGACACCTGGAAGGGCCAGGTCCTCAGAGGGACATAACAAGATACATAAAAATATGCCAATAAAGTACTGAAATAAATATCCAATGGGTCGCCTAACCGTCTAAATGAATGCAGTTTAAGAACAACTTTCTAACAAGTGGGCTATCTGGCCATAAAATGGGATTGGCATGACTCTCTCGGAGAATCAGGGGCCTCAAAGCATACCGTCTTTTGAACGACAGAGGCCGCCAATTGTATAGGGGTTATTACCGCCTGTATCTCCGGCGGAGCTTCCGGGTTATAAGGGAAAAGTGCAAAGGAGCCCAAATATGGTACTTGTTGTTCTCTCCACCCCATGCTCTAAGCATGTCACATCCATGACACGATTGGTCCATAGCCTATCTTTAGTACCCTAGCCCAATCCTGTAGCCAAACAAGGACAAGGATTGGGCCACCGTACTATAATAGGCTATGTCCATAGACCTCTAATAACTGCTAAGTCTTCTAGCATACAAAGTTTTTATCAGCAGTTATCCCTAACGCACGACCCATACGTACAGGAGGCCAGACCTGTCACGCAATTCGTGATTTATATGAGACTCACACTCGTGTAACAACTGTGTCACAGCCAATGAACCTAATGATGCTACATGATAATGGGGTAGTCTCATAAATAAGGTCAATACAAATACATAAATAAAAATATACCGCGACGACACCGTCGCGCACATTTTATATAACAGTTAAAATATATGAACTAAAGACATAAAATAAAGATGCATGCAATATATAGAATATGAATAACAGTACAATGGCAAGGTATACTTGCCTGGCAAGAAAGCTGCGATATACCAATAACCTGCTCCAGAAGTCGCGCAGAACAATCCAACATCCTATGTATATATAATATAATATAATAAAATCATTAGTCATTTACACTAGCACATACATAACCCTATTTATACTGGACTCAGGGGTACACTAGGGGTGGCACTAGTCATCCAACAATGTCAATTACGCATTGAATTATGCAGGGTCACATCTTTAAGTGCTGTACCCGATCAGACAGTCAACTGACAGGTGTTTAAGCTAGTACGTTAATCTACGCAAGGCAGTCAACTACATGTTCTTGGGGTCAACATGGTCAAGGTGAATACGGGATAGCCTACAGTGTCCTAGGATCATATAATACATACATATATAGTCACAAATATTATTTTAATTACATATATATCCCTATGATTATATAATAATATAACAGTAATTTATTTACATAACTATTTGAATACATATATTAAATATGTACATATATATACCAATTAATAACATGCTAATGAATAACTAAATATACATATACTAGATATATTTATATATTACAAATGCGAGTTGGGTTTACTGACTCAGGGTTCGATATCCGCCAACTGTGGTACACCAATACTAATGTCCTACTGGCACACACACGAACACACATAAAAAAAGGAAGATGGACAGGTCCGTACCTCAGGATACGTGTACGGGTACGACGGTGAGGTTGACGATGATGAGATGACGATGATGCGTTAATGATGATGGGATGATGATGATGACGATATTGATGAGATGAAGATAAGGTGATGATGATGATGATCACGACGATGATGGGATGACGATGATGCGATAATGATGATGGTGAGTTGTAGTGATAATGAAGATGATGATGATAATAGAAGATGGTGATGATGACGACGATGGCCATGGTGGTGATGTTGATGATCATGCTGATGGAGATGGTATCCATCGAAGTTTGGCTAGGGGAGGTCCAGCAAAGAGGAGGAGGACAGGGCGCAGGGAGGCTCGGGTGATGGTAGTGCTGAAGTTGATGATGATGATGGTGGCTGGGAGCAAGAGGCGATAGAGGTCGGGGTAGTTTGTGATAGGGGAAATCCCGGTGGGTCGAGGGGATCCGGCGGAAGGAAAGAAGTCGGAGAAGAGGGAAGTACTGGTGGTGGTGTAGGAGGTCGAGGGTGACGATGATGGGGTGGTCGGCGGAGGCACTCAACGAGGGAAGAGAGAGGAGGAGCGGAGGAGGCAATGGTGGTGGTTTTGGTTCGTGCAGCGGGGAGGGGAAGCTCGGCTGTGGTGGTTATAGAGGTCTGGCCGGAGACGGCTGGAGTCCGGCGGGGAGGGGTGGTTCTCTGCGGGGAAGGAGAAGAGAGGACTCGACTGCTCGGGGTGGAGGAGTTCAGCGGGCTGTGGGCTCCGGGGTGCTCGATGCCGGCGGCTGCAGGCAGAGTGCAGCACGGTGTATAGAGGGAGGTGCGGCACTGCCCTCAGGCGAGAATGTAACGCCCGCAACCGCTCGGAGCGTTACGCTGAGTCGGATTGAATAAATCAAATGCTAGTTACATTTGTTATGTTGGATTTTGGGAAGAAGGATTAATCGAGTTGGTTTCAATGTGCAGATGGCTAGCCGGTTCGATGGAAATCAGGTGTTCGTTCAGAACAGTACTGAATAGCTGGATGGAAGCGATAATGTCGTCTTCCTTAGTCCGATCGGTCGGATGATTTGAAGAGCACGGCCTGCTCGCACGGTCATACCAGTTGAGTAGATCGCGCTTGCATCGGACCACGGGTTCAAGAGATTGGCCGTATCTGCAGGACATGATGCCTAACGGGATCAAACATTGTGAGTGGACTCTTTCCCTTCTCCTCTACTCCTTCATGCCTAATAATATGGAAACACGTAAAAGGCTTGAATACTTGGGCGAAACTTGGGAATCACTACATTGAGGCGTACATAGAGTGTGCATCGTTGGCTTGGTAGGATTGTGACTTGAAATGATTTACGCGTTGGATAGTTGGTGCGATAGTTGGATTATACATTTGAGGCGGTCGGTTGGATACTTGGGATTATTCGGAGTGTGGGGCATTATGCCATAGGATAGTTTGAGAAGGGTGTTGCACCATTGGAAATACTGTGTTGAGAAGAGGCATTGTGCCTATGGGAATAACTTGTGAATGGTGCCTTGGGCTATATGTTGGAAGAATGGTTATGGATGTTTTGGTTGGATAATTCATGGAACGAGTCTAGGATCGCTTGGTGGGGCAAGAATATTTCGATCCTCTCGTCATACCTACTGTGTCTGCATTGTCACGGACAACTTGTGTGGCACAGGGTTTGGTTTCCTGGAACGGGATGAGGCACCGGGGCACCGGGACCGTTCCACCATGGAGGAAACAATGGGCATCGCACGATTGGGCGCAGTACTGGTAGTCCGATACCACCAGGCGGGAGTAGCTGCCCAACCCTGGATCGGGTAGGACGGACCTATTGATCTTGGTCCGATCAATGTCCTTTATGGCTTTTAGCCAGTGACTTCATATAGTATAGTGTTGGCTTGCTTTTCTTTTGTTGGTTTGGCTTTCGTGTAGGTGCGGCCACCTTGCCTCGGCAAGAGTGTGCACTGTGAGATTTGGATTGTAAGTGTTGGTTGAGGATGGATATTAAGGCTTGGTTGATGGTTCGATATGTTATCGTGTTGCTTGGACTTGAGCAGGACGGTTTGCATGCTAGTTTCCCTCGAGTTGCTTATATATTTGCTTGTCGTTTGGTTTGAGTTGAGTGCTTGCATGCTTAAACTGCTTTACAGCTTTCCTTAACATGTCATCCCTATGCCATGAAAAGAATCTAGGATTCAACTAGAAAGATCACCATATAACTGTTGCATTCACTATTTTTACTTAGTGTCGGCTTAGACGAATGGGTTACCCGCTCACCAGTACGGTTGTGTACTGACCCATGTTTGTGGGCAACATTTCAGGTACACAGGCGTAGTGGCGCTGCTTGGATATACGAGACATGATGTATGAACTGTAAGTACCTTTGTGGGATAGAGAAAAGAGCAATAGCATTTCATCGTCTTCGTGGCATCGCCTTTGTGGCATTGCCTTGGGGCATTTTATTTGGACCCTATCGTGAGCTTCGTTGCGTATTACTCTGATGTGTGCTTGGAACACAATACTTGATTTCTGCTGCAACTTGGTTGTTTCAATGATAACATTTGGTGTTTGACAACATCGCCTTGTACGAGCGCAACTCCAGGCTCGTACGGCATCACGTCCCGATGAGAACGATGGTCCTGCGGAAGAGCTGTAAACGTGGTGATTCACGTTCAGTGGGGACTATCGAACTTGCGGGAGATTGGGGCATGACAAATTGGTATCAGAGCGCCTGGTTCATTTTCTCGGACTTGGTCCTTCGCTTCATCACAAACTCTAAATAGCTTCTGTGTGTCGTCTAGATCTTGACTCTACTCAGTGCCGTATTGGATGTTTTATGCAATAAGTCTATATATTGCTGGTTGTGGCTGCATGTTTTTCTTGGTTGTGTTGCCTTGGTTGGTTTTCGTAGGATCGCTTAGCCTCGTTAGGCGTTGTTGCATTCGTGCAGCAAGTTGGTTGGCGTTGTTCCATTTGTGCAATAAGTGTGGGCTTTCGTTGGGTTGGCTTGGCTTATCGTTCAGGAGTTCTGATTGCCTCAATGGATTAGTTGGTTGGCTAACGAGATTTGGTTATGCGGCATGTTTTGAGTAGAAACATTCGATGATAATGGATCCTTACACGAGTTGCTCGTCAAGCGATTGTGTTGGATAGAAGTTGGAATTTCGGCTGTGGCGCATCGGTTGGGCAGGTTTGAGTTTGGCTCGAGAATATACGGATAAGTTGGTACGAGTTGCTCATATAACAAATGAGTGGAACCATTGAGTATTGGGTTAGAATACTTGGAAAAGATCGTTGCACGAGTTGCTCGTGTAGCAAAAGTAGCAATCGGTTTAAGAATAGCTGGAAGTATTGAGAATGGGATATGGCACGAGTTGTATAACGAGATTGATAGAAATAATTGGATAATTCAAGCATTGCCTGAGTTTTGTGTCAAACTCGAATTGGGAAAGGCATGATCACGCATGAAGGATAGTTCGAACGGATCTTGGATTCGTGAAAGAAAACGTAATGTGAGTAGCGACTTGATTCGGAGTGGTATATGGGATACCACATTTTGAGCAAGGCATTGGAATACGTTGGTTGGACATCTATAGGAATTGCCTGAACGGACTCGTGAAACGAGAATACAAGTTGGTTGGTGCACGTCGGCTGAGTTGGGAAGAATGAAAATGGAGCAAATGAATATTGAGTTGAGTATATGGAGAAAGGACTGATGCAAATGAAAGCATCGTTAGACTTAAGAGATGGACGAGTTCGGAGTAAACAACTGGGATACGCTTAAACGAGCGATGGGTGAATCGAATGATAGCGAGCACGGACTATAATTTTTGAGCAACGTATTTGAGCTGTTGGTTGAGCAAAGAAACACGATATTGGTCTGGAGGGACAATGCGATGGTTTCACACAAACTTAAAGGAATTTGGATATTACTGCTCGAGAAGTCGACTCAGGTTTAGCGGAAGTAGAATTTTGGGCAAGATGGGCAACAATGGTAGACGGATTCTCCGGAAGACGTGGACAGATAGTGGCAACAATGGAAGGCAAAGATTACGGCGGACAAACTTTTGAAGATAGCTAAATATGGAAGCAACGTCGGAACAAATCACTGTGCTGCTCGAGTAAGTTGGATGTGCATTGTGGAACGCGGCAAATGGATAAGAATTGGAGCAAGTCTTTGGTTTTGAGAATCATTGCAATTTGTAGTGTGAGAATCGAATATGCAATTCAAAAATTTGATGGATTCAGGGCAGAATGACGGATTGATGGAAGACGGTTTCAACGAGCGTGGTGCTCGGATTCGGAAGTTCGCTCGGATGGAATAGTTGGATTTTGATTCGGATTTGCAGATGAGATATAGCATGGTTCATAGTAACTGTCCATCGTGATGATTACAATTATCGAGCGTAGCTTCGGGACAACTGACCCTAGCGACTTGTCCGCTGAATCGGAGATGAATATGGTAAACTCATAGAACGACCCTTGAGGCGGCGTATTTGGGAATGCGTCGAGGGCAGATGTGAGAAATAAGATTTGGCCTATTGACTGAGTGTTGGATTTGAGAGATCCTTGGGATAGCCATCAGCTGAAGAAGCAGCCGGAAGATCGGAGCGATGGTGGAAGTAGCCTAAGTCAACTGATGAGATTCAGAGTCACAGATTTTTGTAGATGGCATCGCCTCTGACTCATCGTGCTCTGCAAGGGAATAGCATTTATATGAATGGACGACTGTGGCCGCTCGTTCAAATCAAATCTTTACGAATACTGGAAGGGACAGATTTGCCTCAGATTTATAAGATATCTCAGAACTTATTCTGGGAAGCGTGCTCGTTCAGAAGGCAAAGGTGATATTCTATGCTTCGAGACAGTGGAAACAGCGCAAAGGACTATTCCATGCGCAACCTAGGAATTGTGGCGAGTGTGTCCATGTTGAAATCGTGGCGACACTATCCCTTTGGCGTGGCGACGAGATCTCCGTGGATCACACGAACCTCAATATAGATGTTCACCCTGTGAGATATTGAGATGGAAGGAAAAGGTGTTGGACTGAGCTGATCGAAAAGCGAAGTTGATATTTGGGTAAGTCGCATAGCTGGGGTAGATAAGTTGAGATGATTCGTTCGGTACACGAGATAATATTTGGAGATGTTGCTAGTACTGATTTTCAGAAATAGCTGGATGGATTGAGTTGGAACGCGAACTCATTGAGTCGGTAAAAAATTATCATATTTGAGAATAGTGCTCAATCGAATATGTTGGAATGGAAATCATGATTTGGTTCAATTGGAAGTAAAGCAAATGGATGCCTCGAACATAAAGATACCCTTGTAACTTGTTCAAATTTACTATCGCAAGGCTCGGCTGAAATGCATGTATTTTAGGGATGCCTTAAATATATGTACGATCCAAAACTAAGCGATACGAGAAATTCGTGTTGAGCTGCAAGGAGGATGTGGGAATTCGTGAAATTTGTATGAGCGTTCAGCAGAACGAGATGCGGAGTCCGGATCGTGAATATGAAAGTCGCATAAAGGCTGATCTATGAAATAGACAAGCGGCATGTGATAGGAATGAGTACCAGCACGGTTCGTGGACGAACCTGATTTTAAGTGGTATATTATGTAACGCCCGCAACCGCTCGGAGCGTTACGCTGAGTCGGATTGAATAAATTAAATGCTGGTTACATTTGTTATGTTGGATTTTGGGAAGAAGGATTAATCGAGTTGGTTTCAATGTACAGATGGCTAGCCGGTTCGATGGAAATCAGGTGTTCGTTCAGAACAGTACTGAATAGCTGGATGGAAGCGATAATGCCGTCTTCCTTAGTTCGATCGGTCAGATGATTTGGAGAGCACGGCCTGCTCGCACGGTCATACTAGTTGAGTAGATCGCGCTTGCATCGGACCACGGGTTCAAGGGATTGGCTGTATCGGCAGGACAGGATGCCTAACGGGATCAAACATTGTGAGTGGACTCTTTCCCTTCTCCTCTACTCCTTCATGCCTAATAATATGGAAATACGTAAAAGGCTTGAACACTTGGGCGAAACTTGGGAATCACTACACTGAGGCGTGCATAGAGTGTGCGTCGTTGGCTTGGTAGGATTGTGACTTGAAATAATTTACGCATTGGATAGTTGGTGCGATAGTTAGATTATACATTTTAGGCGGTCGGTTGGATACTTGGGATTATGCTTGGACGGTTGGAATTATACAAGTTGGAATGATACATTAAGGCAAATAGAAATATCGGGAATTCGGGCGAGCGAGCGTGCATCCGTGCACGGGTATCACTTGGTCGCTTTGTCTTGCAAAGCGAGCAGTTGTGGTTCGAAATCGAACAACTGCATCGGCGCGGGCATTGTGCCTCTTTTGGGGCATTGTGCCATGGGATAGTTTGAGAAGGGTGTTGCACCATTAGAAATACTGTGTTGAGAAGAGGCATTATGCCTATGAGAATAACTTGTGAATGGTGCCTTGGGCTATATGTTGGAAGAATGGTTATGGATGTTTTGGTTGGATAATTTATGGAACGAGTCTAGGATCGCTTGGTGGGGCGAGAATATTTTGATCCTCTCGTCATACCTACTGTGTCTGCATTGTCACAGACAACCTGTGTGGCACAGGGTTTGGTTTCCTGGAATGGGATGAGGCACCGGGGCACCGGGACCGTTCCACCATGGAGGAAACAATGGGCATCGCGCAATTAGGCGCAGTGCTGGTCGTCCGATACCACCAGGCGGGAGTAGCTGCCCAACCCTGGATCGGGTAGGACGGACCTATTGATCTTGGTCCGATCAATGTCCTTTATGGCTTTTAGCCAGTGACTTCATATAGTATAGTGTTGGCTTGCTTTTCTTTTGTTGGTTTGGCTTTCGTGTAGGCGCGGCCACCTTGCCTCGGCAAGAGTGTGCACTGTGAGATTTGGATTGTAAGTGTTGGTTGAGGATGGATATTGAGGCTTGGTTGATGGTTCGACATGTTATCGTGTTGCTTGGACTTGAGCAGGATGGTTTGCATGCTAGTTTCCCTCGAGTTGCTTATATATTTGCTTGTCGTTTGGTTTGAGTTGAGTGCTTGCATGCTTAAACTGCTTTACAGCTTTCCTTAACATGTCATCCCTATGCCATAAAAAGAATCTAGGATTCAACTAGAAAGATCACCATATAACTGTTGCATTCACTATTTTTACTTAGTGTCGGCTTAGACGAGTGGGTTACCCCGCTCACCAGTACGGTTGTGTACTGACCCACGTTTGTGGGCAATATTTTAGGTACGCTGGCGTAGTGGCGCTGCTTGGATATACGAGACATGATGTATGAACTGTAAGTACCTTTGTGGACTAGAGAAAAGAGCAAGAGCATTTCATCGTCTTCGTGGCATCGCCTTTGTGGCATTGCCTCGGGGCATTTCATTTGGACCCTATCGTGAGCTTCGTTGCGTATTAATCTGATGTGTGCTTGGAACACAATACTTGATTTCCGCTGCAACTTGGTTGGTTCAATGATAATATTTGGTGTTTGACAACATCGCCTTGTACGAGCGCAACTCCAGGCTCGTACGGCATCACGTCCCGATGAGAACGATGGTCCTGCGGGAGAGCTGTAAACGTGGTAATTCACGTTCAGCGGGGACTATCAAACTTACAGGAGATTGGGGTGTGACAGAAAACTCCGACGAGGTCAGGGTGGCTGGAGTCGGCTGCGGGGAGGAGGAGGAAGAGGGTGAAAAGGGGAAGAAGGGGGTCAGCTAGGAGTTGGGTTAGGCTGATTTAGATTTTAGGTAAAAAAAAGAAATTAAGGTATATTTATATGTAAAGAGGTAAAATTTTGAGGTTGACCTAGGGTTTGATGTTTGATGTTTGACCTAGGGTTTGGGCTTGGTCAACATCCTTGGGGTGGGCCTTGGGCTTACATGGGAATGTTTGGAGGGCTAGGATTTACATGGTTTAAAATACAAGGATAGATTTAAATGGGAGTAATGTTTGTGCGTTGCACATTCCAAAAAATTATAAAAAATTCATATGAAAGGAAAAATGGATTTCTTCATATATTGTCCAATGGTGTGGACACCTTAATGCATTTTTGCATAAAAATGTCCAACAATTGGGAAATTGCACAATGATTGAAATTAGATTTAAATTAAATTAAAATCAATGCGCACGGTATTTTCGAATTAATTAGAAGTACATGGGATAACATTAGGTGGGACATAAGGGTCATGGACATGGAGGGCTCAGGATAGAATATTATCAAAATTGGGTTGCACAAAATGGTCAAGATTGTGTCTCCAATTTTAAATTAGAACGCACAAGGATACAAGTTGGAATTAATTTAGAATTAAATGAAATCGTCTGCGACGAATATTGTGCGACTAAAATAAAGCACAAGGGAACATATTTATGGGTTACACAAAGATCAGGTTAGAAGACGGACATGTCTAGGACAAGGATGTGAAGTTTGTAGGAAGGCAATGGCTAGTGTAGTGCTCCAATTATTGATGCAACAGTAAGGTGCGCTACGCGACATAAATATTATATAATTAAATAGAATGCCGTGTCCTGTATCTAACTGGATACTAACTAGCCCTAGTTTCTCTATCTATGCCACGTAGGCCTAATTTTGGTTGAGGGGGTTTACACGCCCCGTCCGCCGTGCCCGCACTACTTGACCGTGACCTCGCGCCGTAACAACAGATTTGAACAGCAGAGTACCTGTGTTCACAACGCGTTTTCAGTGCTCTCGCTCGACCAAACTCGACCCCGTCTTCACCGATATGTTCACCACCTATCCTTTTCTAAATCCTGGGTATTAGTTTACCTCGTTCAGCGTGTAAACCTAGGCAAAAATAGCGCCAAAGTTGACGAAAAATAATAACTTTTGGGTATCGCAGAAAATTACGGTAACTAGCTATGTTCACAGATTCGTATCTCTCACCTCAGATATCCGAATTTGATTTTTCTTTTTGGTACACGAAGACCACCTAACCTAGTTTATTTCCTGTTAAATACAATAATTTATTAGCTGATGTATGTTAAAATAAATTAGGTAGAAAATCCCGAAAATATATTTTTTCTAAATTCCAAAATTTGTGATACGGAGCACGCTCCACCAAACGGGACTGTCCCGTCATGTACCAAGTATACCAAAAGGTGCGCGCAGTATACCCGGACGTGTGAGAATTTGCGAAAGCTAATTTGGACGCGTGTGCGCATCGGTATCAGCCCGTATCCGCAGAAAACTCCCCGTGTCGCAACTTTTATAAAAGCCCTGCGTATTTTGTGCACGCTTCTCAGAAATGCGACAAAACTTGTGGTTGAATAAAAAAAATAAGGAAGAGGTTTATACGAAACTTTTTTGCTTACAAATAAGAAAAAGAGTACAATTAATCCTATACGAGGATGTTAAGTACAATAAAATGATTCTGAGGAAGTATTGCTATAGAAGTCTGATCTGCGGTCTATCACTTTGTTCCTTGGACCACACGATAATGAAGAATTGCTGTAGAAGAAGCTTCAAGACTTTCAAGTATGATCGAATTCCTGTTGCCAAAGTTGTCAACCAAAACTCTCTGTCTGTGCTCTCTTTTTTCTCTCTGATCTCCGGTTATGATTATGCCTTGTCGTGCTTGTATTTGATCCTCCTGGCCATGTGACCAGGGGTCTCTATTTATAGAGATCAATCGAATAACTGCCAGGTTGGCGCAAAAGTCAAGTAACTGTCTTGTTGGCATAAAAGGCCAAACTGTCAAGAAGATTGCATCTTTTATGCGGCGGTTATAATAACTGCTACCCATCTTCAAATAATCTTCTGAATCTGCGTATGACACGTGTCCCATTATAAGATAATGTGTATAACTACTTCTCGAAGATTATGGCATACAAGCTACGTAGGTAACTGCACCTTGCGTAAAGATGGTTGGCGTAAAAGGCCAAATAATTGTCTTGTTGGCGTAAAAGACCAAACTGTGAAGAAGAAGACTTATTTTACGCGGCAGTTATAATAACTGCTACCCATTTTCAAATAATCTTCTGAATCTGCCTATGACACGTATCCCATTATAAGATAACGTGTATAATTGCTTCTCGAAGATCATGGCATGCAAGCCACGTAGGTAACTGCACCTTGCATAAAGATGGTTGGCGTAAAAGCCAAATAACTGTCTTGTTGGCGTAAAAGCCAAATAACTATCTTGTTGGCGTAAAAGATCAAACTATGAAGAAGAAGACTTCTTTTACGCTGTGGTTATGATAACTGCTACCCACGTTCCCATAGTCTTCTGAATATGTGTATGACACGTGTCCCTATATGAGGTAACACGTATAACTGCTTCTCGAAGATCATGGCATACAAGCCACGTAGGTAGCTACACCTTGCGTAAAGATGGTTGGCGTAAAAGCCAAATAACTGTCTTGTTAGCGCAAAAGGCCAAACTCTGTGTAAAACTTGATGATTCATGAATAATAGATAACCAGCGTAAAATAGCCAATTATCCGTCACGACTGAGGTCTTGAGCGTATTCTGGGATAAATAGCCTTATCACGTACCTTTGCAAATATAGCCGAGTTGGCGTATTTTGAGGAGATAGCATACGGCATACTCCTATAGTTGAAAATAGCCTGGTTGGCATAAAATGCAAGGATGGTGATGTGAGCATAAGAGCCACAGTTTTAGCTTTCCCAGTCATGACAAATATTTAAAAATAGAACAAAATATCGTGCATTAAATGCAGAGATATGCCTCCATCTCGAGCATTAAATGCAGAGATATGCCTCGAGCTCTGTACGAGAAACAGCTTTTGACGTGGCATCTGATTTTGTCTTATCTTGAGCGTAAAAACTCATTTCTGCCCATGTAGAATAGGCAGCGTATTCTTTGGATGCGTAAAAATGACTTGTATCAAGAATATGTCACTAAACGATAACCTGGGTCTCTGTGCAAAAATTATCATCACAAACGTCCTCTCGTTCATCGTACAGTACTTTTGTCAGAAGTCAGGTTCACTAATTTGTCTGACAAATTCATCCGAGGAATACGAAGAGTTTTTCGTACAACTTTATGCTGCATTAAAAACAAACGTATATTAAACTTTACGCAGGAAGGTATAGCAACCTTTTACGTAGAACAGCCTTGAAGCACTGCTTTATGCGGACAGCTCTGAAGCTCTACTTTACGCCAAACAGCTATGAAGCCCTATTTTATGCGGACAGCTCTGAAGCTCTTCTTTACGCCAAATAGTTTTGAAGCCCTATTTTATGCGGACAGCTTTGAAGCTCTACTTTACGCCAAATAGCTCTGAAGCTTTATTTTACGCGTATAGCTCTGAAGCTATATTTTACGCCACACAGCCTTGAAGCTCTGTTTTACGTGGACTTCATGTATATTGGGAGTTTTGACTGTATAATATGCGTATAATTTCCCAGCGTATTTTATGCTTCTACAAGACCCCCTTCAAAGTTTTCAAATTCCTCATAATTTAAAATACCTTGAATGAAGCATAAAATGGTCAAATTTGACTCGTTCTTCGAGGCTAATTTTTTGGCGATATTTAAGAAGTTTGTTGGGATTTGTACGTTCTCTTCTGACTATATAAGGGCAAGCAAATAAACTTGCTTTTCCATACATCCTTCACCACAAAGATGGCTGCTGAGATTCATTGGGCTGAACCGGGAAAGAAGAAGATTATGCTCTTCCAGCATGTAAGGAGCCATAAAAAGAGACATCTTTGAGCAAATATTCTCTATAATGATGGACCATGGAAGGATATTATAGCTTCCTTTGCTTGAGATAATCAGCGATTTTATATGGCAATTCGTCAAAGAGAGAGGAAGGGTCACATTAGACCACACAGCTTGCTAGCTGTATTTTTTCTATTATGAAGCTGGACCCTGGGGTACAGCTTGGCCGTGTCTTCCATTATTGTGTTGGGTCTGAATCCCAAACATAAATCTAAGCATGGCCGCCGATGACGTATGAGGGGCGGGCTTGAATAATTTAAACAGACCCAGTTTTGTATCCTTCCTCCATTCACCATTTTCTTGGCACCCGGTCGAAGAAGTGCTATAGAAGAAGAAATAAAGATCTCCATCAGACGAGAACCTAGCATAACAGATTCCCGTCATATGTAATCGTGATCTTGAATATTAATGAAAAATCCATTATAAAAAAATAGATTTCCATTATATGTAATCATGATTAATAAACTTGTCTTCTTTAACGCACTATTGATTTGCCATATTGCTGTGAGAAAGTCTGGTAATATGCAGCTTCAACACGCTTGAGTAATTTTTTATGCAGACTCTGATAAATATGCATCCAGTCATGTCCCAACTTTTATGCATAATGGAATATGCATAAAAAGTCTTTAGCATTAAATTGTCTTGAAAATCCAATTGTCATGCTGTTTTTTGATGAGGAGTCACACAAAATTCTGAACCGTTATTTCTCCTTCATAAATACGAAGAACATCTGTTCATAACATCATCTTCAAAAATGGCTTCTCGTAAGATTCTCGAGACAGGGCGGGAAATGTCCGCCGAATCAGGCCATCCCTGAACTAGATTCTGGCTAAACTTCAAATGAACTATCAATGGCCAAAAAAAGTTATCTCCAGTGAAGACAGACATTTTTAGGGAACTCCTTGGCCCTTCGTCTGATGAAGTCCTTTCGACTGAAAAAGAAGAGAAAATGCTGATAAGAAGAGCATTTCCTGCGTGAACTCTTGTAACCGACTTTTTTAAGCGTAAAACCCAAATTATCAAGATATATGCGTATTCTGCTAACTGATCTGCCACGCATAATTTAAGATGCAAGTAAAATTATAGATCTATAGCATCTGAGCGTAAAATTATAGATCTGTAGCTTCTGAGCATAAAATTATAGATCTGTAGCTTCTGAACATAAAATCGTAGATCTGTAGCTTCTGAGTGTAAAATCGTAGATTTGTAGCTTCTGAGCGTAAAATCGTAGATCTGTAGCTTCTGAGTATAAAATCGTAGATCTGTAGCTTCTGTGCATAAAATCGTAGATCTGTAGCTTTTGAGCGTAAAATCATAGATCGTAGCCTCTGAGCGTAAAATTATTGATCCATAGCTTCTGAGCGTAAAATCGTAGATCTGTAGCCTCTGAGCGTAAAATCATAGATCCAGCATCTGAGCGTAAAATCATAGATTCGTAGCTTCTGAGCGTAAAATTATAGATCTGTAGCCCCTGAGCATAAAATTGTAGATCCATAGCTTCTGAGCGTAAAATTGTAGATCCGTAGCTCCTGAGCATAAAATTGTAGATCTGTAGCCTCTGAGCATAAAATCATATATCCATAGCTTCTGAGCGTAAAATCATAGATCCATAGCTTCTGAGCGCAAAATCATAGATCCGTAGCTTCTGAGCATAAAATCGTAGATCTGTAGCCTCTGAACGTAAAATCTGAGTGTAAAATCAGGGATGCGTTACGTAGCATGACTATCTGTCTTCATTTTTAAATGATCGGCTGACGTGGTCCCAAATCATAATCGACTATGATAAAAAATAAAATTTGGTTAAGGAGTCGGAGAGTCATTTGAACTCTATAAATAGGCCTAGGTCAAGAGAGAGAAAAACCCTTCGTCTTTTTCTTAAAAACCCGAAAAACCCTTCGTCTCTTTCTGAAAAACCTCAGATTTGCCATAGCACCAAAACAGACCTCCGCCGCTAAAGGAAAGAAAGCCGCTTCATCATCTCGCTCCTCTGCTCAAGCACGAGTGACTCCTACTAGGCCAAGCGAGCCTCGTTCTGAACGAAGTGCTTCGCCGTCTAGCTGTGCACCGGGCATCATAGGTAAAACTTCGAGAGAAATGAAAACCCTTCGCACACGTTGTACGTGTATGCGCAAATACGCCCATATTTTAATGTGTCAGCGTAAAACTCCATATTTTGCAATCTGGCATAAAAACTCAGACTGTTAAAATTTTGGCGTATACTACAAACCTTGCGTTTTACGCACTGGAAGTAAATTTCAGCGTAAAACTCCATATTTTGCAATCTGGCATAAAAACTCAGACTGTCAAATTTTGGCGTATACTACATATCTTGCATTTTACGTACTGAAAGTAAATTCCAGCGTAAAACTCTATATTTTGCAATCTGACGTAAAAACTCAGACTGTTGGATTTTGGCGTATACTGCAAACCTTGCATTTTACGCACTGGGAGTAAATTCCAGCGTAAAACTCCATATTTTACAATCTGGCATAAAAACTCAAACTGTCAAATTTTGGCGTATACTGCAAACCTTGCGTTTTACGCACTGAAAGTAAATTCCAACATAAAACTCCATATTTTGCAGTCTAGCGTAAAAACTCAGACTGTCAAATTTTGGCGTATACTGCAAACCTTGTGTTTTACGCACTAAAAGTAAATTCCAGCGTAAAACTCCATATTTTGCAGTCTGGCATAAAAACTCAGACTGTCAAATTTTGGCGTATACTACAAACCTTGTGTTTTACGCACTGAAAGTAAATTCCAACGTAAAACTCCATATTTTGCAGTCTGGCATAAAAACTCAGACTGTCAAATTTTTGTGTAAAACTGTAGGAATATAGCACCTTACATTTTACGCACTGAAAGTAATTTCCAGCATAAAAACTGACTTATTCTTTTGCTTTTTTGCAGTGGACTTACAGATCCCCCCTCTGGCTGAATTAATGGCTCTGCTGCTGGAATGTTGAATTCCAACTACTTGGAGGACTTGTCCCATGTGACTTTTCCCATCACTGGCAACGAGTATCCTCAAGAAAGGGGAACTCTGATCTCGGCCCAAGGAGAAAGAATGTTGCTAAGTATGATCAGCGGGGAACCCTTGACATACATAGATAGAACCGAGTATAAGAAACCAGCTTTCTTATTTGGGGATGTTATTAATAAGCAATCCCAGACAAAACCCAAAAAGGAAGATTGGGTATTTTTTATTAAGGGCACGGTTATGTATCTGCCGAAGATGTCCAGAGATTACCCCATTTTTGCATTCTTCCATGCCACACATCCCAGAATAATGGCATGGACTCTGACTCTTGATCTTTATGGCCAGCCAGGAAAGATCTTTTATAAGAAAGGATTGAACCAAGGATCCTTTGTAAGTAGTCCCTCAGGCCCTATTATGTCCTTCAGAGGATTACTACCAGGCATCATCCCTAGTGAGGACTCCTCTTTGATCCAGCCATTTCAAATGGAAACTTTCTGCAATAAATTTATGGAGAAGGGAGGAGTATATCCCAAGGTCAACCCTCGCACCAGTGGATGGCTTAACCCCCACAATCTTCGATGGGCCAATTTAACTGCATGGGCCCTGAAGTACTTTCAAGTGGAGCTAGAAAGTATTAACTTATTTGAGTCTGTCAGTGCTACTAGTGTTGGGCTGCCTATCAACACCAATTTGTTCTTAGCTTTGATGGAGCGATATAACTCGCTAACTGGGACTTTCGTCACTCCGATAGGTGAGTTGGGCCTAGCACTTTATGAGATTGCAGACATCTCAAAGCTACTAATGGGAAACATTCTTTATGAAGAATACGTCCCCACCAACAGAGAGTTGAAGGATACCAACCCTCGGGTAGTGGCTGTATACCAAGAGCTGATGAGCCACTATCTTGCATGCACCACTTTCTACAGAGAGCCTTCTGATTTAGTCCATATTAACAAATGGGTATCTTACCTCTTCTTCCATCAGGCTAGAAATGTCAAGCAGGACAAGGTTGTCGATAGCAAAGACAAACCTTTGAACCCTCTGAGCATTCTTAATGCCAACATAATCGATGATCTTATTGAAGATGCAGTGGCTCCAGATTGTGTTCTTAATGAAGAGATAGGGGGTTATCCCGTAGGAACCAAAGCCTACAGTTATATAAGGCATTGTCGAAAGCCTCTGTCAAAAGAAGCTCAATTGGCTGGCTTCCTTTCTATTTGGCTACGCCGATGGGTGGTGCCTGACATTGCGTCTGCAGATCACATTCATCGCAATACCTTATAGCCCGCAGTACGTTTGGTATTTGGGGCAAGATTGGGCCTACTTCCCACCATGGTATGCAGGGTACAAGCTGGCCTGAGGGCTATTACTGATGGGTTGCTGGCCGATACCACTCAGCGCAAAGGATATCCCAGAGTAGAATTACCATTCCTATATCTGATGGGATGGTTAATCCTTTACAACACCAGAGTGATGTCTCCCGGATCTGCCAATGGTTCGGACAATAACTTCTTATTGAATTACAAGAATTCTTTTTGGAATGTGACTAGCGTCATAGATTGTCGACTAGCACTGAATTTTGCCCATGGCTAGAAATTCTTCTGCACCGTTCCCCCCATACATATCAATCAACAGGGGACTAAGCTTCAGGAAGTAGGTCAGGGGAGGTCTATTCTTTCTCCTAAAGCCTTTTACTGGTTGGTCTGTATTAGACCTTCCCACCTGCTGTATAGAAGTGAGGACCACTGCTACTTGGAACCTTATCTTCCTAGCCGTTTTGCCAGGCAATTTGGATATGATCAGTTGCACGTGGGGAATCCCATCACCAGCTTCAAATTCAAAGGTGGACTTATTGATCAAGCTAGAGGATGGCGTTATTTTATCATGGGTTGTACTGGAGCAACCTTTGATGTGCCCGCGACTTCTCTCTCTATAGAATTGTGCATTCTTCATTCATACGCACAGTTTTATGTGTCCATTAATGCCTTCCATCGTGATTTTGATGTATATAGAAGTTTCAGAATGCCCTCCCATAAGTCCACTGGAAGAGAGGAGATACCATCTGTCTCCTCTGATGAAGGTGATGAAGCTACTGGTGCTGATGATTTTTGTTGATTTTACCGAGAGGCATAATTGCTCCACCAGTAGAGCCTCTCATAATTTCCAATAAACGAAAGGATTCTACTCAGAAAGAGCCTTCCCCCCGTAAGAAGAAGCAGACTACCAGAGGTCCTAAAAAACTTCCACCAAGGGGGCCTCTTCCAGGAGTGAATATATTGTTTCCCCTGTTAGGGATAATTCTTTGATTAGGGATCCTTCGCCTTTTAAAGAATGAGCCTCCATAGTTCCAGCTGAAAGTGCTGGAGATTCTTTGCCCGCGACTTCTGCCGCTACCACCGTTACTGGTGATGCTTCTATATCGCCTTTGAGGCCGAGCTCGCTAATAATCCGTATACCTTTTACAAGACCAATAATAGGACTAGTCCCTCCTTCATCTGTAAGTATTTCAAGCGAGATTCTACCCGATGAACCTCGAGTAGATCTGGGTGATGACTGGGATAACGAACCTCAAGCGTCAGTCGGTGTACCCTCCTCTCCAGGTATGACAGCTTGTTTAGCATCATTAAGAAATAATTTAGCTATACAGGCTGCAGATGCACTATACATACCATCGGCCATAGGTAAATGTTGTCTTTACGCTTTCTTCAGGAAAATTTAACATCAAATTAATATTAACTTTCTCTTATCTTATTTTTAGGCAAAGACATCTCGAGGAAGGGCGGAGCTGAAATAACTCTGATTTTGTTGCGGATCCAACTAATGAAACGGCGGTGACCATCGTCGAAGAAGACTACCTTGAAGCCGTTGATCTTTCATCCGCAATATTCTCAGATTTAATCCCGCCAGCAGCAGTTCAAATAATATCAGAGGTGGATGAACCCACCATCTCGACTGTGCCTCCTTCGTCGAGCATACCAACAACTTTATCTGTTGTTGGTGTCTCTTCTTTTGTCGCACCCTCTGTTGAAGCAACGACTGTGGAAACATCCTCTGCAGTCATTCCATAAAGGAGATTTATCGATATTGTGGCCACTTCCAGCGTCCATTCGAGCTTTGCTATGCTAGTTGAACAATATACTAGCATATTCTATCTCACTTTGAAAGAATTGATATCCATGATGCTGGAGAAGAATCTAGGCTTTGATGCTTTGAAGACGTCCTCCAAGCTCACTATAGCGCAGATTAGAAATTTCAATGACGATAAAAGAGCTAATGCGTTGGAGCAAATGGTTAATGGTTTAGAACAACCCATTAATGAATATTTACAACTATCCCGAGGCAGCATCAATGACTTGGTTCAGGCTGAGTATGATTCACTAACTGCAGAATTTGCTCAGAAGACAAAAACTTTAAACAAATCCATCCAGGAACATCAACAAGAGATGGAGAAAGAGCAAGCAGTATTGGTGGAGAGTATTCCTCAGCTAGCTCAGTGCCATACCGAATATGAGGGATATGAAGTAAGGGTTCAAGAACTGGAAGCTGAACTTGCTCAAATAAGGGAGAGGCTTCTCAAAGCATCGCTAGTTCGTGATGTATTGGAGGGCCAAGTGAATACAGCTCAACAGAACTTGACACATGTGGGTGTCATCCATGCAAGTTTTATTGATTCTCTGTCCGAACTATCTCTCTTGAGCAGTGATAAAGTAAGGCTGGAACTGGCTCGTACCAATATTTTAAACTCCAAGAATGAGATGATGGCTGCTTTGGCACAATAGATCCGCGATTTAACTACTCCTCCCTAATGATGCACTTTTTACTTTTTGCTCCTTTTGTAATTTGTTATTCCCAGAGATAATAAAGATATATTTTCTGACTTTGTGGACCCATCACTTTAGAATATAAATGATAAGCTAAGATGAAAATGATATCAGAGGTAATATGGACATGATATACTTTCGGTAAGGTTTAGCTGAATATATCTATTCAGAGGTAATATGAACATGATAAAATATAATTCAACTAAATTTGTATATAAAATACTATCAGAGGTAATATGAACATGATAGGTTTTGAAATTAGTTAAACATATCTATTCAAAGGTTATATAAACCTGATAGGATATGATTCAGCTAACCTTTGTACGTAGTATCATCAGAATAAAATCTTCATCATACTCCATTAAGCAAAGGAGATTAAGTATAATACTTCTTCAGGAATTTGTCGTCGATAGGAGCCATGGGCGTAGTACAATACTGTATTTGTTGAGGATATCCCATTGGGGGATCCTTGGTGGACCTATTATTCATTGCGGATGTTGAGTGCAAATAATAAGTTCGAAACAAGTCCTGACAGAGGTAATACAGACGTGACAGTTTTTTGTGGACCTACTACTTTTGCGCACTGTCACGCCCCAGTCCCAAAATATATGGAACCAATCCACGTAGCAATGGCCAGCTGACACGTCTCCGAGGATATCCCAATTTAATGGATCCATGAAGAGTGCTACGCTGTCCTATAATACTAACATGTCCAATATCAGTCAATAACAGGTAATCTAATCTCATCCACAATATAAAGAGCAAGAAACACAAATAAACTGCTGGTTGATAAATACCAGTCTCAAGACATCATAGTACAACCAGTAATGTCTAGTGGGAACAAACCCACTACTATGACGAAATAAAGTACTGAAATGAGATATAAAAGATAATGACTAGGGCATCAGCTGAGTAGATGATGATGCCCTCCATCTAGGCTAAAGGCCTTCCAACTGGTCACGAAAACTCTGACGGTTGCACCTCCAACTCCTCAGCTGTAGCAAATCTCGTCTCCTGTCCTGGGCCGTATACGGTGGGGTTGTCATGCCCCGATCTCCCGCAGGCAATCGGCCGTTCCCGCTAGGCGGGAATCACCCTCGCCAGCGCTCCCGCGAAACGATCGCTTAACCCATCCGGGCGTGATGCCGTACGAGCGTGAGCCACGCCCGTGCAAGGCCATGGTTCATTGGCTGGCGATTAGAGTTCTAAGCCACAGAGTCGCACAGATTGTCCGAGTGCAGCGGAGTTTAGGAACGCATAGCGATCGGTAACAGGTTCACTGAGTCGACAATATAGCGGAAGCATCGAAACAAGTAAAGTAATCTCTTTATTGATATGAAATATGTATTACAGGCGGCGTATAGCAGAGATTACAAGTCGCTCAAGCCTCTCTCTCTAAAACAGTAAAAGCGTGCCAAGTGGCTACAACTGTGGAATGATTGTACAGGCGATGGTCAGGCGATGTTCACAACTTATGTCTTGTATATGTGCTTCAGTCTCGGACGCACCGTTGCTTCGGAGTGTTGTCCACGCCTTAGCACGCACGAAGGAGGCGTCCGCACCGCACGCGGTTCTCCCGCACCCTGCATACCAAACTGGTGGATTATCAGTACATTGAATGCACTGGTGGGGAAGCTACTCGCCCGCTCGACAAATCCAAACACGTAATACAGGTTCCGTGCACAACTATTAAGTTGTCTTTCTAGTTGCCTTAGGATCAGTTTCATGCAAACATTGAATAGCTTATCGTGTCGGGCAGTGCGCCGTGCGATATTTGAGGAAACACGGCGAGACTTACCAACTTACCATCTCCTTCCCTGTCCAAGGCAAACATTGAGGCAAACAGTATAAATTCGAGCAGACGCATGTATAGACATTCAGGAGGCAAGCATATGCAAACAGGAGGGTCGTTTTAACATGATCGTTCAGGTGTTTAGTTGTTCTTGATGCGATGCAGTGACTCGCACGCGGATAGCCGCTAAGCGAGGATGACTTATCTACATGAACACGGTCACTGGCAAAGCCATTATGGACACTAGTCTTAAACGAGAGTAGTTTGCAACGAAAGTACAGTGGGTGCTACAAGCCATCTCGTTTAGTACAGTAGACTATACAGTAAGTTCAGCCATGGAGCGGATGGTATACAGCGAAAGAACGGTAGGTGCTGCACACTATCTCGTCCAGTACAGTTGGCTGAAACAGTGGAGTTCCATCCGGATCGGAGCGGCCCCAGTGCCCCGGAGACCGTCCGTGGAACTATACCTCGTTTCCGAGTTGTCCGCGACATGCAGGTCAGGGTCAGGGTCAGTTTCCCCTTCACTAGATACTCGAGTACTGTAGAACAGGAGTACAGTGGTACAGTATAACAGTAGTACAGTAGTGCACGATTACAGGAGGTGCTCGAATCATGATTCTGTACAGTGATTAACTTATCTTGATGCATTCCCCTGGTTTGGGGCTGCCTGGTGACCTAACGGTCCCGGATACTTGCAGGAACATTCAGACACGGAACGACTACGTAGTAGTCTCCCGGGGTTTGGATGAAAACACGGTAACAATCAAGCAGACAAGCATGCGTTCTAAGGAACATAATCAGCACGTTTGCTCGGGCCCGAAGGTAGTCCGAGAGATGAAACCGTTAAGGGACTTAGCATGCAAGGGTCTGAATATACGCAGTATTTCATTTCCATGTTCTAGCATAGCAATACAGGTTGGGATTATTCCCTTAGCTAGGTGCGTTGGATTTATTAGCATGCAGGGGGTGATTCACCTAGCGACTAGCATATATGATTCCAGGTTTTATGTGTGCTGGCTAAGCAAAGACAAGTTCACCGTAGCCACCCACCTTAGCGATGATTCGCCTCGGTAGAGCGATACGTCTGAGCGAGCCTCTGAAAGTCCAAATCGGATTCCTGTAGGGGCAAGTCTGGATATCCTTTGCTTCTTGATCGAGGCAAAGCAGGTCGGGACAGCTGTACTATTGCCGATTGAGACGGCAGTCCGCTCGAGCGGAACGGGGTGTTACATCCTACCCAACTTAGAAAAAGTCTCGTCCTCGAGACTTACTAAGGACAAGCAGTAATCTAGGGTTGAGGCAATCCTAGACAAGTCATTTGTACTTGTTCATTTGGATCTTCACTTGCACAAGCGTCGAAATCAGCATATCGCTTAGACTGGATCGTGCGCACTTTCGAAGGTACCCTCTAGCGTGAACACGTCAACCAGCTCAGTGATAGCGAAGTCTTAGCACTCGAGTTTCACCTTTTCTAAGTCTTGGATGGTGCACTAGTTCAAGGCGTCCCTCGAATAGATACATTCAACCAAACTTAGGGTTAGCAAAAATTGGACAAGCTACTAGCGGTACTCTCAAGGGTTCGCACAGGTTGGCACAAAGGCCACTCGCAGCATACAACCAGACAAGCAAGCATATCATTCAAAACGCATTTTGAAAGTATTTAGACTTATTGTTGGAACATCCCATCGAGGTATTGAGAGAGAGCGTGCACATAACCCACGAACGAGCTTTCGAAACAGAGATATCGAATCGAAGTCCAAAGGCGTAGAAGCCAGACTCTGATACCAACCTGTCATGCCCCGATCTCCCGCAGGCAATTGGCCGTTCCCGCTAGGCGGGAATCACCCTCGCCAGCGCTCCCGCGGAACGATCGCTTAACCCATCCGGGCATGATGCCGTACGAGCGTGAGCCACGCCCGTGCAAGGCCATGGTTCATTGGCTGGCGGTTAGAGTTCTAAGCCACAGAGTCGCACAGATTGTCCGAGTGCAGCGAAGTTTAGGAACGCATAGCGATCGGTAACAGGTTCACTGAGTCGACAATATAGCGGAAGCATCGAAACAAGTAAAGTAATCTCTTTATTGATATGAAACATGTATTACAGGCGGCATATAGCCGAGATTACAAGTCGCTCAAGCCTCTCTCTCTGAAACAGTAAAAGCGTGCCAAGTGGCTACAACTGTGGAATGATTGTACAGGCGATGGTCAGGCGATGTTCACAACTTATGTCTTGTATATGTGCTTCAGTCCCGGACGCACCGTTGCTTCGGAGTGTTGTCCACGCCTTAGCACGCACGAAGGAGGCGTCCGCACCGCACGCGGTTCTCCCGCACCCTGCATACCAAACTGGTGGATTATCAGTACATTGAATGCACTGGTGGGGAAGCTACTCGCCCGCTCGACAAATCCAAACACGTAATACAGGTTCCGTGCACAACTATTAAGTTGTCTTTCTAGTTGCCTTAGGATCAGTTTCATGCAAACATTGAATAGCTTATCGTGTCGGGCAGTGCGCCGTGCGATGTTTGAGGAAACACGGCGAGACTTACCAACTTACCATCTCCTTCCCTGTCCAAGGTAAACATTGAGGCAAACAGTATAAATTCGAGCAGAGGCATGTATAGACATTCAGGAGGCAAGCATATGCAAACAGGAGGGTCATTTTAACATGATCGTTCAGGTGTTTAGTTGTTCTTGATGCGATGCAGTGACTCGCACGCGGATAGCCGCTAAGCGAGGATGACTTATCTACATGAACACGGTCGCTGGCAAAGCCATTATGGACACTAGTCTTAAACGAGAGTAGTTTGTAACGAAAGTACAGTGGGTGTTACAAGCCATCTCGTTTAGTACAGTAGACTATACAGTAAGTTCAGCCATGGAGCGGATGGTATGCAGCGAAAGAACGGTAGGTGCTGCACACTATCTCGTCCAGTACAGTTGGCTGAAACAGTGGAGTTCCATCCGGATCGGAGCGGCCCCAGTGCCCCGGAGACCGTCCGTGGAACTATACCTCATTTCCGAGTTGTCCGCGACATGCAGGTCAGGGTCAGGGTCAGTTTCCCCTTCACTAGATACTCGAGTACTGTAGAACAGGAGTACAGTGGTACAGTATAACAGTAGTACAGTAGTGCACGATTACAGGAGGTGCTCGAATCATGATTCTGTACAGTGATTAACTTATCTTGATGCATTCCCCTAGTTCGGGGCTGCCTGGTGACCTAACGGTCCCGGATACTTGCAGGAACATTCAGACACGGAACGACTACGTAGTAGTCTCCCGGGGTTTGGATGAAAATACGGTAACAATCAAGCAGACAAGCATGCGTTCTAAGGAACATAATCAGCACGTTTGCTCGGGCCCGAAGGTAGTCCGAGAGATGAAACCGTTAAGGGACTTAGCATGCAAGGGTCTGAATATACGCAGTATTTCATTTCCATGTTCTAGCATAGCAATACAGGTTGGGATTATTCCCTTAGCTAGGTGCGTTGGATTTATTAGCATGCAGGGGGTGATTCACCTAGCGACTAGCATATATGATTTCAGGTTTTATGTGTGCTGGCTAAGCAAGACAAGTTCACCGTAGCCACCCACCTTAGCGATGATTCGCCTCGGTAGAGCGATACGTCTGAGCGAGCCTCTGAAAGTCCAAACCGGATTCCTGTAGGGGCAAGTCTGGATATCCTTTGCTTCTTGATCGAGGCAAAGCAGGTCGGGACAGCTGCACTATTGCCGATTGAGACGGCAGTCCGCTCGAGCGGAACGGGGTGTTACATCCTACCCAACTTAGAAAAAGTCTCGTCCTCGAGACTTACTAAGGACAAGCAGTAATCTAGGGTTGAGGCAATCCTAGACAAGTCGTTTGTACTTGTTCATTTGGATCTTCACTTGCACAAGCGTCGAAATCAGCATATCACTTAGACTGGATCGTGCGCACTTTCGAAGGTACCCTCTAGCGTGAACACGTCAACCAGCTCAGTGATAGCGAAGTCTTAGCACTCGAGTTTCACCTTTTCTAAGTCTTGGATGGTGCACTAGTTCAAGGCGTCCCTCGAATAGATACATTCAACCAAACTTAGGGTTAGCGAAAATCGGACAAGCTACTAGCGGTACTCTCAAGGGTTTGCACAGGTTGGCACAAAGGCCACTCGCAGCATACAACCAGACAAGCAAGCATATCATTCAAAATGCATTTTAAAAGTATTTAGACTTATTGTTGGAATATCCCATCGAGGCATTGAGAGAGAGCGTGCACATAACCCACGAACGAGCTTTCGAAACAGAGATATCGAATCGAAGTCCAAAGGCGTAGAAGCCAGGCTCTGATACCAACCTGTCATGCCCCGATCTCCCGCAGGCAATCGGCCGTTCCCGCTAGGCGGGAATCACCCTCGCCAGCGCTCCCGCGGAACGATCGCTTAACCCATCCGGGCGTGATGCCGTACGAGCGTGAGCCACGCCCGTGCAAGGCCATGGTTCATTGGCTGGCGGTTAGAGTTCTAAGCCACAGAGTCGTACAGATTGTCCGAGTGCAGCGGAGTTTAGGAACGCATAGCGATCGGTAACAGGTTCACTGAGTCGACAATATAGCGGAAGCATCGAAACAAGTAAAGTAATCTCTTTATTGATATGAAACATGTATTACAAGCGGCGTATAGCCGAGATTACAAGTCGCTCAAGCCTCTCTCTGAAACAGTAAAAGCGTGCCAAGTGGCTACAACTGTGGAATGATTGTACAGGCGATGGTTAGGCGATGTTCACAACTTATGTCTTGTATATGTGCTTCAGTCCCGGATGCACCGTTGCTTCGGAGTGTTGTCCACGCCTTAGCACGCACGAAGGAGGTGTCCGTACCGCACGCGGTTCTTCCGCACCCTGCATACCAAACTGGTGGATTATCAGTACATTGAATGCACTGGTGGGGAAGCTACTCGCCCGCTCGACAAATCCAAACACGTAATACAGGTTCCGTGCACAACTATTAAGTTGTCTTTCTAGTTGCCTTAGGATCAGTTTTATGCAAACATTGAATAGCTTATCGTGTCGGGCAGTGCGCCGTACGATGTTTGAGGAAACACGGCGAGACTTACCAACTTACCATCTCCTTCCCTGTCCAAGGCAAACATTGAGGCAAACAGTATAAATTCGAGCAGAGGCATGTATAGACATTCAGGAGGCAAGCATATGCAAACAGGAGGGTCATTTTAACATGATCGTTCAGGTGTTTAGTTATTCTTGATGCGATGCAGTGACTCGCACGCGGATAGAAGCTAAGCGAGGATGACTTATCTACATGAACACGGTCGCTGGCAAAGCCATTATGGACACTAGTCTTAAACGAGAGTAGTTTGCAACGAAAGTACAGTGGGTGCTACAAGCCATCTCGTTTAGTACAGTAGACTATACAGTAAGTTCAGCCATGGAGCGGATGGTATGCAGCGAAAGAACGGTAGGTGCTGCACACTATCTCGTCCAGTACAGTTGGCTGAAACAGTGGAGTTCCATCCGGATCGGAGCGGCCCCAGTGCCCCGGAGACCGTCCGTGGAACTATACCTCGTTTCCGAGTTGTCCGCGACATGCAGGTAAGGGTCAGGGTCAGTTTCCCCTTCACTAGATACTCGAGTACTGTAGAACAGGCGTACAGTGGTACAGTGGTACAGTGGTACAGTAGAACAGTATAACAGTAGTACAGTAGTGCACGATTACAGGAGGTGCTCGAATCATGATTCTGTACAGTGATTAACTTGTCTTGATGCATTCCCCTAGTTCGGGGCTGCCTGGTGACCTAACGGTCCCGGATACTTGCAGGAACATTCAGACACGGAACGACTACGTAGTAGTCTCCCGGGGTTTGGATGAAAACACGGTAACAATCAAGCAGACAAGCATGCGTTCTAAGGAACATAATCAGCACGTTTGCTCGGGCCCAAAGGTAGTCCGAGAGATGAAACCGTTAAGGGACTTAGCATGCAAGGGTCTGAATATACGCAGTATTTCATTTCCATGTTCTAGCATAGCAATACAGGTTGGGATTATTCCCTTAGCTAGGTGCATTGGATTTATTAGCATGCAGGGGGTGATTCACCTAGCGACTAGCATATATGATTCCAGGTTTTATGTGTGCTGGCTAAGCAAAGACAAGTTCACCGTAGCCACCCACCTTAGCGATGATTCGCCTCGGTAGAGCGATACGTCTGAGCGAGCCTCTGAAAGTCCAAATCGGATTCCTGTAGGGGCAAGTCTGGATATCCTTTGCTTCTTGATCGAGGCAAAGCAGGTCGGGACAGCTGCACTATTGCCGATTGAGACGGCAGTCCGCTCGAGCGGAACGGGGTGTTACAGGGGTAGTAAGCCTCGTCTAAATCTGGAAAGGTACCAGGTCCTCAGAGGGACGTAACAAGATACAAGAAAATAACATGCCATATATGAATACTGAATAAAATAAATACAATAAGGGTGTGCTAGCCATCTAAGTGAATGCAATGTGAGGACAACGTTGGTGCGTATGAGTAGGTGTAGGCATAACGTCCATGCTCCGAAGAGAGTGGCATCAGTACAGTATATCGTCCATATCGCTCCGAAGAATGTGGCATCAGTATAAAGGGAAAGTCATTGGATCCGAGGCTCCTCCGAACTATGGCTCCAATGTGTGTACCCCATACGCCTACTAGTTGTCCTCCCCGCCCAAATATAGATACACAAATCGACTACTCGACGTGCATACCCCGTATCTATATGCCAAGTCTCTAAATTATATCCTGACTACATACTAACCGTGATGTAGATTACACGCAACAATAGCTAGTCGAGTGCGCAAACCCGTATCCCAATATGAATATTATCACAGTGACCGTGTGAGGTATCAGGTCTCAGACAAAAACAGGGTATCGTCCGATGGGTTGGGTCTGCTAAGAGCTAAGTCCATATATAGTAATCATCGACGTATCCGTCGAATGCACCCGAGATAACTCGGACGCGCACAATTGTATAAATTACGAGCAACAAGAATACAATAAAACTTATGCATATTTAAATTAGATAGTAAATATAGCAAGGTATCTTGCCTGTATCCTGAAGCTGTGAATGCCAGAAGTCGGTTCCTGCAATATCCCCTGGCTGATCCAATGATCCTAACACACAATATAATATAACAACCAATCATCAGACACTACGCATTAACTACATACAATTATGACTCTATACTTGAATACTGTCACGAATTCACTGTTGTTTGAGTACAGCGTCACGTGTGCACGTAGCGAGGATGTACACGTGTTCTGTCTTCGGTTAACATGTATCTCGAGTCAATAATTATTACGTCTATGGTTTTACGAAGCTACATCACGACTCATTGGATTACCCATCATTTAATTTCCATGTCAAAAGCACTAGGTCTAGGTCTACGCTTTAGGTGAATTATAAGTCTTAAATTATCGGTCATCTCATTAAGCTAATTATTACTTTGTTAATTTCCTTCTAACCTAATTAATACTCTTATGTAAGCATGACTTGTGTCCAACCTTAGGACACACAATAAAACTTGGCGATACGACATACAACTATACATGGTATCACGAGAAAGAGATCAAGCTAGGTTAAAGGCTATTAATACGTGTTCATAAGCGACGCGGCAACACAAAGAAGAAGTATTATGACACAAGAGAGAAAGGTTCAGCGGACGATTACCTGATCGGCCGAGCGAGGGGGTTTGCTCGCTGGTTGGCTGTCTCCTCCGGCGTGGACGGCTCAGGTCGGCGTGCACGGATCCGGTCTCGCAGTGGTGGGGGCAGTCGGGATTTGGACAGCGGCTCGGGTGGCGTCAGGCGGCGTCGGGCTGGGTCCAGGCAGCGTCGGGCGGCGTCGGGCTGGGTCCAGGCGGCGTCGGGCTGGGTCCAGGCAGCGTCGGGCGAGGGTCTTGGCAGTCGGGGAGGGCTCGACCCGGCTGGGCGTTCGGAGGATGGATGGATGGGTGGTGTCTGTTGGTTGGTGATGGTGTTCCGGCGGAGTTGGGCGGCTGAGATGGTGGTGGCCGGTGATATCGGGCAGTCGGAGGAAGAGCTCGGTGCAAGGAGGAAACGACTAGGGTTTGGCTAGGGTTTTGATGTATAGTAAAATTAGGGTTTCATGTAGGAGCATGTATATTTATAGGTGTTGGCTCTCGTGGGCTAACCTTGGTATTTGGGCCGGCCAAGTCTCGAGGGTGGGTCTGGTCCATATTTAAGGTGTACACGGGCTTGGCCTAGTCCTGTTTCTTGGTGAGTTTGGCCTCCACTCAATTAAATTATAAAGTTAATGCGCAAGGCGCTCACTTACGAATATTATGAAACTAAGATGAGACGCAATAATGGGTATCTAAGTTTGCATGATGATCAGGGGGGTAGCCTGGCATGTCTAAGGGATGTTCGTGACCTTGGATTAAAGGTAACTGCTAGTGTGGCATTCCGATATCGTAGCAACGGTATTGTGTAATAAGACATGTGTACGTTAATCCTAATCGTATCAAGTTTAATCCTAGTCTTCATGATTTAATCCTAAAATAACCCTAAATTGGTCGAGGGGGTTTACAATCTACCCTCCTTAGAGCATTTTGTTCTCGAAATTAAAACATACGCAAGGTAAGAACTACTGACCGAAATAAAAATGCTAATACGTACCTAGTCCTTCGAAGAGATGGGGATAGAGCTGCCTAATATCCTCCTCGCGTTCCCAAGTCGACTCGCTTGGTGCATGATGTCTCCACGCGATGCGAACTAAGGGAATGGTCTGTCCTCGCAGTACTTTTTCACCCATGTCTAGAATCTCAACAGGCTCTTCTTGGTATGATAAGCTTGGGCCTACTGTGATCTCTGAGTGGTCAAGTACATGACTTGGATCCAGTATGTACCTCCTCAGCTGCGATACATGGAAGACGTCGTGAACTCCTTCCAAGGTCTGCGGTAATGCTAATCTGTAAGCAACCTCTCCGACGCGTTCTAATATGTCGAATGGTTCGATGTACCTCGGACTCAGCTTCCCTCTACCTCCGAATCTGATAGTCCCTCGAGTAGGTGAGATCTTTAAGAATACGTGATCTCCAACCTGAAACTCTAAGGGTCGGCGATGCGCATTCGCCCAATGCTTCTGTCGATCTTGTGTTGCTCGAAGGTGCCCTTGGATCCTCTTTACCTTCTCTACCGTCCGAACAACCAACTCTGGTCCAAGAATCTGTCGTTCGCCTATATCACTCCAGCATACTGGAGAACGACACTTCCTGCCATACAACGCTTCATAGGGAGCCATCTGAATGCTAGCTTGATAGCTGTTGTTGTAGGAAAACTCGACCAAGTGTAAGTGGTCCTCCCATGATCCTCCGAAGTCCAGCATGCACGCTCTTAACATGTCTTCTAGCGTCTGAATGGTGCGCTCCGACTGGCCATCTATTTGTGGGTGATATGCCGTGCTAAACTTTAGGCGAGTACCAAGACTCTCTTGCATACTCCGCCAAAAGTAAGACGTAAATCTCGTATCCCTGTCTGACACAATGCTAACTGGCACTCCATGTAGGCGCACAATCTCTCTCATGTACATATCCGCTAAAGCCTCCGTCGATTGCCCAACTCTAAAGGGTAAAAAGTGTACGAACTTGGTGAGTCTATCTATGATTACCCATATTGTATTGCGCCCACTAGGACTCCTCGGGAAGCCTATAACAAAGTCTATAATGATATGCTCCCATTTCCACTCCGGTATAGGAAGTGGTTGAAGCAATCCGGCGGATCTCTGGTGCTCAGCCTTGACTTGCTGATACACCAGGCACTTGGCCACAAAGCGTGCTATCTCTCTCTTCATTCCATGCCACCAGTAGTACTGTCTTAGATCTCTGTACATCTTCGTGCCTCCTGGATGAATGGAGTAGGTGGAACTGTGTGCTTCTGACATCAACTCCTGCCGAAGTTCTCCATTTGGAACATAGAGACGATCTCCGCATGTCAGTGTTCCGTCTTCATGTATCCGTAGTCCTGTCAGTAATCCAGCCTCGGTCCTCTGTCTGAGCCTTTGAAATCTGGCATCTGTCGGCAAAGCAGTCTTGATTCTCTCTACCAGTGTCGATTGCAATTGGAAACTCGATAACTATCCGTCTACTCCGGGTATGACAACCTCTATATCTATCTGCTCTAGATCACTCAACAAATGTTGTTGGGTAGTCAAGAAGAATGCCATAGGTCTTCTGTTCAATGCGTCTGCTACTACGTTGGCCTTTCCTGGGTGGTACTGTAGCTCTATTTCGAAGTTTGTCATCACCTCGAGCCAACGTCTCTGTCTCTGATTTAGATCTTTCTGAGTGTAGACATATTTCAGGCTCTTATGGTCAATAAATATCTCCACTCTTTCTCCATATAGGTAATGCCTTCAAAGCTTTAACGCAAAAATCACCGCTGCAAGCTCCAAGTCATGGGTGGGATAGTTCTTCTCATGTGTCCTCAACTGTCTAGAAGCATAAGCTACAACCTTTCCATGCTGCATCAAGACGTATCCTAATCCTTTCCTGGATGCATCGCTGTAGATTACGAATCCTCCGGGTCCAGAAGGTATGGTCAAGATGGGTGTTGTAGTCAAGCACTTCTTCAGTTCATCGAATGCTTTCTGACACTCCTCTGTCCAAGTGAACTCCTGCTCCTTATGGGTCAAGCGGGTCATTGGCTCTGCAATCTTCGCGAAGTTCTCTACGAACCTCCGATAATATCCGACAAGTCCTAGGAAACTCCTCACTTCTGAGACATTGGTATGGGTTGGCCATGTCTCTACAGATGAAATCTTCGTCGGATCTACTGAGATACCGTCTCCTGAGATGACGTATCCAAGGAAAGCGACACGATCTAGGAGAAACTCGTACTTGCTCAGCTTGGCATAAAGTCTCTCTCTCCTCAGCGTCTCTAACACTAGTCTCAAGTGCTTCTCGTGCTCCTCGTGGCTCTTCGAATACACCAAAATGTCGTCGATGAAGACTACCATGAACCGGTCTAAGTATTGGTGGAATACTCTGTTCATCAAGTTCATGAATACAACTGGCGCATTCGTCAGTCCAAACGGCATCACTAAGAACTCGTAGTGACCATAACGAGTCCTGAATGCTGTCTTTTAAATGTCTTCCCTTTGCACTTTCACTTGATGATAATCCGATCTCAAGTCAATTTTTGTGAACACTACCGCTCCTGTCAACTGGTCGAATAAGTCGTCAATTCGCGACAGGGGGTACTTATTTTTTATAGTCAAAGCATTAAGGGCTCTGTAATCAATACACATACGTACTGTTCCATCCTTTTTAGGCATAAACAATACTGGTGCTCCCCATGGTGATGCACTAGGACGGATAAATCCCATGCTTTGCAACTCCTCCAATTGTAGCTTCAGCTCGTCTAACTCCTTCTTCACCAATCGGTACACATTAGAAGATACCGGTGTTGCTCCTGGTACTAGCTCAATGGTGAACTCCACGTCTCTATCTGGTGGTAAGCCTGGCAATTCTTCGGGAAAAACATTCTCGAATTCTGCAACTATAGGTGGGGGCGCAATCTCCATAGTCATGCCAGTTCCAACTGTCTGTCCTACTCCTTGTTCGACGGTCCCTCGTATATACTCGAACTCCGGTTGATCTGGTGGTCTAAAAGTGACGCTACCCTTCCGGCAGTTCAGTACAGCGTTATACTGGCTTAACCAGTCCATGCCTAACACAACATCAAAGTACGACATAGGCAATACCAGGAATCGCGCTCTCATCTCTCTACCATATACGACGACCGAGCACGTTCTAATAGTACTGGTAACCGATACGATATCTCCTCCGGTAAGAATCTTCCAACTCTTAGGTAAGGGGGAAGTCGCTACTCTATGCATTGCTACAAATCTACTAGATATAAATGACAATGTAGCCCCAGAATCAAACAATGCTGTTGCAGGTAAGGATGCGACTAAAATGGTACCTGTGATTGCTTCTCCTTCTGTTTTCTCCTCAGTAGCTGCTAATGCAAAGGCTTGTCCCTGTCTTTGTCCTCCTGCCTGCTATCGGGCCCGATCAAACTGTGCCTACTGTGGGGCCAAGGGTGGTCCCCTCTGGAATCCTCCGGGCGCTGGGGGACGCTGGCCTCCTGGTGGGGGTAGTATCCTCGGGGCTGGTGCTGCTGGCCTTTGTCCGGCCTGTGGGGCTACCTTCCTGCGCTGTGGGCAATCTCTGACAAGGTGCTGGCTTGCTCCATAAATCATGCATGTCCGAAGTCTCTTCCGGTAGTCCTTCTCGAAGTGACCTCTCTTACCACAGAAGTGGCAAGTCGGAAGTTCCTGGTGTGGATATGGTGCTGCTCTCTGTTGTGTCTGTGCTCCGGGACGATGGATGGGTCCTCCTGCTCCGGGCTGGGCTCTAGCTGGCATGGTCGTGCTGGGACGTCTAACTCTTCTGACAATGGCCTCCTGGATCCTCGCCTCTGCTAGGACCTCCTCATAAGAAATCCTTGCTTGTGCGGTGGTATATCTCTGTAGCTCAAAATTTAGGCCGTGGTGGAATCTCTGAGCCTTCTCTAGATCATTGGGTATCAGAACGGCTCCAAATCTGCTAAGACGGCTAAACTCTGCGTCATATACGTCAACAGTCATATTCCCCTGTTCTAGATGTAGGAACTGGGAGTACAGGGCATTTCTGACTGTTGTTGGAAAATACTTCGCATTGAAGTATTCCAAGAACTGTTCCCAAGTCTGGTCCTTGCCTACACTGCGCTCGATGGAATCCCACCAGTGATGGGCGTTGTCTTTTAGTTGGGCCCTCACTGCGGTCATCCAAAGGTCTGGATGCAGTTGTGAGGCCTCTAATAGCATCTCCGTATTGGCGATCCAATCGGAGATCTGTTCCGCAGTCTCATTGCCTGAGAAGGTATCTGGTCCCATCTGTCGGAACCATCTAACAGTGCCACCTGTCGGGGCTGGTGGAGGTGCTGGTACTGGTGTCGTGACAGGTGTCCTCTCTAGTACTGCCATCAGACTCTGTCGCAGTGTCTTTGTCTGCTACCACTGGGCTTGCATCATTGCCTGGAAGAACTGAAGCATATGTGGCTGGCCATCTAGCTGTGGCATCTGGGGTGGATAAGGTGGGGGCGGTGGTAGTAGAATCTCTGGTTGTGCAGTAGGCGTCTCCTCAGATGTCGGCCTCTCAGTCTGCGACATCGGTGTAGCTCCTGAAGTCTGGCCCTCACAATACTGCGTGGGGATCGTCTGAGAAGTCTGTCCCTCAGGCTGTGGTGTATGATCGCCCTGCGATGTCTCGTGCCAATGTATCAGCGGGGTCTGTAGCGGGGGTTGCCCTTGGGGTACCTCATCTCCTTGAGTGGTGTTATCTGGCACCGCAGAACGGGGTGCTCCTCGTCCACTGCGCAAATTCATCTTGCTGCAAGAGATAGAGCTTTATTAAAAGAGTACGAGAGCAAACAAACAGGATGCAGATATTTAGAAGTAGTATGAAGGAAGTTCAAGGACGAATCAAAAGTGGATGAGACCTAATAATTTCTATCCTATTGCAGGCTCGCTGGGCATGTTATCATACCACAAGCGAAAAGAGGAGACATGCATGGGCCACCACTAAAACCATGTCATGTCCCAGTCCCAAAATATATGGAACCAAGCCACGTAGCAATGGCCAGCTGACACGTCTCCGAGGATATCCCAATTTAATGGATCCACGAAGAGTGCTACGCTGTCCTATAATACTAACATGTCCAATATCAGTCAATAACAGGTAATCTAATCTCATCCACAATATAAAGAGCAAGAAACACTAAATAAACTGCTGGTTGATAAATTCCAGTCTCAAGACAACATAGTACAACCAGTAATGTCTGGTGGGAACAAACCCACTACTATGACGAAATAAAGTACTGAAATGAGATATAAAAGATAATGACTAGGGCATCAGCTGAGTAGATGATGATGCCCTCCATCTAGGCTAAAGGCCTACCAACTGGTCACGGAAACTCTGACGGTTGCACCTCCAACTCCTCAGCTATAGCAAATCTCGCCTCATGTCCCGGGCCGTATACGGTGGGGTAGTAAGCCTCGTCTAAATCTGGAAAGGTACCAGGTCCTCAGAGGGACGTAACAAGATACAAGAAAACAACATGCCATATATGAATACTGAATAAAATAAATACAATAAGGGTGTGCTAGCCATCTAAGTGAATGCAATGTGAGGACAACGCTGGTGCGTATGAGTAGGTGTAGGCATAACGTCCATGCTCCGAAGAGAGTGGCATCAGTACAGTATATCGTCCATATCGCTCCGAAGAACGTGGCATCAGTATAAAGGGAAAGTCATTGGATCCGAGGCTCCTCCGAACTATGGCTCCAATGTGTGTACCCCATACGCCTACTAGTTGTCCTCCCCGCCCAAATGTAGATACACAAATCGACTACTCGACGTGCATACCCTGTATCTATATGCCAAGTTTCTAAATTATATCCTGACTACATACTAACCGTGATGTAGATTACACGCAACGATAGCTAGTCGAGTGCGCAAACCCGCATCCCAAAATAAATATATCACAGAGACCATGTGAGGTGTCAGGTCTCAGACAATAACAGGGTATCGTCCGATGGGTTGGGTCTGCTAAGAGCTAAGTCCATATATACTAATCATCGACGTATCCGTCGAATGCACCCGAGACAACTCGGACGCGCACAGTTGTATAAATTATGAGCAACAAGAATACAATACAACTTATGCAAATTTAAATTAGACAGTAAATATAGCAAGGTATCATGCCTGTGTCCTGAAGCTGTGAATGCCAGAAGCCAGTTTCTGCAATATCCCCTGGCTGATCCAATGATCCTAACACACAATATAATATAACAACCAATCATTAGACACTACGCATTAACTACATACAATTACGACTCTATACTTGAATACTGTCACGAATTCACTGTTGTTTGAGTACATCGTCACGTGTGCACGTAGCGAGGATGTACACGTGTTCTGTCTTCGGTTAACATGTGTCTCGAGTCAATAATTATTACGTCTATGGTTTTATGAAGCTACATCACGACTCGTTGGATTACCCATCATTTAATTTCCATGTCAAAAGCACTAGGTCTAGGTCTACGCTTTAGGTGAATTATAAGTCTTAAATTACCGGTCATCTCATTAAGCTAATTATTACTTTGTTAATTTCCATCTAACCTAATTAATACTCTTATGTAAGCATGACTTGTGTCCAACCTTAGGACACACAGCAAAACTTGGCGATACGACATACAACTATACATGGTATCATGAGAAAGAGATCAAGATAGGTTAAAGGCTATTAATACGTGTTCATAAGCGACGCGGCAACACGAAGAAGAAGTATTAGGACACAAGAGAGAAAGGTTCAGCGGACGATTACCTGATCGGCCGAGCGAGGGGGTTTACTCGCTGGTTGGCTGTCTCCTCCAGTGTGGACGGCTCAGGTCGGCGTGCACGGATCCGGTCTCGCGGTGGTGGGGGCAGTCAGGATTTGGACAGCGGCTCGGGTGGCGTCAGGCGGCGTCAGGCGACGTCGGGCTGGGTCCAGGCAGCGTCGGGCGGCGTCGGGCTGGGTCCAGGCAGCGTCGGGCGGCGTCGGGCTGGGTCCAGGCAGCGTCGGGCGGGGGTCTTGGCAGTCGGGGAGGGCTCGACCCGGCTGGGCGTTCGAGGGATGGATGGATGGGTGGTGTCGGTTGGTTGGTGATGGTGTTCCGGCGGAGTTGGGCGGCTGAGATGGTGGTGGCCGGTGATATCGGGCAGTCGGGGGAAGAGCTCGGTGCAAGGGGGAAACGACTAGGGTTTGGCTAGGGTTTTGATGTATAGTAAAATTAGGGTTTCATGTAGGAGCATGTATATTTATAGGTGTTGGCTCTCGTGGGCTAACCTTGGTATTTGGGCCGGCCAAGTCTCGAGGGTGGGTCTGGTCCATATTTAAGGTGTACACGGGCTTGGCCTAGTCCTGTTTCTTGGTGAGTTTGGCCTCCACTCAATTAAATTACAAAGTTAGTGCGCAAGGCGCTCACTTACGAATATTGTGAAACTAAGATGAGACACAATAATGGGTATCTAAGTTTGCATGATGATCAGGGGGTAGCCTGGCATGTCTAAGGGATGTTCGTGACCTTGGATTAAAGGTAACTGCTAGTGTGGCGTTCCGATATCGTAGCAACGGTATGGTGTAATAAGACATGTGTACGTTAATCCTAATCGTATCAAGTTTAATCCTAGTCTTCATGATTTAATCCTAAAATAACCCTAAATTGGTCGAGGGGGTTTACACGCACGTTAGTGCATGTAATAGGTTTGAGACAAGTCCTGCCAGAGGTAATATGGATGCTGTAAAATATGACTGTGTGGGGATAGTGGAGAGACATATTTGAATTATTCGTTTCCATTGCGGGCATCCCTTCGGGTTTTTTTTAGGACCTTTTACTTCTTGTGCACGAGGAGTGCAAGTAATAGGTTTAAGACAAGCCCTACCAGAGGTAATATGGATGTGGCAATTTTCGTGGAACTAACACCACTAGCGTACTTAGAATTAAATACAGGTGCTAAGTTGAGACGACAACCTATATAAGAGGTAATATGGACATAATAATCGATAGCCAAAACTAGGAACGTTTGCTCAGAGGTAATATGGACATGACAAACTCAGTCTGAGAGAAATATTATGACAGCAGTTCAGAGATAATATGGACGTAAACTAATGTCCAAAAAAATTATTGAGGAGTGATTGGTTGAGTGTGGTCTATCTGAACATGAAGATAGACCAAAGGATCGCTCCGCAAGGGAGATTGATGGGACGATAGCTCAGAGGCATTATGAGTATGGCTAGCGTCTAACAAGATTGGTTTGGATAGTCACTGCGGGAATGTGCGAGTAGACCTAAGGATTGCTCTGTTGGGAAGATTTTGAGGATCCATCATCCATTGCGTATCCGGGACTCTTGGATACGGATGATGGCTTTTTACAAGAATTTGTAACGAAGGAGAAAATGTTGCACATAGGCACTTGCTGGGAATGAAGAACCAAGAGTTGATTTGTATATGTGGACTTATTACCCATGGCGTACCTCAAGTACAGATAATAAGCTGAAATGACTAGCACCAACAGGGGTTATGCGAACGTAATAGTAGAAAGTTGAAGAGCAGAACTTTACTTATAGGTGATATGGACATGAAAAAGTTCTGAAAATATCTTACTCAGAGGTAATGTGGACGTGGTAAGATATGACTCTGTGGGGGTAAAAAAAAACAGGACAGAGGTAATATGGAAGTGACCATTTTCGTGGTGATAGATTTACTCTGCTGGAGAAAGTAGAGAGACATAGTTCAGAGGTAGTATGGACGTGAACTGATCGATAGCCACAACCTGGGAAGTCTGCTCAGAGGTCGCTTGGACATGGCAAACTCAGCTGGGGAAAAAAATATTTGGACAATATTTCAGAGGTAATATGGATGTAAACTAATGTCCGAAAAATTTTATTGGGGAGTGATTTACTGAGTGGGGATAGACCTGAAGGTTGTTCCGCTGGAGAGATTTTAGGGACTCATCATCCGGTACTTCTTGAGGGAGAAAATTGCTAAATTGGAGTGAGATCAATTTTGCAGTGACCGTCTTCTCGTTATAAATGCAAAGTGATTACTTTGGCGTCGATCAACTCCTGGATTTTTTTTTTCAATACATAGCATGCCTTTGTGGGGTGATGAATGTACCGATGAAAGAGACAATATTCTGGGTCATCGACTTTGCCAGCCTTTTCAGGGTATCTGATATTGGGTAGCCGAAGCTTATTTTTCTTCACCAATATATTGAAGATTTCAATGATGTCATCATCATTGAAGGAGAAAGTCCCCTTTGGATTTTGGGCTTTTGATACCTGAGTTGTACGGTCCTCAGGGAAGATGGTTATAGTTGCATCATCTTCGGACTCAGAGGAAATTCTACCCCCAGCTTTGGATGCTACTCTGTTTTGTCGAGGGAGGCTACCCCTAGACATATCGTTGTCTGGTTCTTCTTTCTGTAATGACAAAGGATAGTTCAATCGGTCGAAAACTGACCGTTTTACCTTAGAATAGCAACAGTTAATTACAACCTTATGACTATTACAACAATGTTCTCTAGTGGGTATAATAGACATATTAGGAGATCCCCTGTCTTTGCATTTTTGGATCAAGAAATCACGCAAATCAGGGGGATTACCAGAAGAAGAAGAAGGCTTATTCTGCCTTTTTACATCAGTAGGAAGGTGGAGATTAGGAACCATAACCCTTTCTCTGTCATAGGAATACAGCAGTTCACCCATATGAGTAGCATATGATCCATCATCCATCTGAGGAGCATATTTTCCCGTAAAATGAGTCTTTTTTACGCGGACAGACTTATCCTGGCATAATTTGGAGTTCTACATAGGTTCGCGTAAAACAGGGAAAGTCCTCAAACGGCCTCCAACGTCACGCATAATCTGAAGAGTGGAAACTCTTTTCTCTTGTGGGCGTAAAAACTTAGAGGTTGAAGGATTCGCCACTTGTTTTCCTTTGATATGATCAAAGGGTACATCTGCCTCATCATAGATGGGAGATGTATTTTTACGCACAGGGCGCATTTGAAATTTTTGAATTGGTACTGAGGCCTTGCCAGAAATTTTGTCTGCCACGTCACAGACGGGAGACGAAGGTTTACGCGCAGGGCGCGTCTGAGACTTCTGGATTGGCACTGGGGCATTGCTAGAAGTCTTGTCTACCACGTTACAAACGGGAGACAAAGTTTTACGCACAGGGCGTATTTGAGACTTCTAGATTGGCACTGAGGCATTGCCAGAAGTCTTGTCTATCACGTCACAAACGGAAGACAAAGTTTTATGCGCAGGGCACGTCTGAGACTTCTGGATTGGCACTGAGGCATTGCCAGAAGTCTTGTCTACCATATGACAAATGAGAGACAATTTTTACGCACAGGGCGCGTTGGCTGTGTTATCACAATCTTGTTGATCAGTGAGTAAGAGCTTGCGGGAAGGGTAGAGGACGTCTTAGGCATCCACACTTTATGCAGCTTTCTGTTGTTCTGGACAGAGGAGGAATGATAGCTACCCCCTGCATGAAGCATGTCTTCATAGGCAGATTGGTCAAACTGGACGACCAAAGTCTTCTTCGTCGATCCGACGAATACCGTATCATGTTGAGCAATTGCCTTCTCGTTAGAGGAGAAAGTCATCCCCAGCAGAGTCACCATTTTTATTTGAATAAACAAAATAAGAGGTTTATACGAAACCTTTTTGCTTACAAACAATAAAAAGAGTACAATTAATCCTATACGAGGATGTTAAGTACAATAAAATAATTCTGGGGAAGTATTGCTATAGAAGTCTGATCTGCGGTCGATCACTTTGTTCTTTGGACCACACGATGATGAAGAAGTGTTGTAGAAGAAGCTTCAAGAGTTGCAAGTAGGATCGAATTTCTGTTGCCAAAGTTGTCAGCCAAAACTCTCTGTCTGTGCTCTCTTTTTTTCTCTCTGATCTTCGGTTGTGATTATGCCTTGTCGTGCCTGTGTTCGATCCTCCTTACCCTGTGACCAGGGGTCTCTATTTATAAAGATCAATCGAATAACTGCCAGGTTGGCGTAAAAGCCAAGTAACTGTTTTGTTGGCATAAAAGGCCAAACTGTCAAGAAGATTGCATCTTTTACGCGGCGGTTATAATAACTGCTACCCACGTTCAAATAATCTTCTGAATCTGCGTATGACACTTGTCCCATTATAAGGTAACGCGTATAACTCTTCTCGAAGATCATGGCATGCAAGCCACGTAGGTAACTGTACCTTGCGTAAAGATGGTTGGCATAAAAGGCCAAATAACTGTCTTGTTGGCGTAAAAGACCAAGCTGTGAAGAAGAAGACTTCTTTTACGCGGCGGTTATAATAACTGCTATCCACGTTCAAATAATCTTCTGAATCTGCGTATGACACGTGTCCTATTATAAGGTAACGCATATAACTGTTTTTCGAAGATCATGGCATGCAAGCCACGTAGGTAACTGCACCTTGCGTAAAGATGGTTGGCGTAAAAGCCAAATAACTGTCTTGTTGGCGTAAAAGACAAATAACTGTCTTGTTGGCGTAAAAGACCAAACTATGAAGAAGAAGACTTCTTTTACGCTGCGGTTATGATAACTGCTATCCACGTTCCCATAGTCTTCTGAATCTGCGTATGACACGTGTCCCTTTATGAGGTTAACACGTATAACTGCTTCTCGAAGATCATGGCATGCAAGCCACGTAAGTAACTGCACCTTGCGTAAAGATGGTTGGCATAAAAGCCAAATAATTGTCTTGTTAGCGTAAAAGGCCAAACTCTGCGTAAAACTTGATGATTCATGAATAATAGATAACCAGCGTAAAATAGCCAATTATCCGTCACGAGTGAGGTCTTGAGCGTATTCTGGGCTAAATAGCCTTATCACGTACCTTTGCAAATATAGCCGCGTTGGTGTATTTCGAGGAGATAGCATACTGCGTACTCCTATAGTTAAAAATAGTCTGGTTGGCGTAAAATGCAAGGATGGTGATGTGAGCGTATTAGCCATAGTTTTAGATTTCCCAGTCATGACAAATATTTAAAAATAGAACAAAATCTCGTGCATTAAATACAGAGATATGCCTCCATCTCGAGCATTAAATACAGAGATATGCCTCAAGCTCTGTATGAGAAACAGCTTTTGACGTGGCGTCTGATTTCGTCTTATCTTGAGCGTAAAAACTCATTTCTGCCCATTGTAGAATAGGCAGCGTATTCTTTGAATGCATAAAAATGACTTGTATCAAGAATATGTCACTAAATGACAACCTGGGTCTCTGTACAAAATCATTATCACAGCCATCCTCTCGATCATCGGGCAGTACTTTTGTTAGAAGTCAGGTTCACTGATTTGTCTAACAAATTCATCCGAGGAATACGAAGAGTTTCTCGTACAATTTTACGCTGCATTAAAAACAAACATATCTTAAACTTTACGCAGGAAGGTATAGCAACCTTTTACGCAGAACAGCCTTGAAGCACTGCTTTACGCGGACAGCTCTGAAGCTCTACTTTACGCCAAACAGCTATGAAGCCCTGTTTTATGCGGACAGCTCGGAAGCTCTTCTTTACGCCAAACAGCTCTGAAGCCCTATTTTAACGCAGACAGCTTTGAAGCTCTACTTTACGCCAAACAGCTCTGAAGCTTTGTTTTACGCGTATTGCTCTAAAGCAATATTTTACGCCACACAGTCTTGAAGCTCTGTTTTACGCGAACTTCATGTATGTTGGGGGTTTTGACTGTATAATATGCGTACAATTCCCCAGCATATTTTATGCTTCTACAACTTGCGCCACTGGACTCATGGTATCGCGCTAGTCCTGTGACCCAATTTTCACGCAATTCTGAGACAGTTGACCTAGTCGCCAATTGGCGGGCCCCACGGTTGAGTTTTTGGGCAAATTTGTGTTTGGCTCACCGGAATCCATATTTGGACATACCATTGAGTTCGTACTGACATTTAGAGTTTGTTTGACCTATAATTTGTCCTATTTAGAGACTGTTACCCTTGGCACACTTTTCGGTGCAAAGTGGGCCACACGTGGACCCCACTTCGACCCAAAATTATTGTTTTTGCTCTGTGGCCAAATTGGACGAAAGGGTAGTGATTTTTAGCTATTTTGCTGATTTTGGAAATGTTGGTGATGTCTATTTCAGCATCCGGAGATATTTGTTCGGAGGCCTTAGTTTCAGATCCTGTGTTCTTGACATTTGGACGCTTACACTATACAGATTTTTGCCAGACAAGTATACCTTGTCATTGTACTGTTATTCATATTCCATATGTTGCATACATCTTTATTTTCTGTCTTTAGTTCATATATTTTAACTACTATATAAAATACGCATCCAAGGAAACTTGGGTGCAAATGACGGTGTCGTCGTGATAGATTTTTATTATGTATATGCATTGACCTTGTTTATGAGACCACCCCATTATCATAAAGCATTATTAGGTTCATTGGCCGTGACATAGCTGCTACACGAGTGTGAGTCTCATATAGATCACGGACTGCATGACAGGTCTGGCCTCCTGTACGTATAGGCCGTGTGTGTTAGGATAACTGCTGATATAAAAACTTTGTATGGTAGAAGACTTGGCAGTTATTAGTGGTCCATAGACATAGCCTATTATAGTACGGGGGTCCAATCCTTGTCCTTGTGTTGTTGTAGGATTCGGCTATTTTACTAAAGATAGGCTATGAACCAAATCGGTGTCATGGATGTGACATGCTTAGAGCATGGGGTGGGGAGAACAACAAGTAAGGCATTTGGGCTCCTTTGTACTTTTTTCTTCTGTAACTCAGAAGCTCCGCTGGAGATACGGGCGGTGATGACCCTTATATATTATATATTATCAGGCGGCCTCTGCCGTTCAAAAGATGACATGCTTTGTAGGCCCCTAATTTTTCGAGAGAGTCACGCCAATCCTATTTTTTTTAGCCAGATAGCCCACTTGGTGGAAAGTTGTTCTCAAACTGTATTCACTTAGACGGTTAGGCGACCCCATTGGATGTTTATATTTCAGTACTTTATTGGCATGCTTCTATGTATCTTGTTATGTCCCTCTAAGGACATGGTCCCTTTCCAGGTGTAGATGTTCATGAGTATTCGCAGAAGAAGAGATCTGGACTGATTACCTATATTTCGAGGAGGTCTTCTCTTCGAGCCCCGTGATTGTTAGTTGTTATTCTTATATTGTGTTTGTTGTGTTGTACTTTTATATTCTAGTTCGGCAGTGGATTTGTTTTCATCCGACCGTCATCTTTAGATACTTTGTATTGAGATTCAAGTTTCATATATATTGGTTATTTATTTATATTTGATTTTTGGGGATGAGATTTAGTTATACCCTGTGACTTGTGATAGTTATACCACTTGTGAATTAATGTTCATTATACAGCGTACGCGTGTGTTATAGTTTTCATATATTGGAGTGCCATATCCATGTGGCTGCATGCTTACGTGTCCTAGTCCTACGTATTTTGGGACTGGGGCATGACAGCCTGTCCACGTCCTTGCGGTGGTGCCCTCTGCTGTTGCTTGGCCTGCTGGAAGAGTGCTGCTCGTGGTGCCAAGGGTGGCCTCAGCTGATATTCTCCCGATGCTGATAAAGCTTGTCGGTTTACTATTGGTGCTCCTTCTCGACGCTCAGGCAATCCCTTACTGAATGCTGACTGGATCCATAAGCTAAACATAATCCCAATCTGCGTCAGCATTCCTTGGCGAGATGGCCTACCTTGCCACAGTAGTGACAAGTAGGAAGGACTAGTGCTTAGTGTTGTAAATGCTCTCTGTGGTAGATTCGTCTGTGGTCGCTTTGCAGCTCCTTGCTGTGCTCAGTCTGGTGATAATGTATGCGATCGCTTCTGGCTGGACTCTCTCCTGGTGACGCGCTCCATGGGTCGGACCGCAGCAAGGACGTCTGAGTAAGAAGTAGTTACAATGGAGCTGATTAATTTCTGTAGCTCAGAGCTAAGTCCGTCGAAGAACTTCTCCGCCCGGCTTTGTCGGGCCTCTCTTGATGAACCTGCTGTTGGGATTGCATCATTGCGTAAAGCATTTGGAATATCTGCTGACCATCCATAGGTTGTCCCGGTAGAAAAATGGGCATCGGTGGAGTAAAACTACGACAGTGGTGGAATGTCGTTCTCACCGGAATCTTGAGGTATATTGACCTGCTTGATTTCTGTGTTGAGCTGATTGACATCCATCACTGGTGTCACTCCATTGTTGTAGGTGACAACTGCAACTTGTGGTATTCCTGCGGGAGTCTCATCGCTTGCTTGTGAATTCATTACTCTGCATCCAAATAAACTATAAGAGGCGCACAAAGAATCAAGGCAGGATGCAAGTCAAGAAATTATTTTGAAATCGATATAGAGGTCAAGAACGAATCAATCAAGTGGATGAGATCCTATAACTTATCTATCCTAATTGTAGTCTTGCTTGATTTCTTAGTTAAAATCGAAGCAATATAGTCGTAGACCTGTATGGGCCACCACAAAAACCATGTCACGCCCCAAGTCCCAAAATACCGAGGGACTAGCCCGTGGCAATGGCCAGCAGCATACTCCAATGGGCAAACCCAATTTAATGGACCCGTTAGAGTATACTTAAGCTGTAAAACAAAATATAATGGTCTACGATATATGTCACATTCTAATTCTAATCTCATCCACAGAAGGTAAACATAATTCAAATGTCAAACGAATCAATGAGAATATAATCTAATAAGTCTCAATAACATGTGTCCTCAGGGAACAAACACAGTAATGAGTTTAGTACAGTAATCCAAGAGACAGGAAATAGAAAAACTAGAAACAAAAATAACTGAGTATATAAAGCAAATACTCAGGAGAAATCCTTTGGCACCACCTCGTCCTCTGGTGCTGGTACTGCTCCAGTGTCTGTTCATGTCCCGTATACCTCGGGGTAGATCTCCTCTGTTAAACCTGGGACAGAATTCAGATCCAGGTCCTCAGGGGACATAACAAGGTACAAGAATAACTCAAGCCAATAAATGCAGTAAATAAATATATAAACATGGCAAACTATGTAACCAACTATATGATATGCAAATGAGAGTATCACTAGTACTCAGGCTGAGACCACAACAAGCTCTGTGTCGGGGAGCCGGGGTAGCGGTAATATCACGTAGTGGGCCAAGCTCTGGAACAGAGACTAAATGTCACAACCCGTACCCGAAAAATCGGACATGAGTCGTGGGTAGTCTCTCTAGCCTACGCCGCAGCATCGGCTGTAGAACGCTGCATAGGTCAACTATCTAGATAACTCACAAAAAATCTGCCATGACCTCTCCAAAAGGAGGGCAACCACGCAATCAATATATAAACCTGTCAAGATCTTAACTCCAAACGGAGAGCAAATATCATAATGATAATCAAGTACTCAATCACGAATCTAAGCACGATAAAGATAACAAAAAAGACTAACAGCTAAAAAGTCTAACCAACAACGACGACTAAAACCACCACAACATCAATAATAATAATACATCATCCAAAAATAATATACAAACAAGGTCTCAATCCAAAACCGAAGATAAATCTGGTACTAAAGCAAATAAAAATAATAACAAGGTCCTAGTGATCCGGCTACCAACCCGGAATCACTCCTAAACTAGAGGGTCCCTGTCTGCACCATCGACAGGCTCAGGTCCATAAAACGTTGGACACCACTCCTCCGGATACTCTGAAAAATATGTCCAGTCAGGACTGGAGCAAGTTACATCTCTAACACGCAGTTCCATTTAAATGATAAAAAAACTGTAAAACAGTTATAGCAAGTAGCAAGAAGAATGAAGCAAGTATGAAATAAGAAATATATAAATCACTGGTGCATAAAGGTAAAGATGCAGAAATATCAGAATAAGATAGTAATAACTGTGAGATACAAGGAATCTAAGCTAAGATCAAGTCCGTGCACATGAACGTGTAGTGAGTCCAGAATGAAAAATATGTAGTAAGTCAAGTCCAGAAACATGTAAGTGAGACAAGTCAAGAAATGCAAGAGAGTCCAGACTAGAAAGAATAAACTCGGTGTCTTTGAAATACTTGTTTCGACATATAAACGGCTAGGGGTAAGTACGGCTCACCGCGCATTGGGTGCGCGGCTGCTATCATTCCAGATTAGACCAGAGGGAGTGATTCCTGATGATTCCAGATGGGAATATTTACATGTCCTACTCGAGTATTTCCCCGCCCCGACCAATACAAGTGGATCCAAGACCCGACACACAAATCAAGATGAGTCCAGCCTAAACATGAATGATGCCTGTAGTGATGCCTGTAGGTAATGTCAGTAGTGATTCCAGAATAGAGGCCAGAAACATGAAATATACGTGTCGCAAGTAAATAAATCCAAAAATACCAGTTAGTGTCCTGTGTTGTGCCAGAATAATCAGATGATACTATACTAGAAGCTGAATCATAATAATCATCAGATATGAAAACTATCAGAGAATGTACTCGCCTGACGTCCTGAGCAACTGGCGATCCGAACCGGTGTCGCAAGGACCTATTACGAAAAGCAAGGTTAAACAGGGTTCTAATGAGTTAAACAGATATAAAATAACTAAAAATAGGCTTCTAGGGTCGTTCTAGGTCAAACGGGTCAAACCGGTAAAATCTGGGTCAAAAAGTCAAGTCTGGGTCCAAAAAGTCTACTCTGGGTCAAAACTAGGTCAAAAGTTAACTTTGGCGGTCAACCGAGTCAACTACGGTCAAGTCTAGGTCAAACTAGGGTGCTCCTAAAATTCTAGGTCAAACCGAGCTCATTAAGCTAGAAAACTCTCAAACTTGCCTCCTTGAGATACCATGATACCCTCGGTATCTGATACCTCAACCTAGGCTATATACCCCGCCTATACCCTCTAAAACCTATGCTAGCACGCGTAAATATATACACATAAGCATATAAAAATTACTCCAATACTATTCCTAGGCTATTGCTCAAATACCCCGCTCGAAACTCAATACCTTGGTGAGATACCTTGATATCTCAAGGTATTGGGATACTCTCCAATACCCCTCTAACTACCCCTCTAGTTAGCTATCTAGGCTAATAGATATATACCTAGTTATTAATCTAGGCTAGAAAATATATATATCTATCATATATTTATATATCTAAGTATCTATATATATATACACATAGCACATACACATATACACATATAATACCTTACCTTATACCTACATAAATATATATACATATATAACTATAACACATACCTATCTAGCTATAGGTATATATATCTATGCATATAGATATAGATATAGATATCTAACTATATCTAACTATCTACCTATCCATCTATCTATATCCAATATCTATCTAACTATCTATTCACGTATCTACCTATGTATCTATAGTTATATCTATCTATGTAACTATCTACCTAACTACCTAGTATCTATCTATTTATCTAGATATATCTATCTATCTATTGACCTATCTATATATTTATACCTATTCACCTATCTATCAACTATCTATCTACCTAGTTGTCTATCTAACTATCAATCAATCTATTACCTATCTAACATCTATCAATCTAACTAACTACCTATTTATCCAACTATTTATCTACCTATTTATCTATAGATCTAATAGCTATCTATCTATCCATAGATATTTCTATCTATCTACGTATCTAATTAACTATCTATCTAATCTAGCTATCTATCTATGTGATATCTAGCTATTTATCAACCTATCTAACTATCCAACTATCTATAAATCTGGCTAGCTATCTATCTATTAATTCTATCTAACTATATATATATATATATATATACCTCTCTCTCACCCTCGCATCAAGCTACCCCGCTCCCCGCCTCGAATGCTAAGCTGCTGCTGCTGCTCAAACCTGCTGCTGCTGCTGTTTTTTATGCTGCTACTGCAGCATATCTGCTGCTGCTCTTGCTGCTATGGCTGCTGCACTTCAACCTGCTGCTGCTGCTCTCAGGTTCTGTTGTCCAGGTTTCTGCCCCTCCCTCACTCTCACACACACACACGACCACACTCATATATATATATATATATATATATATATATATATATATATATATATATATATATATATATATATATATATATATATATATATATATATGTATATGTATATGTATATGTATATGTATATATATATATACATATACATATACATATACATATACATATACATATATATACATATATATAACTCTATAGATATATATATATATACACTAACTTATATATAATCTAACACACACACACACTCAAACACATATCAACACACACATACATATAATTATATACATATATCTATATATATATATATATATATAAACACACACACATATAAATATATATACACACATATATCTATATATATATATATATATATATACATATACACACTCACACTCAAACACACTAGCATACACTCTCACAAACACACAACCTCACACACAAACACTCCTACATATATATATATAAATATATATACATATATACACACAAACTCATATATATATATATATATATATATATATATATATATATATATATATATATATATATATATATAAACACTCACTCACACTCACACACACACTCACCTACACACATACACTAGCACCAACACACTCACACAAGCACTCACTAACACACTCACAAACACATAAAACACACACATATAAATAGAAATATATATATATAGAAACACACACAAATATATATATATATATATATACACATATATATATATATACACATATATATATATATATATATATATATATATATATATATATATATATATATATATATATATATATATATATATATATATATAAACAACACCACAACGCACAACGCTCACAACGCCCCACCAACGCACGCCCAACGACCCCGACACGCACAAACACCTATAAATATATAAAATATAGCCCAAGAATTCTAGCACACACTCTCCGATGCTAACCTAATGCGCACACAAACCCGAAACTAGGAAACCATGCCGAAATAGCCGTTCGGTCATTTCGACGAACACGCGGTGCGCGGTTCGAAAAATCTCCTGAAACGCACAACAAACGAACTCGGAATCGGCCCAAAATTTACCCACACATTCTAAACGATACCTAGATCCTAGAAAAAATGCTACCGCATCGATTCTAGGTCCGTGGCAAAAACGCGCACGCACTTCGAATCGACGACGACGAAAATCCCAAATTCGCTCGTAACGTCCGTTTTTCTGTGACACGGCTTCCCGTGTCCGAACGGAGACACGCACTCACCCTCAAGATACCCGACAACGTCTACTTAGGTCCTTATAACCTAGGACATCATCCAAAATTGGGCCAATTTGGATTCCACCTGAAATTGACACAAAACCTAGTGTTAAAGTCTCCAAACACAACCCAACTAGTTCTAATTTCCTCCCACGGGTAGCCTAAGGGTCTAGGAAGGTTCTAAACTATTAATTACACTATAAAAGAGTAATTACAAGGGGAAAATTAGGGTTTACCTCTTGGGAGTTGGAATCCCAAGCCAAAATCTCCAAAATGCTCCAAATCCACCAAACCAAGCTTCCAAGCTCCCAATCCAAGCTCCAACACCAAATTTAGGCTCTACCCACCTAGGTTGGGGAAGAATGTAGGGTTAGGGTTAATCATTCATGGAGAATATAAGAAGAAAGAAGAGAAATGGGTGCTTACTTGAAGTAGGAAGGAGAAAGGAAGAAGAAAAATGAGTGGAGAAGAAGAAGAATGAAGAAAAAGTGAATAAATGATGGGGGGGCTGCTGTGCTGCTGTGTTCTCACGGGAATGGGGGTTTTTTCGGGTGGGAGCATGAATAAAGGGGTTCGCAAGTTGGGGAAATTACCAAAATGCCCTTCCCTAAATTGGTTTTGGATTTCGGGTTCCAAAAGCACTCAAACTAACTCCAAATCTCTCCAACTAATCCACTAAAAATATAATAAATATTTCTAAGCCCCAAAATAAGTCTCACAGGGGTGTAGGCTGGGTCGGACATGGGTCCACTAGGGTCTGACATGGGTCCAGGCTAGCCAAAATCCTAAAACAATCAATAAAAATATAATACAATCATTAATTAATTATAAATAATACACAATTAACTAAATAAAAATAAAAAAATAAATACCCGGCTCTGGAAATGGGGTGGTGACAAGCCTATCCTCCTTAGAAAATTTTGTCCTCAAAATTTAAAGGCAGACACACTCCCTCTAGGTCAAACCCCCAACAATCACAGTCAAGAAATTCTACCCAAACAACATACAAGATCAGGGTCCTACTGGTTGTAAGCCCCCTGTTTTTTCAGAATTTTAAATTTGGATTTTCCCCAATTTATCTGAAATTTTCGGGAATCGTGACCTAGGCCTTGTTGATTTAAGGATTTTTAATTTCGGTTAATTCATATTAAAATATTATGGAAATAATATTTTATGGTGTAAAATGGGAAACCGGACACAGGGTAATTTTCCGTGAATTTATTGGACTCCGGAAACCCGTTTAAAGCCCTAAAAACTATTAAACCGAATTTAATCCGTGTAAACGCCCGACATCCCCATGAGAGCCGAAGCCCAGCCCAAGGAACGTTGACCCGGCCCGAATCCTAGGTCTAACCCTAGTCCAATTCCTGTCATGTATAAATACATGATTCCCTAGGTTTTCTCCACAAAAGAAAAGAAGAAGAAACCCTAAATTCCCAAATCCCTAAATTCCTAAATAACCTAACCCTAACCCTAACCCTAATCTAGTCGCCGGCTACCCCCTCGCCGGAGCAGCCGACCCCGCAGCCCCGGAGCGGCTCCGCCACCTGTGCAGCCATCGACAACCTAACCCTAGCCGTCGTCCTCCCCATACACCTCCGCAGCCGACCAAACCCCCGCCGAGTGCTCCGCCCGTGTTCCCTCCTCCTTCCTCCGCCAGCGTCCCCGAGCTGCGCCTCCGCCCTTCGCTCCGCCGCACGAGCTCACCGCTGTCTCCCTCTGCTCGAGCCCTCACCACCGTCTCCCTCTGCACGACCCCCGACGTCGACAACTCCTTCCCCCTCCGCGCCGCTCCGTCGTGACGCCGCCCGCGTCCACCTCAACGCCGACCTCGCCTGACCCGCTCCGCCCGACGCCGCCGTGCCCATCCCCGCGTCCCCCAGTCGCCTCCGCCCCTCCGGCGGCTTCCCCCGAGCAGCAGCAGCCGCTGCCCTGACCTAGCCCGGCCTCCGAGCGCCGCTCCACGACCATCTAGACAGTCCCTGACCTCGCCGCTTGCCGCGCGACCCGACACAGCCACTACGGCGAGTCTCCGCTGCTCTAAACCCTAGAGCAGTGGACACGGACACAGCCTGGACGCAGGACACGACCAGGACACAGCGGACACGGGACGGACACAACTCAACTCGTGTCAAGACGACCCGGACACGTGAAAAACAGATTCACGAGGCCCTGTTCAGGTACGTGTATCTTTCTGCTCGTAACCCCGTTTTCAATTCCGTCAATTGCGTTACGAAGACTGTATAACCCTCTCGGTGCCCGTGCAACCCGCTCGGGGCATCGCGTCCTGTGGTGATCGCACACCGCGATCCAAAAACAGGAAAAAACAACGACCCAATTCACCCCGGAACCGAGTACGTCCCGCCAAACGGGACGACTTGGTCGCGCACGGTCTTCACAGATACGTGCGCGACATTGATACGGTCGTGTGGGATTTCGCAGAAGTCGATTCGGAGGTGCGTGCACCCCGGAATCAACGCGTATCCGCCAACGACACCCCGTATCCGTCCTTTCTGGAACACGCGGTAACTTTGTGTACACAAGTCGGATCGAGACGAAACTTGCGCCATCGGACTCGTAGCAATACGTTGGTCCTGTGACCCAAGTTTGGTTCGATTCTGAGAACGTTGACAAAATCGCGTATCGTGGGCCCCACAGGCTCCACTTGACGGGCGATTTTGTGATCGGCTCATCGGAATCCAGTTCTGGAAGTTCCGTTGGGTTCGTATCATCTTTCCTGACTTGTAGACACTGAGTTTGCGGAAATTGGAGACCTTTGACCCTGACGCACTTTTCGGTGCAAAGCGGGCCCGCATGTGGACCCCGTTTTGACCCGAAACTGTCGTTTCTGCCCTTGTCTCCAAATTGGACTCAAAGACAGGCATTTTTAGCTATTTGATATCTTCTGAGTCTAATGGTAATATTTATTTCAGCAACCGGAGTAGTATCTGCAGATCACACTGAGACCAGAGCTACAGTTGGATCCAGGACCCCAGGCAAGTGTACCTTGCCAAACTTTGCAGTATTGTTACATATTTTCCTTGCTTCATTATATTGCTGTGCATACTTAACCTAGGACCGTGTGACGTACTTAGCGTCCGATTATCAGTCGGGTGCCGATACCGTACGCGGTGTTGGGTACGGTCACCTAGAGATGGACATTCGTGACACTATATACTCTCATACTTGTCTTACCAAGTACACCTTGACCCAGGACACTTGACACTACTCATGAGACAGGATCTTCCCGAGATATTCGTGGTGATTTTGTATAGGATACAGGACATGGACATCGTATTCTTAGATATTAGATGACTTGTTGCATTGAGAGATGATTGTGCGTGACATGGACATGGTGCATCGTGGACATGAGACGTGTGATTACATGGGGTGGGGAGAGACACACAGGCTACAGGCTGTTTCGTATATCTATCTACTACTATTGTGAGGCCTCAGACTCTCGTCGTAGAGCTAGGCACATTACGTGTTTATTACCGCTACCGGCTCCCAGACACAGAGCTTGTAGTGGCTTCAGCCTGAGACTAGTGATGCTCTCACTTGCATTTTCACATAGATGGTTATATAGCTTACCCTATTTATTGCATTTTTGCTGCACTGCATTTATTTTGGCTTGTATTTTCTGTACCTTGCTGTCCCCTGAGGACCTGGATCCGGACTTTGTCCCCAGGACCAGCAGAGGAGATCCCCCTAGAGTTATACAGTACAGGAGCATTATCAGGAGCAGAAGCAGGAACAGGAGCAGATACAGGAGCTGTACCGACACCAGAGGACGGGATCGTACCAGAGGACTTCTCCTGGGTATTGGTTTGAGATACTCATTTACTTCTGTTCCTATTTACTTTACTTCCAGTCTATTGCATTTTTGTATTAGACTTGTGGTCTCGGATTGTTCTCCGAGACTCTTTATTGAGATATGCTAGATTATATTTACTTATTTTATTCTGGCATTTGATCTGTGATTATCTGTTGTGGATGAGATTAGTATAGACTGTGACTATTTATATTGGACCTGCTTATTACAGCTTAAGTATGCCCTGATGGATCCATTAAATTGGGTTGTCCATCGGTGCGTACTGCTGGCCATTATCACGCATCCGGTCCCTCGGTATTTTGGGACTGGGGCGTGACACTGGTCGTGTTATCACAGTCTCAATCAAGGTCACTACACTATCTACCACAGCACAAAGAAAAATCTAACAGGTACTAATGAAGCACACCACAAGGAATGGAAAAGGACAGAAAGAAGAACAAAGAGACAGACCTGCTAACCGGACACCCATAGCATCGGCCTCCTCGACCGTCAGCGCATAAGCCCTGCCCTGCTGGGGTGTATCCCTCTGCTGGTGCGGGGCATGATGTTGTGTCACAGATGGCCTAGCTCCATCTCTCTGATCCTGTGCTCCACCCAATGGAGGTGCAGTGGGGCAATCTCGCATCTGGTGAGCAGCGGATCCACAGAACAAACACACCTTCAGCCTCCTCCTACAAACATCCCAAGTGTGTCCTGTCTTCCTGCAGTAGGCACAAGTGGGCACCCTCTGATCCTGACCCTACTGCGCTGCCTTCTGCACATAGGGACGCTTAGCTGGTCCCGCACTGCCACTCGCACTGCCTGAATCATCCCTGCCTCTCTTGGACTTGAGCTCCAAGTCATCCTCTGCTCTCTGAGCGTCTCCTACTATCTGCTCGAAAGTCGCCTCGCGGTCGCTCCTGGTCAAAGACTTGACCGCCATGACCAAGCCCTTGCGAAACTTTCTCGCCTTAGCTGCCTCACTCAAGCCATCTACAAATCTGCCCAGACGGCAGAACTCCGCTGCGTACTCATCCACCGTCATGCTCCCCTGGACGAGTGCCTCAAACTGGCTCTCCAAAGCACTGAGCGCCACATCTGAGAAAAACTTCTCCTTAAAAAGTCTCTTGAAAGCCTCCCAAGTAAGCCCTGGTGCCGCGATCCTCGTATCTATGCGATACCACGTCAAAGCGAGGTCGAACATCTGACTGCCCGCTGCCTCTATCTGCATACTATCTGGAATTTGTGCCAGCCTGAAGATGCCCTCAATCTGCTCTATCCAGTCATCCGCGTACAGGATCCCTTCTGTACCCCGGAACTCCTTGGGCCGCATCCTCTGGAAGTCAATAATGATGCCTGGCCTCGGGTGCTGAATCTCATCTGCCTGTGGCTGAAACTGTGCCACCCTATCCACTGCTGTCATGGCCACCTGGTGGGCGTTCTCAATGCCCAGCCTCATCACATCCACCTGACGGTGCTGCGCGTCCATCATCTCCCTGAAGAACGCAAACAACTGCGCGATATCTACTGGAGCAGGAAGTGGTGGAGGAACCACCGGAACGACTGGGGTAGTCCTCGGATCGACAGGTGAAGGAGGATCCCCGAGAGAAGCAGATGCTCCCTCAACCGCAGGAGTGGTGAGTGGAGCGGTAGCAGCTGCCTGAATACGAGCTGAACGAGAGGTAGCAGACCTCTCAGTAGCAACTACTGGAACGGTACGATGGGATCGTGTCTTCGGAGACATCCTGAACACAGATCAAAAGAAGTCAATACGGCG